>ML105544.1:20171-72229 GCA_003697995.1 Taxidea taxus jeffersonii | reverse complement strand
AATGAATGGGTCAACCAGGAAATTAAAGAAGAATTGAAAAAAACCATGGAAACAAATGATAATGAAAACACAACGGTCCAAAATCTGTGGGACACAGCAAAGGCAGTCCTGAGAGGAAAATATATAGCGATACAAGCCTATCTCAAGAAACAGGAAAGGTCTCAAATACACAACCTAACCCTACACCTCAAGGAACTCGAGAGAGAACAACAAAGAAAGCCTAAACCCAGCAGGAGAAGAGAAATAATAAAGATCAAAGCAGAAATCAATGAAATAGAAACCAAAAAAACAATAGAACAAATCAATGAAACTAGGAGCTGGTTCTTTGAAAGAATTAATAAGATTGATAAACCCCTGGCCAGACTTATCCAAAAGAAAAGAGAAAGGACCCAAATAAATAAAATCATGAATGAAAGAGGAGAGATCACAACCAACACCAAAGAAATACAAACAATCATAAGAACATATTATGAACAACTCTATGCCAACAAATTCGACAATCTGGAAGAAATGGATGCTTTCCTAGAGACATATAAACTGCCAAAACTGAACCAGGAAGAAATAGAAAACCTGAATAGGCCCATAACCAGTAAGGAGATTGAAACAGTCATCAAAAATCTCCATACAAACAAAAGCCCAGGGCCAGATGGCTTCCCAGGGGAATTCTACCAAACATTTAAAGAAGAATTAATTCCTATTCTCCTGAAACTGTCCAAAAAATAGAAATGGAAGGAAAACTTCCAAACTCATTTTATGAGGCCAGCAACACCTTGATCCTCAAACCAGACAAGGATCCCATCAAAAAAGAGAATTACAGACCAATATCCTTGATGAACACAGATGCGAAAATTCTCACCAAAATACTAGCCAATAGGATCCAACAGTACATTAAAAGGATTATTCACCATGACCAAGTGGGTTTTATTCCAGGGCAGCAAGGTTGGTTCAACATCCGCAAATCAATCAATGTGATACAATACATTAACAAAAGAAAGAACAAGAACCATATGATACTCTCAATAGATGCTGAGAGAGCATTTGACAAAGTGCAACATCCCTTCCTAATCAAAACTCTTCAAAGTGTAGGGATAGAAGGCACATACCTCAATATTATCAAAGCCATCTATGAAAAACCCACGGCAAGAATCATTCTCAATGGAGAAAAACTGAGAGCTTTTCCGTTAAGGTCAGGAACACGGCAGGGATGTCCGTTATCACCACTACTATTCAACATAGTACTAGAAGTCCTAGCCTCAGCAATCAGACAACAAAAAGAAATTAAAGGCATCCAAATCGGCAAAGAAGAAGTGAAACTATCGCTCTTTGCAGATGATATGATACTATATGTGGAAAACCCAAAAGGCTCCACTCCAAAACTGCTAGAGCTTGTACAGGAATTCAGTAAAGTGTCAGGATATAAAATCAATGCACAGAAATCAGTTGCATTTCTTTACACAAACAACAAGACAAAAGAAAGAGAAATTAAGGAGTCAATCCCATTTACAATTACACCCCAAACCATAAGATACTTAGGAATAAACCTAACCAAAGAGGCAAAGAATCTATACTCAGAAAACTATAAAGTACTCATGAAAGAAATTGAGGAAGATACAAAGAAATGGAAAAATGTTCCATGCTCCTGGATTGGAAGAATAAATATTGTGAAAATGTCTATGCTACCTAAAGCTATCTACACATTTAATGCAATGCCTATCAAAATCCCATCCAATTTTTTCAAAGAAATGGAACAAATAATCCTAAAATTTATATGGAACCAGAAAAGACCTCGAATAGTCAAAGGAATATTGAAAAAGAAAGCCAATGTTGGCGGCATCACAATTCCAGACTTCAAGCTCTCCTACAATGCTGTCATCATCAAGACAGTATGGTACTGGCACAAAATCAGACACATAGATCAATGGAACAGAATAGAGAGCCCAGAAATAGACCCTCAAATCTATGGTCAACTAATCTTCGACAAAGCAGGAAAGAATATCCAATGGAAAAAAGACAGCCTCTTCAACAAATGGTGTTGGGAAAATTGGACAGCCACGTGCAGAAAAATGAAATTGGACCATTTCCTTACACCACACACGAAAATAGACTCAAAATGGATGAAGGACCTCAACGCGAGAAAGGAATCCATCAAAATCCTTGAGGAGAACACAGGCAACAACCTCTTCGACCTCAGCCGCAGCAACTTCTTCCTAGGAATAGCGCCAAAGGCAAGGGAAGCAAGGGAAAAAATGAACTATTGGGACTTCATCAAGATCAAAAGCTTTTGCACAGCAAAGGAAACAGTCAACAAAACCAAAAGACAACTGAGAGAATGGGAGAAGATATTTGCAAACGACATATCAGATAAAGGGCTAGTATCCAAAATCTCTAAAGAGCTTAGCAAACTCAACACCCAAAGAACAAATAATCCAATCAAGAAATGGGTAGAGGACATGAATAGACGTTTCTGCAACGAAGACATCCAGATGGCCAACAGACACATGAAAAAGTGCTCCACATCACTGGGCATCAGGGAAATACAAATCAAATCCACAATGAGATACCACCTCACACCAGTCAGAATGGCTAAAATGAACAAGTCAGGAAATGACAGATGCTGGCGAGGATGTGGAGAAAGGGGAACCCTCCTACACTTCTGGTGGGAATGCAAGCTGGTGCAACCACTCTGGAAAATAGCATGGAGGTTCCTCAAAAAATTGAAAATAGAGCTACCTTATGACCCAGCAATTGCACTACTGGGTATTTACCCTAAAGATGCAAACATAGTGATCCGAAGGGGCACATGTCCCCGAATGTTTATAGCAGCAATGTCCACAATAGCCAAGTTATGGAAAGAACCTAGATGTCCATCAAGAGATGAATGGATAAAGAAGGAGTGGTATATATATACAATGGAATACTATGCAGCCATCAAAAGAAATGAAATCTTACCATTTGCGACGACATGGATGGAACTAGAGCGTATTATGCTTAGCGAAATAAGTCAACTGGAGAAAGACAGCTATCACATGATCTCCCTGATATGAGGAAGTGGAGATGCAACGGGGGTGGGGGTTAAGGTGGTAAGAAAAGAAAAAATGAAACAAGATGGGATTGGGAGGGAGACAAACCAAAAGAGACTCTTAATGTCATAAAACAAACTGAGGCGGGTGGGGGCGAGAGGGGTTGGGAGAGGGTGTTGGGGTTATATTATATGTTTAAATAAAAAACTTAAAAAATAAAAAAAAATTAAAAAAAATTAAAAAATTTAAAAAATGTGAAGTTCTTGTTTTGTTATTTTTTGATCTTTTACATAAGGATCTGAAACAAAATGGGTATACAAGTATGACATTTGTCTTGATACTATAAAACTTAATTACTTTTTAATTCTTTAAATCAATAAAAAATATATAAATCTGTTGTATGGCTAATATTCTAATGTGAAATAGTCTTTATTTACTACTTTGGTTAAATGCCCTCATTTCTCAACCTAATAGTTTTGCTGGTAATTTAAGATTTATAGATGAGTTGTTAAACATGTGCTCTGAATTTCCATTATAGCTTACAACTTTTAATGAGCTTCTATTCATCAGAATTATGCATTGAATTGCTTGATGGTGTTGATTTAAATATGTTCCAAAATAGGGCGCCTGGGTGGCTCTGTTGGTTAAACATCTGCCCTTTGGCTGAGGTCATGATCTCAGCATCCTGGGATCTAGTCCCGAGTCCCTGGTCAGGCTCCTTGCTCATTGGTGGGGGGGGGGGGTCTGCTTCTCCCTCTCTCTTTGCCCCTCACCCCATTCATGCTTGTTCACACTTTCTCTTATTAATAAATAGAATCTTAAATAAGAAAACTTGTTACAAAATGAAATGATTCAACTTCAAGTTTGCTCCTTTTTCTTTTTTTCAAAGCACAGTTAAAAATGAAAGTACAGTTCATTAATTTTCATTAATAGAATCTACGTATTATATAAATAGTTGAGGTGAGATGGAAGTTTCTCTAACTTAATAATAATTATTATTAATTATTTTTATTAACTTTTAATGTGTTATTTGTCCCAGGGATACAGGTCTGTGAATCGCCAGGCTTACACACTTCACAGCACTCACCATAGCACATACCCTCCCCAATGTCCATAACCCAACCACTCTCTCCATGCCCCCCGATCCCCAGCAACCCTCAGTTTGTTTTGTGAGATTAAGAGTCTCTATGGTTTGTCTCCCTCCCGATCTGATTTTGTTTCATTTTTTCCTTCCCTTACCCCCAAAGCCCCCACCCTGCCTCTCAAATTCCTCATATCAGGGAGATCATATGATAATTGTCTTTCTCTGATTGACTTATTTCACTCAGCATAATACCCTCTAGTTCCATCCACGTTGTTGCAAATGGCAGGATTTTATTTCTTTTGATGGCTGCATAGTATTCCATGCATGCTCTTACTTTGATCTGTTTAATATTGACCAATTTCATCTTTTGTTATCTCCCTGTATTTCTTTTGAAAAACGGTGTTGTGAGATGCTGGGCCTGAGTCACACAATGTACTTCTCTGTATAGATAGGTAAATAATTTTGCAGTATCTGTTGTCTGGATTCAGAGAGTCTCTGGTCTATATACCAATTCTTTCTAATTTATTACTTGATAAAAACCATAACTTTGATTTTGACCATTCTTCCTTCCACTTTGGTGGGCATTAAGCAGTACATATTTCAATATATACAAGTTTCAAAAATTGACTTCTTATTCAAATAAACAAAGACTCTGTTTCCTCTCCTACCACAGTTTCTGATTCCCTTCTCTGGCCTGTTAACATGGGTTCTGGAATGAGGCAGTAGTGTTAACTGTGGGGTTGTGGAACATTCCTGAGGTTTTAAAGAATATTGTACTTTATATTAATTATTGTTATTTAATTAATGTACCTGTCCTCAGAGACAAATGAAAAATTACATATTAAAGTATGAAAAATTAATTGCAATTCATCTGTGGCCAAGGATATATTAAATGGTTACTAGACAAATATAAAGCATGTGTAGAACTGAATGTAGAAGACATGAGGCACAGAGGAGCATTTTCCAAACTCTGAGTGCCAGAAACCTTGCCCACCCACAAAGCCATGAAGCTACCCATATGTTATATGTTGAAGCGGTTTACTAGTTTATAGGAGTCAATTTACTATGTTAGAAAAAAATAAAATAAGAAATTCTTTCGGGGGAAGGGATAGGAAGATATTCTTACCTTTTCTTATGTATGCATGGAAAAAAAACTGCTAGAAATGACATCCTGAGGGGGAAATATTGTAATGATAATTTACAAGTGCTGAATGAGTGAACAGTTCAAAAAGAGATCAAAGAATACCTACTTGATGCAGCTATAAGCAAATCTGCAGTACTTAACCGAGATGAGATGTTTTGCTACATTTCAATGGATACAGGACTGTCCATGCTGTAAGTTTGTTTTATTAAGGCAAAAACATTTACATATCTCTTGAGCTATCATGATCGTTTTGTAATCCTTTCCTATAGTTATATAAACCTGCCCTGTCTTTAAAATTAAAATTGATTGCTTCATTGTACCAACTGAATTTTTTTCTTGGAACTCATAAGTAACTGGTGTATTTTAGAAGTTCAAAATTAGTAATGCAATGTAAAGTATATGCTTAAGTTTCATGGCATTGGTATTAGGAAATATACCTTCTGAAGTGTTTCTTCTGTGTTAGCTCAGTGTAAGATCATTATTTTCTGTCCTTTTTAAAAAAACAAAACACAGATACAGCACATTTTATCTCTTGAGCCTTCTCATTCCAATATAATTTATTCTTGTCACGAGTTTTAGTTCTACCACTTTTAAGCTCCCAAAGTTATTATTAACTTTAGGCTCTCTTTAGGATATTTTTTAAGGAAAATTGAAAAATGAGCACTGTCTCCCAGCTTTGACTTTGAAGAGGTTCCCCTGGCAGGTGTACTTCTTCCTGAGCCAATTTCAATCGTGTTTGGCAGGGCAGAGCTCCATTCCCGGCTGTATCCATCATTCCTTCTTTAGTTCATATGTTACCAGCATTTCCGTTCTTTAATTCCTGTGCATTTTAAATCTGTAAGGAAGCTGTAATTACAAAGTAGAGTGGTTTCATCTTTTCTGCTCCTTGTGCTATTTTTTCCATAAACCCATTCTGCAACCCCCTTTATTTTACTGTGAGATTTATTAGAGCTGAAAATTTTTTAGGAAGACTTGTATTAAACAAGATATATCTGTTTGCCTCATTAAGTATCTAGGCTATCAGTAAGGTTGCCCGGATTGCGTGCATTGCAAAACTGTGGGACATTCCATTCACATCAAGTACATTGGGCATGGTGGCTCCTGGCATTTCATTATATCTAAATATTACAGAAAATTGCACAGGTGAAAGAATTAAATAGTACTGTGAGGCCTGGAGCACCAAACAGCAGTGTTGTTCCTTAGTCCAGATGCTATGGGGTATTTAATGACTTGGCACTATGGGCCCAGGAGAGAGTCTTAGTCTCAGCCACTCCCCTAGTTTTAGATTCATAACCGGATTGCAGTTTCATAAATTGCCTGGGGTTTGAAGATTAGCCTGCCTTTTTTTTCCCCTCCCAAACTCACAACCAGGAATTTTTGCTTCAGAAAGATATTTTATACTCAAAAGACTAGGAGAAGCTTGTGGCACTAGTTTGTGAAATGTCATAAAGGACTACAGGACAGAAGAGGCAGAGATGGACATGTCTCTTCAGCTTCTGCTCTTGAGCTTATAATTTCACATTAGTATAGGGTCTGCCTTTTTCCCCCTCTGCTTTTCCTCCACTTTCTCAAGGGGGAGGTAAGGAGATCACAGAAGGTGATATATGAGTCATCCTTCTAGAAGGCTTAGGCTACAAATGGGAACTATCTGTTTAACAGCTAAGTTAAGTAAAAAGAAGTATCTTTTTAACAGCTAATAGATGTGTAGCTTCTAGGTCTCAGCTAGGGGAACACCTGGTCATAAGATAAATTACCCTGAAGGAAAGTCTAATATTTATAGTTCACTCATAATTATTCCAGCCCAGCTGTGGTTTACCAGTTTCAGATTATATTTGCTCTAAGTATTGTTGGGTGGTGAAAAATCTGAAATTTCATCTTTGTAAGTTTTCAGGGAATCGCTGCTAGGGGAGGGTGTGCTCAAGGTCACAGGGCACATTGTCTTCCACTCTTCAGTAGATAGTAATGCCCGAGACCCTTTTGGGGGGTTCTTTTTAGCTTCGAATTTTTTTTTTTTTGCTTTTTTGTCTTTTTATTGGTTTCTTAATGGATAGAGCATTTTCTCTATTGTCACTTTAGATTTTAGGAGGAGGCTACTGTATGTGTATATCTTTGGTTAACTATAATGGAAAGGTCTGAGAAACAGTGAATGAATATCTACTGAATTAATATACATATATGTCCTCACATGATTTTCTTTTAAAATGGATTTTAAGTGCCTTTCCCTGGAAAAGCAAAATACAATGTGGTAGGTGAAAACTCATTCCCTTGTGTTACACAAAGAACATAGTAAGATTTTGTTTTGCATTTTCTAGAGGAAGGGAAAGGATTAGTATACTAGTTTTAAAATGCTTCTAGATAATAAATACAGGGAATTGCACAAATTATAAACTTGAGAGATTTTAAAATTTGTTATTGTGAAAGAATGCAAAAGTTTGAGGGGCGCCTGGGTGGCTCAGTGGGTTAAAGCCTCTGCTTTCGGCTCAGGTCATGGTCCCAGGGTCCTGGGATCAAGGCCCACTTCGGGCTCCCTGCTCTGCGGAGAGCCTGCTTCCTCCTCTCTCTACCTGCCTGCCTCTCTGCCTACTTATGATCTCTGTCTCTCAAATAAATAAATAAAACTTTTAAAAAAGAAAAGAATACAAAAGTTCGAGTGTTTGTCCTGTTTGTACGTTTGCATCTTGTTTTGATAGTATTGTGATTATATATTTTATGTCCGACAGAAGATGAACAGTACCATAAAACTTCAGTAATTTGAAGGAAGAAAGCTCACTCTGAGCTCCTTAAAATTTAAATGGAGAATAATGTTTAAAAAATAGTCATTGGAATAATTTCAAGAAAAATACTATTTAACACTGCTAAAAGTTACATATAAAATTCTGGATTTACTCAGAGAAATAGATGATTTATTAGAAATTCAATTATTTGAAAGGGGTCCTCCTAAAAATCTTTGAGTATAATAGATAAGTACTCCCTTGAATTTTATTGATACTGGTAATTAAAATATTTCTGTGTAGCTTAGTTTCAAATGATAAATTGAACAAATGGTTGAAATCATATATTCATTATATATTTGGCTCTGACACAAGTGGAAATAGGATATTAGCATTTTGTGTTTTTTAGCATTGTGTTCTCAATGACTGCTTACTGCTTTTGTATTTGTAAAGGTGGATTCAGCTTTAATAAGGATTTATGGTTGAAATGCTTATCTAGAAATTAATAAAAACTGATAAAAAATAATAACACAAACTGATAAAAATAATACAGTTGTGTTTTGAGCTTTAATGTCAGATTTCTCAAAGGAAAGTGGAATGAATGTTATTCTAATGTTACATTTTGTATTATTTTGCAGGTTTATTTTCTTGATTATAAATCAGTAACTTTTGATCAGAAAGTGGAAAACCTAATGCAGATTAGGGAATATGCAAAAGAAGTGAGAAAAAGAAATATTTTATTATGTGGTCTTCTTATATATTATCCACAGGTAAGTAAAATTTTGTGTTTTGTAGACTACAGTTTGAATAGGGGGAGCCTGATTTGTTAAAAGCAAAAATACATTAATGATGAGAAAAATTTTGGCTGGAAAATTGCGCATGTTCTCTCATAGGTAGAACCTCTTTTGAGGGGAAAAACAAACATCAAAACAAGTGTTCTGATGAAGGAAAAAAAAAAGATGAAATTGGTGAATATCTTCTACTAGGTAGCCCACACAGGGTTGCCAGATTTATCAAATAAAAAAATGCAGAATGCTTGACTAAATTTGAATTTCAGATAAATAATAAATCATTTTAATTATGTCCTAAATTTGGAATTTGAAATTAGAAATTTCAGTTGAACCAGATTTTTGTATTTAACTGAGATCAGAACTCAGCCATTTGTATAATTTGAAATGGCTTGTTTCTTTTATGTTGTGCTAAAGATATTGGTGATCAGGTTTTTAATTACTTGAAAGCAATGCTTGACATTCATATAACAAGAGGGCATGCTATTTAACAAGAGAAAAATTCTTATTGTCACTCTATTAATAGCAGAAAGTTAAGCTGAAGGCAAAATGAATTAGCATTATAGGTTCTTAGTGCAAAGAAAAGTATTTAAATCAAACTATTTGAAGACTCTGCTAGGGAAGATGGATTTGCCCTTTGCACGTAGATACCTTTTATTGAAACTGCAGAATGCTTTGTAGTGTTTTGGAGGTACCCCACAAGAATCGAGAAATTAAAATAGTCGATGGGGTTTTTATTCGTCTGGAATGAAAGTGATTTGGTACTGACCAAGGAATGACAGGCATTTAAAGTTATACTGTTGATGAGTAGCAGTTATTATTTGTGAAATATTTAAGGTACCCTTTTAGCCTGAAGGCAACAACATTTCTTTTGAAACAAATGGATTTTAATTAAATATAAGGACCATCTTTTAGTCAGTTCCTTGGTTGTCTTTGAGGTGGTTTTCTCTGCTTCCATAATATATATGACCTCTGGTTAGTCATCAGGAATGAGACAAAGCTGAATTTACTTAGGATCATGAAGAATAATATATTAGTTTTGTAGGGGCTATTGAAGTCAGGGCAGCCATGGCCTGAAGAGGTACACATACTTGCCCAAGAACGATGCATAACTGGAAGATTAAGAATAAGAACTTTGGTCTGTATATTTGTTCAGGAATATCCCATCTTCAACAGATTGTCTTTGGTTGTATTCCAGATTACTGTGGCTGGAAAAATCCATTCTTTCTCTTGTGCCATACAAAGGAGTTATGGATCCACACTAGAAATGCTACACTAGGCAGATACAAAAATAGTTCATTGAGAAAAATCTTAGAAGCTAAGAAATGGAAAAGCACATACAATCCCTGGGACTTGCTTTTTCCTGTGATTTAAGCTAAACTCAAAGGGTCTGTATGCACTGTAGTTGATATTCAAGTGGAAGAGTATGGTCCAAATGAAATACAGTGTGCCGAGAGATCTGAATTTCAGGTAAACAATTTTTAGTACAAGTATGTCTGAAATATTACAGGAAACATACTTGCACTAAAATTCTTTGTTATCCTGCCTGAAATTCAATACACCTGGGCATCTTGTGTTTTTATTTCCTAAGCCCAGTAACTGCTCTGGAGTTCATAATCACAGTAAAATTGTTCATTTCTCCACACCTGGCATTCTGTACACAAGAGTGACAAGGAGTTGTGTATCTATGTGACTGTGCACCTGTGAAGGCTCCCTGGTTGGGAAAGTGGCTTTGTTGAAAAGGAGGAGCCTTTGCAGCCTAGTCCTTTGCAGCTGACCATTACTATTTTGAGCCAGTTTGGACCCATTAAACAAACTGTCTATTTAGCCATCAAGAGTATGAAGAGGATGACCCTGCAAAGCCTCCAAAATATGTCTTTCATCATTTTAAGAAGCAAAAATAGCTTACTTGGGTGTTGCTTTTCTTTCCTTAAAAGAATGAAGATGGGCGCCTGGGTGGCTCAGTTGGTTGAGCAGCTGCCTTCAGCTCAGGTCATGATCCCGGAGTCCTGGGATCGAGTCCCACATCGGGCTCCCAGCTCCACGGGGAGTCTGCTTCTCCCTCTGACCTTCTAGCCTCTCATGCTCTCTCTCACTGTCTCTCCCTCAAATAAATAAATTAATTAATCTTTTAAAAAAAAGAATGAAGATGTCTGAAATATGTTAAGAATGTTTAAAATACAGGGTTTACTTTTGTCCTTAAGGACACAGGTGCCAGTTGACGCTTCCTAGGCTAATACATGTCCAGTGCATGATTCCACATTAAAGAGCACTTACCAAATGGTTCTGCGATGTTCATCAGACAGGCCATTAGAAAGAGGTTATGGTTAAAAAATTGGGGAGGCATCAGTGAGTAGAGTTAAATAATGTCTTCCATGAAGGGTTTCTCACAAATTCTTAATATGCTGATGAGCATTTCATATCTCCAAATTGGGGACAAGGGGAATATCATTTCCATTTTCTACTGTAACCTTTAAACACAGGCAACTCCGAGGCTAATACTCTCTAAATGAGAATTGGGGATACAGTCCTCATTAATAGGCTCTACATAAAGAAACCACTACCTCTGGACAGTCTTTTACTTTTTTTTTTTTTTTTTTTTTTTTTTTACTTTTACCTTTTACTTCAGTACTAATTTTTCCACTTAGCCAAATCAGTATCTTTAATTTTGAGTGCCTACTTGACCACATTGTATCAACACTAAGGATATGAAGATTCATAAGGTAAAGCTTCTTCACTGTTAAACAAGGAGTGTTGGTTCCATGGTGCTGTCAGATATAGTTTGTTATGGTGTTCACACATTGGACTTCATTCCCTAAACCAATCCATTGCTGTGATAGCCATTAGGGTGTTTTCATAGATAGTTAATGTGTTTCTTTTCAGTCTCTGATTAGTGAAACATAGATTAGTGAAATATGAAAAGATTTTTACCCATTTTTTCATAAGACAGAGCATCGAGAGTTCTTTGGATAAGCTTTCAATTGATTGGTGACTACTCCTTGGATGAGAGAATGCATTGGCTTCAGTGCCTGGGCTAGACATACCGTCTTGCTAGTTTAAAGAAGACCTGCATTGTTCTGTGTATAGTATCTCTGGTGATGTGGATGGTCTGGGTGGCTTGGTCGCTCCTTCATAGTATATGAATGTATGTATATGATATGCACATATCATATACATATATACTTATACAATGATGTATATGATATCTGTAGTTAAATAGAATTATGGGAACTCTTTTTGTTTTAATATGTGGTGCTGTTAAGTCTATATTTGTGTTTCTGTAGAGTTTTGCACATATGTAGGACTTTCTGTGTTTGAATTCATACTTATTAGTTACATTTCAGTCTTTTATCTTTTGGGATTTATAATATAGCCTCTTATTAATTAGCTGTACTTTCTTCATAATAATATATTTTCAATTTGTATACACCTTTAGGGAAGAAATTGATTTGGAAAAGGATAAGAATTGATTCTTTCTTGAATATTTGTAAATGTTCTGCAGTGTTACCCATGATCAATTATTGGTAATTCTTTGGTAATTCAATCACCAAAAAATGCACCTAATTGTATAATGTTTCAACTCCATTTCTCCATATATTCTTTATTGATATAAGAAATTTCAAAAGGTTCTTTGCTTAACTCGAGATATGCTCCTCATGTGTACATTTTTTCTGGTCAGAGACATCATTTGTGAAAATACTGAATATGCTCTTTTCTTAGCTCTATTAATGAAGTAAAGCACAAATTGTTTTCCAAAATTGACTTTAAAATATTGTGCTAGCCTCAGCTTCAAAAAGATAATAATTTAAAATAGGTTCTTAATGGGTAGCTTAAACTTAGACTTAGGGATAAAGTGGCTGGCTTGACCATTTATATATAGTATAAAGTTTCCTGACTTTATTATCTAGTGTTCAATTTCTCAAGTTGTAAATAAATAAGGAAGGACCTGAAATTTATGCTCTAGACTAGAAATGTAACAAAGTTTGCCCTTACATTTTAATCAAGTCTTATTTCCCTTTCTAAAATAACTCTACAAACATAACTATGAATAATTAAAACTGGTTTTATAGCTTAATCCTCATTAAGGATCTTAGTCCCTTTTTAAGTATTATTTTAAGTTTATGTGTAAAATATTATTCTTCATCCTATTACTCTTAAGTTTGTCTAAGTCACCATTGAAGTCTGTGATACAAAATGATGTATTTTGGGAACCTGTTCTAATTATTTGAAAATCTATTCCTGATGATAAAGCAGTGAAGTTATAGACACTTAGTATTTCTGGCATGGACTGTTCAAACCTGTAGTTCAGAGCTTTCAGTTTTAATTTGGCTGAAGTTAAATATTTTTTTTTAAAGATTTTATTTATTTACTTGACAGACAGAGATCCCAAGTAGGCAGAGAGGCAGGCAGAGAGAGAGGGGGAAGCAGGCTCCCCGCTGAGAGAGAGCCCGATGCGGGGCTTGATCCCAAGACCCTGAGATCACGACCTGAGCCGAAGGCAGAGGCCTTAACTCCCTGAGCCACCCAGGTGCTCCGAAGTTAAATATTTTTCTCCTTTGTTTTTTAAGGCAAACATTTACAAGTATATATATATATTTTTTTTAATATTTCTTATAATGAACGATGATATTATATAAAGTGTTTTCCTGAGTTCTTTGAGCCATTCTAGCAAATTATCAAATGCAAAGTGGGGGGTTATGGGATGCCCTCATCTATATATGGACTGTTGGTTAGGAGTACACACGGTCCTGACTTGGACTGCCATGTGAACTGGAAGACAGTCATGTGGGACTAACCCTTAACCTGTATGGTCTGTGCTAATGGGTAGCTAGTGTCAGAACTGTTTAGTCTGGAAAAATAGAACTCCACACATTTGGTGCCCGAAGTGTGGAGAGTAGAAAACAGTTACCCATTTGGTCAGTATAAAACTTGATATATCTGTAATATACTCACTACCACTATTGATCTTGGAAATTGTGGACATTCTTTCAACTTAAGTCCTTAGTGAAAATCTTGTGAATCCGAGCCTGCAGCAAATTAACAATGGGTGTGTAGTATGAAAAATAAACTTCATTGTTACTGTACTACAACTTAAGCTATAGTGACCATTTCACAGAAGGAGCTTCTAGGTTAGAAGGATATTATTCCATTGATAAGTGTCTTTATTTTTGTATAGATATTACACCATTGAATAATTGACCCAATTTTGCATTCAGCTTTGTCTACCTTGTTCACCAAGATATCATGAAACATCTTAGTAGATATTTTCCTGAGGTCCAGATTGAAGATTTATACACTTTTCTCTTGCTTGAGTAATCTACTGTTATTCTCAGAGGAAGAATTAAAAGTTTGTTTAAATAAACCTACATTAGGCCCAACTGATGAATGATTTTCAGAGGCCAGTGACTTCCAAATACTGGTTTTTGGAAAAGTCCTTAGCTGGCAGTATTGTAGTCCCCTGAGGAATTTAATAAATATAGATTCCTAGTCTATACCTTAGAGAATCTATTTCAATAGATCAACATTATACTGGGGGCTCTGTATATTTCACAAACTCAACCTCTGTTGAAAGTCTAATGTAAACCAGATTTGGATGACTGACTTAGGTCAGTGGTTCTTAAGAATATTGACATATTGGAATCACCTGTTGACCCTCTTTAATCTATAAAGGACTGTCACATCACTCTGGGATAGCAGTTATGGAATATTGAGATGAAGTTGAGTAAGGGAATGAAGAATGACCATTTGAGAACGTTTCTAAGCTAATTGTGAGATCATCTCTTCTTGCTCATTAAGGACAAACATTCTAAACAATCACAAGCTATCTGGCTAATGGGGCAATTCTGTTGATGAAGGCTCTTAGTTGTAAACAAAATGTATCTGTGATTGTCTAAAAAGAAAGATTTATTTTAGGGCATTTGTAACTTACAGAATTTCTGAAGAGTCATGGAACTGAATTAGAAAATACCTAGCCAAGAATGGTACGGATGGTAGAAACACTCAACCCTTCTGGGATTGTGCTAGTAAAAGTGCCTCCCATTACTGACTCTGGGTACATAGGATGCTGGGGAACCACAGATAGAAATTCTACCATAGCTGATCCAGAAAACACAAAGTCTCTGCTTTAGACCTAGTTTCCCATTTCTGGCACCAAGCCAACCTCACTGCACCTTTTAAGTCTCCTACATGTACATAGTAGATAGAATCTGTGGAATGTTGATAAAACAGAATCTGAGGAAATGTAGTTTCTTTTCCTCTGTAGTGTCTATAGCATGGAAATGAAAGTTGGCATTCAGTTGGAGAACGTGTTGGTTGAGCCACTTTGCAGGATATTAGCCCCATCAATCTAGGTTATAAAATCTTATCCTAGGTTGAAATCAGAGCACCTTTAACACATTATATTTACTATCAAGGGCTTGTCATTTGCCTGCATCCAGGATTTCTGTATTGTGTCTTACTGTCACAATTACACATTTTTAAAATAAAATTTTACCCATGAACTTTTATGATAATTTATGAATTCCATAAGATATATAAAGTCCTTTAGCAGTTTTTCATTTAATCTGTGCATTATACATGCTCAAGGATTTAGAGATAGAATCACACAGGTACATGTTTAAAGAGTTTTCCAAAACTATTATAACTGTTTATTTCTTGGTTTAAATTTTAGCATCATCCCATGAAATTGAAACAACTAGCTATGTGACCTTGAACAAGTGATAGAAGTTGTGTAGGCCTCTGATTATTCCTTTATAAAATACCTAAATCAAATTCTTAAAGCCTCCACTGTATAAGAAGACGGAGACCTAGAAGATGGGCATTCTCTGTCACAGGCACCATCACTGTTTCTCATTCTGACAGGGAAATTCTGAAACTGAGCCTGAATTTTCTTTCCTTATATGACCATAAACTTTACCCATACTCTTATTTTGTTGAGAAATTATTTATTATAGAGAAATATGTTTATTATAAACATATATTCATATGTTTCATTATGGTTCAGAGAGGGAACTGTTTCTTTTTGGTTTTTGTTTTGACACTTCAAAGTAAAAGTCAATGAGGAGAATATCTTAGTCTATTCTGTTGCTATAACAATACCACTAATTTGGTGGCTTATAAACAACAGAAGTTTATTTCTTATGTTTCTGGAGGCTAGGATTCTGAGATCACAGTGCCCACATAGTCAAGCTCTGGTGAGGACCCTCTTTGCTGTTGTAGACCACCATTTTCTCATTGTATCTTCACATATCAGGAAGAGGGTCAGGCCGCTCTCGGGTCTCTCTTTATCACTGCACTAATCCTATTCATGAGGATTCCACTTTCATGACCTAGTCCCCAACCGAGGCTTCACTTTTCAATACTATCACATTGGGGGTTAGAATTTCAACATAAGTTCTCAGGGGACACACACATCCAATCTGTAACAGGGAAGGAATTACCATCCATGATAGCATGGCAGGGAGTGTGTTCCATATTAGCCTATCCATTTTCCTGTCTCCTTTCTTCTCTGAGTTGTGATTGCCCTGGGTTTGATGCAGTGAGAAATAGGACATTGGAAGCAACATTTGACTTATTGAGTATTTTTCGCAAGTTGAGGCCATTAGAAAAGACTGATGTTGTTGACAGAAATAGAAAATCCAGGTCCTGGTGAAGTCAGGAGGTAAAGTAGATGAGCTCAATAACTTTCTCATTGCTCTTGAACACTACTTTTTCTTCAACTACAGCTGTGGCTCTGGAAGTCATACAAACAAGAGAGCTACCAAAGCAGGTTTGTGATTCTTTTTTTTAAAAAATAATTACTTGTAAAAGAGTAGAGAATTCCTCTATAAGCTTCCAAAATAGGCTATGGAATGGTGAGATGAAGTGGTTTGGCAACAGATTAAATGAGATAAAGCTGTGTAAATTGATTTTTCTGTTGGAAAGTATAAACCAGATCTCTCTACTTGATGAATTAAATATTATTGTCTTCTATTGTCTGGATTTTAAATGTTTTGCATGTACTGTAAAGGATGTCCAGAACACATTCTTGTTGATGTATCTCTTTGTAGTTAACCCCAGCTAAATTCATAATGAAACATTAAGAACTGCATGAATAGGTCCAACTGCTGTAGGATACTTTTGTGCCAAAAGATCTGAATTTGTAGGATACAGGGATACCACTCTTTCCCTTTTAAATACACCACATTTGCTGTGTGTCCTCTGGGTGAGTCATCCTTTAAGTGTGCCTGATTATTTAGAAAATTGGCTATGCTATCAAACAGCAGAACATCATTTTTTTTTCTTTGTAATGATAAACTTGGGGGAGGTTAGACTTAAAACTCTACTTCCCGCAGTGAGCAATTACTTGTAGTTTAAATAGGAATAATTTACTAAACATGGTTCTTAATGTGGCACTGAATCATGTGGCATGCACACCAAACATGAAATATTAAATCTGTTTACAGACACTCATAATATCCTGTTCAGAGCAATCAGGCTTTTTTGATGTGGGTATGTTTTTGAGACTAAATATTTTTCACTTTCAATATTGTTTTGGCTTCTAATGTCTAGACTTATTCATTCTTTGGGAAAATTTGAAAGTCATAAAATGTCTCTTTAAAATTATGCAAGTTTGAAAAACAAAACTTTTTAGTTTGGGTAGCTTACTTACGAGGCTCATTCGAGTAGCAATAAGCTATTAGACAAATGTAGATGAAATAGAGCGTTAGATATGAACTTCTAGTACAGACCTCCCCTTAATTTTTTTGAAAAAGTGAAGCAACATTACAAATGAAAGTGGCCATGGAAAATTAATTCACGTATTCCTTTCGACAGTGTATTAGTTCGCTATTACTGCATAACAAATTACACCCTGAACTACGTGGCTTAAAGTAACATTTATTATTTCATAGTCCCTTTGGTTTCACCTTCTCTGGGCCTTTCTCAAGACTGTAGTCACCTCAAGGATCCCCTGGGAATAATCTGCTTCCTAATTCACTTACCTGCCTATTGGAAGGACTTGGTTCCTCTGAGCTTTTGCATGGAGGACTCGGTTTTTCACAAGCTTGTGTTTGGGGGCCTGTTGATAGAGTATCTCCCAGTGTTACACATACAAGAGAGAGGACTGAGACAGAAGTCACAGTTTCCTGTAACATAATCACCAGGTGACACCCCTCACCTTTACTGTGTTCTATCCATAGGAAACAAATGAGTAGGTTTCAACCACACTCAGTGAAGGTGATGACACAAGGACATAAATACCTGGAGGTGGTTATCATTAGGAGTCAAATCGGACACTGTCCCCCACAGTGATACCAGAGTGTTAATATTAAGGTTAAGAATTTCTTGATACCCCATGTACATTAAGGGGTTAATTACCTAAATTGGGCTAGAAATGTTTAAATGATATACATATACATATGTATATATATGTGTGTATATATATGTATATATAATATCTAATATATATACATATACTAATCATACACACTTTGGATATGTGAATAGAGTAATAACAGCTGGAGATGCTATAGCAAGATGGAGAGCCCCCAAAAATGCAAACATATTTTAATGTTTATAATTTTTTGAAGAGCTTGATTTAGGTCAGATCCATATCAAATATGTTAGGAAAGATGTTTATAGATAGGCTATCTTAGTTCAGGTTAGTGAACCTTGTATTACCAAATAATAGCTATAAAATGGTGGTGTTGTCTTTGGAAAGTTGAGACCTGTTATATTAAGAACTCATAACCCAGATGTGTTGTGTGGAAATGAGTTTCTAGAAAAGAGAGGTGCTGTAGAAAAAAAGCCTGAAAGACTAGAAATAAAAAGAATCCAATGTATCTGACATGCTATTGATAATATTCAAGGAAGACAGGTGTGTGGACAGACAGAAAATACTGAGAAACTTCATAGAGAGTCATGATTTTCTATAAATAATTACCCTAGTAAAACTGCTACCTTACTAATATCAATGCCAAGTTGAAAATAAGACTTAATTTTAGTCTTTGTCCAAGTTCTGATATTTTGACTAATGAAACAAACAAACAAACAACAAAAAAAATAGGCACAGCAAGCAGGCCAGAAGAGAAAACTAAGTAATTAGTCCTTGGAAAATTGAGGGTTTTCTAATGTATGTGGCATTATTTCAGCCCTGTGAAATAAAATGTGATGTATATATGTTGTGAGTTTTATGTAGATTTTCCTTAAATAACACTGGAGGGAGATATCTTTCTCTGTTTATTTTCATTTTATGGAAGACTAATTATCCAAACTTCAGAAGCAGCTGTACAAAGAACTAAAATTGCAATGTTTAACTGAATCAAGTGGAGGACATCCCATGCCCACTGGAGGAGTTGAAAATAGCAAGTGGGGTAGGAAGTGAAACTACATAAGAGAAATGCAAAGTCAAAATAAGTATTTGAAGATTCGACATTCTCAGTCAATGGCAATAACTCTGAATACTTTGAAATATTTGGAATGTATTGACTATTAACTATTTCATATCATTGAGAATTAAAGGTAATATTTCTAACACCGGAGACTATTTAAGGGCCGTTTTCCTGAATGAGAGTTGGTTATATATGAATTCCTTATTTTCTGCCCCAGTCCCTATTTTGGAATGAGGATAGTTTGCAAACTGAGAACACATGTTTATTGTCTCTGAGAATTCTATTAGCATTTCTGATTATGATCATAATGGAAATATAGAGGGACCTTCCCCACTGAGATTCAGGGAGATATGAGTAATTTTTGGCAACTAGATTTGTGTATAGAAAATGGTAGGTTTATTAGTTTTCCATCCATCTCATTACTCACCTTTGACAACTGCTAAGGAAATATATTTTAATTAAGCTTCAACTTCCTCTTACAGAATGCATAATGGCAAATATATACCAATGCTCTTAGGATATGAGTTGACAACAAACATATCTACAGTCACTTTTTGAATCTGAATTTTAATGGACAGAAAAAATAGATGTTTTACTAAGACGCTATTCATGATTACAGTTAGGCTTCTGTTATTGTTGACATTCTGTATGTTCCTAATCACAGTATCTTGCCGAAACCCTCTATTTGGAAGATACAAAGGGAAATACTCTTCAAAGAGTACCACAGATAATGTACCACTTTTCAACTAAAATTACATAATTTAGTCTTTTGCATATTTATTCTTTAAAAAATATTCTCAGTGTGTATTTATGGCCTAAATGGTATAAATTATAATACTTTTTTTTAAAGAAACTAGGCCCCTGTTATATGAACAAATTTTTTAAATGAGTTTGTTCAGGAGCACAAGAGATTAATTTTTACTATAGGACATGCTCAATTTTTGTTTACCAAAAGAGCTTTTTCTGTTAAAATTATTGAAAGAGAAAGAAGTTTTTTTTTAAACATTTATTTGCAAGCTGAAATTGGGGTGATGTGAAATGTATTAAAATAGGGACCATGAAACTAATCTATATACCTACCACCTACTGGTATGTTCTTAAAGTCAGTTTGCAGGTCTGAGCCAACTTTATGCTTGCCTTTTTTTTTTTTTTTTTGTAAGATTGTATTTATTTGAGAGAGAGTGCCAGTGAGGGCACACAAGCAGGGGGAGCAGCTGGCAGAGGAAGAGAGCTAAACAGGCTCCCTCCTCAGCAGGGATCCCATGAGGGGCTGGATCCCAGGACCTTGGCATTATGACCTGAGCCAAAGGCAGATGCTTAACCGACTGAGCTACCCAGGCACCCCCTACTCTCTAATTATTCTAAAGATAATAAAGAAAAAACATTTGGACTCTCTAGTGAAAAGATGTGTTTGTGAAAAGATATAACTATTAAATAGCAAGTACATAAAATATTAATGTATGAATATGTGCATTTATGGTTTTCTGATGCATTTGCATTATACTCTGTTACTTCTAGTTCCTTTGTAGTAAGAAGTTGGGTCATTTCTTGCTTGTCTACTGGGCAAATGTCTTTGATTCTGACTTGATCTGTTTGGTTTTGAATTTTAAATAGGAATAATAGCACACATTTGGGTTTAAAATATGCCGTATTCTTTACCATCTTAATCCTCTTATCCCCTGATTAAATTTCTGTCTTAATATTTAAAATATTTGTTGCAATTAAAGGATTTAGGTTCTTCAGAGAGGGTGGTCTCTCTCTCTCCAATCTCTTTCTTTCTCTCAAAAAGTCGAGCATTGACATCAACCTACCAGTTTTTTTTTTTCCTGATCTTTATGAGTAGAAATAGTCTAAAAATGTAGATGGGAAATTATGGAAAATCTAGTTACTGAATTACCAGTTCTGGCCCATTAGAGAGAATGGGCATATTCCCTAAATCTAATTGTTTTTATTTGAATGTTACATAAAATTTTCCTAAAATACGGTGATCAAAGCCCAACAGTTGGAACATGCAATGACAAATATTTTTGAACCTTGATAGCACCTTTAATAATGAACACATTACATTTTTAACCGAAAAGTAACCAGTTTGAACAACTGTATAAACACAGTTGGGGAGGGTCTTGATGATTGTCAACAATGATCTGGCCAACAAAATTTCAAAAAACCTCTATGTATATTTTCTAAATTAGTGCCTTCCATTTTATGGTTTGTTTATTCATAAACTATAAGGTTACCAGGCTTTGCCAACATCCCAAGAAAGTGGATTTTCTTCACCAATCAAGTAAATCACAAGTGAATGCTTCCAACCATTCCTCAGATTTTTGCAGATTGTTTTACGACCTTGGAAAGAAAGACAAGTTTTGTTTTTGTTTTTAAGTATGTACAAGTGCCTTTGAAAGGGGCTTTGAAGAGGTCAAATGATGGCTGAGATGCTTACCTTCAGGCAGAGGTTTCAATGCAGGAGCTCTATCAGGTTAACTGGGTGTTAAAAATGCATCACCTTGGCTCTTTAGAGCTCAGTTATTTCCCCAGATATGTGTTTTCGAGAGGTTAGCTAAGCAATAGCAGAGGCAACCCTTGTGGTAAATTCATGAAAATCAGCAATAGGGAAATAGTTGTTTTGCTTTCTTCCAGCAGCACTGGTTCTAGGGAAGCCTCTGCCTTTCTAGAACCCTGTATATTGCCCTTGAGATTACAGATCTTTTCAGCTAGTGGATCTTAGGGACTTTACTTAATAAGAAGGCATATGTACTAAGACAAAATAGCAGAGCATGATCTTGTCTCGGCCTTTGAGAACAGTGAATTTCATGACTGAAATGTACGATAAAGGAAAATAATCAGCAAAAATTCCCAAAGCTTACCCAGATACGGGTTTTTAAAAGAAGTCTTTGAAAAGTTTAAGAAACTAAATTTGCTTCTCCAGTAGTTTTCCTTACTTTGAGCAAGGCTTATGAATGAAGGGGATTTTTCTTTCTATGGCATTTCATTTAAGTTGTCTTAAGTATTCGAAGTTTGACTTAGATATAGTGGCTTAATTACAGTTAACTTAAGGCCTTCTCACTCAGAGTTTTCATTGGTTGGTGTTATTTGAATATTAAGTTGATTGAAATTCACTTTTGACTTAACTCAAATGTCATATTTTTCAGATGCTTAAGTTAGTTATTTTAGATGGGAAACAAAGATTTTTAGTCAAAATGCTAAGCTTGGTAAAACTGTTATTTGGAAAAGTACAGACTTAGCAAATTATAAAATTTTAGCTTAGGTAAACAGATAATTATTAATGAGCTGTAAAATAAATGTAATCTTGCCATATAGTTTGTTATATAACAAAGAAGTGTGCATTTTAATTTCATGTTTAAATGCTCTACCAGTTAGCTTGAAATTTTGAAATGTGATTTTTTTAAATATTTGAAATATTATCTATTAATAAATGTATGTGAAGCTACTAGCTTTGTTAATGTATAGATCTCAGTATTATGTTTTTTGAACAAAGTTTTATTATTTCAAAACTTAAAAAAATGCAACCTATGTCAATTACAGGGAAATTCACTGGTGGAAGATCACAGCAGAATGGAATTTTAACCTGTTGAATTAATTGATAAACTACTTGGTTTATCATTTGGGAACTTTTAATTGCAAATTTCAGAAATAAGATACAAATTGATTTAACAATATAACTGACAGATCTAAGACTTAGAGCTTTTGGCTTTATTAGACCCACATGCTCAATGAGTGATTAACCTCTTTTTCTTTGTTGCCTGTCTCTCCTCCACCTCTGCCTACAGCCAATTACTGCATTCTTTATTCTCGTGTAATTTTCTTAATGAAGTTTTTAATTTTGATTTTGATTTTAATTTTAATTTTGATTCTAGTATAGTTACCATACATTGTTATATTAGTTTCAGGGGTATGATCAGTGATTCAACAGTAGTATACATTACTAACTGCTCATCATAGTAAGTGTACTCCTTATCCCGTCACCTGTTTCACCTATCCCCAACCCCCTCCACTCTGGTAACAACCATTAGTTTGTTCTCTGTAGTTAGCAGTCTGTTTCTTGGTTTCTCTTTATTCCTTTGCTCATTTGTTTTGTCTCTTAAATTCTACGTATTACTGAAGTCTTATGGTATTTGTTTTTCTCTCACTGACTTACTTTGTTTAGCATTATACTCTAGCTCATTTACAGTCTTGTAAATGGCAAGATTTCATTGTTTTTTATGGCTGAGTACTATTACATTTTGTGTGTGTATCAATCTTCTTTATCCATTCATCAATTGATGGACACTTGGGCGGGCTACTTCCCTAATTTGCCTATTGTCAATAATGTTGCAATAAACATAGGGGTGCCTGTATACCTCTGAATTAGTATTTTTGTATTTTTTTGGTAAATAGTGTGATTACTGGATCATAGGGTAGCCTCTTGTTACTGTTTGTTACAGTGGCTGCACCGGTTTGCATTTCTGCTAACAGTACAAGAGGGTTCCTTTTTCTCCATATTCTTGCCAACACTTGCTATTCCTTGTGTTGTTGACTTTGGGCATTCTAACAAGTGTCTCCTGTAATTTTTAAAATATCAGACATAGCCATCAGCTGTTACAAGTTTATATTTCTTTAGTAAACTCCATGGAAAAAGATGGTCTTTATTCCAGTATTCTTGCCAAAAGTCTTGGTTTTTGCTTTCAATAAGCTTGTTTATAAAACATGTCTTTATTTTCTGATCCAATTACTATGGCCCAAGTGGATATCCATTCATTTAACATGCTTAGTTAATGTCTGCCTCTGAAGCCAGGTAGCTCCCAAGCAACACGGTTGACTACAAGGACTGGGTTCATGCTCAAAAGAAACCTGTGGAGCCATTTCATATAGCATGAGGAATAGATGGTGGACAGACCCAAATTCTATATCTGTTAATGCTATGGACCGAGTGTTTTTGTCTCCCCCAAGTTCATACTTTGAAACAGTAACCCCTAATGTGATGGTATTGGGCAGTGACGTCTTTGGGAGATAATTAGGTAATCAGCGTAGAGCTGTCATGAATGGAATTAGTGTCCTTATTCTCTGTCATGTGAGGATATAAGAAGACAACGATATGCAACACTGGAGATGGTGCTCACCAGATACTGATCTGCCTGCACCCTGAGCTTGGACTTGTCAGCCTCCAGGACTGTGAAAAATAGTTGTTTAAGCCATCCAGCCTATGGTAATTTATTATAGCAGCCTGAAGTAAGATGTTTCATTGTTTGGGGGTATTTTTCTATCTTAATAAATATGCAAGATAAAGACACTAAAATATTTGTGTCCACATGATATAAATTTGGGTGCTTGTTTCCTCAACTGTGGAATTACAGGGTATCATACCAGATTTTTAGGAGAACTTAAAGTATAGCTAGGCAGGCTCTTCTTGAAATGTTGCCAACCAGTTATTTTTAGCTCCTTGTGAAACATACTTTAAATTATATATTGCTAAAAATAGTTCCAAAGTTTAGAAAATATTGACTTGAATTAATAAAAACCATTAACCACGACAACAGTAATACCCATTCGTCTTATGTTCATTCCAGCATGTTCCTGGTGGAGGAGGGAGAGGATAGGTGACACTCTGAACATGATTCCTTATTTTTGTTGCAGTGGAAGGAAATGGATTGAAAACTGCTTTTCTACATATCTATCATTCTTACCATAGTTGCCTTTTTTTCCAGAAAAATAATAGTTTCTGTATATTTATGCTATTTATCATAATACTTTGGTTGCCTTTATTATATTGATTTCTTTCCAGATGGGATTAGTAGTGAATATGTAATCACCTTGTCCTTCCACAGCTCAAGTACTCATCAACCATCATACTTCTTCTGCACAGCAATTTAACACAATCTGATGCACAGTGTTTTTTACTTACATATATTATCCATCTCCCTTACCTAAAATGGGAACCCCAAGAAGGGTATGTGTGTGTTTATGTGCATATGTGTGTTTTGTTCTTGCCTACCAATTTATTTCTAGCATCTGTAATAGTGCTTAAAATAAGTACCTTGATACCAATATGCTGATTTATTAACTTGTAATGTGTAAAAATGTACATATACTTTGAGGTATTATCAGAATATTATAAAATTGAGAAATAGCCTTGTTTACTGTACTTCTCTTATTAGTGTCCATGCTCTACCTGTTATATTCCTGAAAGTGTGTAAAACATTCACGGGAAAGTGGTTAAACCATATATAAATGTTATCAGTTGAATTTATAGAGAGGTAAAAGTGAATACATTCCAATGTGTAGGTCAATGTCATTCATAATTAAGTGCCAATTGGCTTATTCTAGGGATACAGGGATAGTTTATTCTTAAGCCCAGTACAATAATTTACCATTTATTCAAACTAAAAAAGAAAAATACCTGAAGTTGGAGCAAAATGTGATTAAATTCATCACCCAGTCATGATAAACTTTTAACTAAGTGGAAGTATAAATAGTTTCTTAACCTGATAAAGTGATTTACTGAAAATTTAAAGCAAACATCAAACTGAGTATGTATTAGGAAAGTTGCATCTAAAATAAAGAGCAAGAAAAGCATAGCTATGATCCCTATTCTGGTTGACTTTCGTCTGGATGTCCTACTGGAGCAGTAAGGCAAAAGAATAAAAGGTTAGAGGATTGGAAAGTAAGAAAAAAAGAAACCTATCTATATTTGTAAATAATATGTTTATCTCAATAGAAACCTCAAGAATTTGTAAATTTTCAAATTTAAGAACTCAGGAATATGTGTTATATAATCAACATACTAGTAAACTTTTACTTCAGCAAGAAAGCAACAAACTGTTACAAACTTTAAATGCTCCCTTTTATTAAATAGACTTCTACTAAGTAGGTATGTTCCCTTGATCTCCTTTCTTATAGAATCTGTAAATTACTATTTCATTGACCATGAATTAATGCGTTTTGAAATTTATTTATATTTATTTCTGTTCAAATTATCTTCATTCTTAGCTCAAAAATAATGAGGGAAAGATGTTTAGAAAAATATAAGAGCACTAATTAAAAGTGAAGAAAGAAACTCTTTTTGACTGAGAAGAGTTCAGTACTAACTTTTCCCTGGTGAACTATTAAGCAACAACAACTTTTGATATCTACGTACTGGATGTTTCTGTTTCAGGTTTCTGCATGCTTTCTTACCACATTACCGTGTGAATGTTCATTGTCAGGTAGCTGCTTTGTCGCTTAAGGGAATTGGTGATATGCCAATTTATTAATCTTTCACAATATTAGAAATTTAAATGTACATGCTACTTATATTTTATAAAAACCCATATACTTTTTTAACAATTTTTCTGCAAGAAAACCTTTAAATGAATTATAAAACATCTTAAGATGCCGTAAGGTAACACACCTGGATTAATTATGCGGTGTCTAGAAGTCAAGTTAGGCAGTAACTTAAATTTTTAGTTGAAACTCTGTACCTTGAATCATTCTAGAACTTTTGAATTTGTAGGAATGTGAATGCCATACAGAAAATATTTAAGGTAGCTCATGTTTATAGTATTTCTTTCTAGATGCTCATTATAATGTATCTAATCTTGTGATTAAATATGACTCTTGATGTAAAACATTTTTTAAATGCTATGTAGTTGTGAAGTTTGTAGATGAACATTACCAATTTCTAGCATTAGGCAGTGCTTTTCAACATCCATGACTTTTAACAATTTTTGTCACACTGATGCATGAATTATATCACTGCAAATCACTGTAATGATTAGGAATGTGTTCTTAGTATTTAAGCATAACCATGCTGCTTTTTGGCACAAGAACTCATGTGAAGTGATAGAAATCCATTTATTTGTAGAAAAATATTTATGTCCATCAAAGTAAATCCAATTCTTTTGGACGTTTACAAATCTTAAGGTGATAGTTTTGGAATAAATTAGAGTAGCATGTCTGATTGACGTGGGTCCATGAGAGAATCTGGAAACGTGGAACACCGTTAATGAATCTGTCATAATGAAGTCTTTAATCAGGGTAAAAATACTTCAAGTGAGAAAAATCATTACCGAAGTTTAAAAAAATTTATGCTTTGAGCTTATACTTTGAAAACATAGGAATTCTCCATGGAAGTATGATTCAGAAGAATTTTATTTTTATGGTAATATAAAAATGATTTTAGTTTTTGTTTACAGAATTATTTTTTTTTTTCTTTTCTGGGCTCATTTTACTGATTAATTGGCCTACTTGAGTTAACAGAATTGTTGGAAGATTTATGGCCATCAATTAAATATTTTAGTTCTTTGATTTGTTCTAATCTATTTTATTGGGAAATTTTGTCTTGTGATGCTAATCTGGATTTTAAAAATTAAATAAGGTTTTGGACATAATTTTTACACATAGCAAAGTCACTGCTGTCAGAGATAAGCACAGCCAGACATTAGGTAAAACCATGAAAACAGATGTTTTCAGTAACTCCTGACAGTAGGCGAAATAGCTGAGCTCCGTTCTGATTTGCGCAGAAGTGACTGGGACATTTAAAGGAACATGAAAGAGTAGGGAGGATCAGAGAGTGGGGTTCAAGTAAAAAGTTACAAAGGATGTCAACATAAATGTGATTAGGCCAGATGTGTCTGCTTCTGGTGATCATTGGACTACTGTCCTCCCCCGGAGTCTGGGAGACCAATGATCTACCCCTCCTGATGATTACATGAAAGAAAGGACTTGAGAAGTACACTCTTTACTTGTAGGAGTTACACCTGCATCTCAAAGGGACAGAGAAAGGATTCATGATTTTAAGCCCTTTCTAGTAAATGCTGTAAAGGGAGATCAAGGGGCTTATCCTCTGGTATTGGTTAGAACAAGCAGTAAATTCTACTGGTGTTGTTTTCTTGGGCAGGCATTTTAATAGGGGCTAGGGGTCTTCCTAGGAATGTGGTCTTAATGCTGCCAGTAGCTATGCTAGAGTCTTAGCATCTCTTCGTACAATGATGCGGGCAGGGTCTTAGGTACATTTCTCATTACTTAATAATATATAAAATTCAAATGGAAAAGGATATTTCTAATTTTCCAATAGAAAATAGAGTATTATTAATTTGATATCTAAAGGAATGAAGGAGCTATATTTTTCTGAATTGAAAAATTTTTTTTTCATGAGACAATGTTAAGAGTTACAAACATATCCCCCACCCCATTTTTTTCCCTTTGAAGAAAGTGAATTCACGTGATTCTAAACTTAAACATATACAATTTTACCATGCCCACAGTGGAAAGCCTGCTACCACCATGCCCCCGTTAGCCTAGTCCCCAATTCCCTCTCCTGACAATACCATCTGTCCTTCCCACTTGGGTGATTGGGTTTCATAACTAAGCGTTCTGTGCCCTCAAGCTTTCTTCCAACTCACAATGGTGTATTCATGATGTGGGTGTGTCACGTTTAGCATGTTTCCCTTACTCTGTTCCACCTGGGTTTGGGTAGTTTTTTGCCTTTTTAAAAAGGATTTTCCCAGCTATGTTTTCAGATCAATAGACTATCTTCTATATTTCACTGGAACATGATTGTCAGTATTTGAGTCATCAGCAGGGTTGGCATATTTCGTGTATTAAAATAGTGTACACCATTAGAGTATAAGAGACATTATTATGGAAACAGCAGCAAAACTCTGAGGGTAATTTAGTGTTTGCTGTCTTTGCTGTTCAGGGAGAATGTAGCCAAGAGTGATGGCTACTTTTGTGTGACCAGTTTGATATCAAGGAAACAGACTTCACCTGATCAGTGAAGAGGACTCTTGTTGACAGTGAGTTTTAGAATTCTGGAGTCTCAAACATGAGTGTCTGCAGAGATACTCTACATCTTTGAGACTTTGAAGTTTGATCAGCCACATTATTTAGAAGACAGAACTGCATTTGTCTTGAATGAACTTTGTCACAGCATTTATAGTATTACTTATCTTAAAATAACCCCACTGACTCTGATTATTTATCTTATTTTCTTCTTTGCCCCTGCCTAGCTGAGTGACACTGCTAAATGAAGAGCATTTGTTAAAGTTAGCCTTTCATAGAGGATGGGAAGAAGACTCACAGTTTTGAGCATGGTGTGCTCTAGGTACTTTTGTATACACTCTCATTGTAACTTCAGAACAGTCCTGTGATATGGGTGTTGATACCTCCAGTATATACTATTGAGGAATGCCAGATCTAGCACCTTAACTCCTTATGCCATAGGCTAATGAGTGGTTGAATTGGGTTTAGACCTCAAATGTACCACCATGTGCCTTGCTCAGCAATGCCTCAGTAGAAGAGTTTATTTTAAAAATTCCTCTCAAAGGAAAGCCATGTTACATTATAAACATTTAGTGGACTTCTGAATTATCCTAAAAAACAAACTTAAGTACTCTAGATTATTTTGCGATCCAATCTCTTCTTCTTGGCTATGGAGGGCATGTGGGATATGGAGGTTGGCAGGGTCTTTCCTTGATGATATAGTGTGGAACTGGGAAGAACAAAAGTGATCCTGGCTTTGGTATCCTTATAAACCCAGAACTAGTCTTTGTCATCAGTCTTTACAGAGGAGTGAAGAGCAGGAATTGGAGCTGAAGCAAATGGTCTCTTCCCGTGGAGTGGCAAGAATGGATATGCAGGGTGGGAGGGGCCTTGGAGAAGAGAGCCCAAAGGCAGCCCCTAGGAAAATGGCCTATCATGGAGAGGAGGCTTTTACACTGGAACACCTGTAGCCTGCCCCCAGGGAAGAGGAGGAAGATACTAAAATTGCTTGACCACCTCAGGTATCCCTGAACTTTCTCAGTGTCCAGGATGAAGCTGAGGACTTGGCAGGACTAGTTTTGCAGCATCCTGGAGGTTGGAGGCTGAGACCCTTCTCTGCTCTTCTAGGAAATGCCTGTCTCTGCATTTGGATCTGACATTGACAGTGGCATCATCAAGACCCAGATAGATTGATTCCTAGACTGTGCTACTTTGACCAGTGCAGGTGAGGCCATAATAGGAAGAAAAAAGTTCCAGTTTTTCAAAGAACTGGAGTAAAATTTTAAGTCAGTTTAAAAAAGAAACCCTGTTAAAAAGGCAAAACTTCTATGAAATAGTTCCAGGAAGAATAGTTCTTAGGTAGTTGATTTGTTTCACTGCCAGAATTGGCTTGGTGGGATACATTCCAGAGAGTACTAGGGAGCCATAACACTGCTTTTTAATAATGCTCACCTTAATTATCTGCTTATCTTAATTATCTTTGCTTCCAGGGATCATTGTGTAGCTTACTTTGTTTTGGGTTGGGCTCCTAATTGTATATTACAAAGAACATTGTAAATAGTGTTTTTCATGCCTTTTTTTTTTTTTTTTAAATTTGCCTTCATGATTCTTTGTGAGGTGTAATAATAATTGGTGTTGGTGCAGGAACCTATCAGAATGACCTGGGGAATTTTTCAAACTGCAGAAATCTCTACTCTTGAGGTAATATGCCACTGTATTCTTTTTTTTAAATCTTTTTATGATTGGAATGTCTTTTACCCTTTATTTTTTTAATTTTATTATGTTATGTTAGTCACCGTATAGTACATCATTAGTTTTTAATGTAGTGTTCCTTGATTTATTGTTTGCATATAATACCTAGTGCAATGTATTCTTTACTTAAGAGTGCTCCCCACTGCAACCTCCCCCACCCAAAAAAAAGCCCACCGAGAGGAAAACAAAGTGTTTAAACTCACAGAAGATAATTGGAAAGTTTGTACAAGTTTCAGAGTGTTAAGGTAGGTCAAATTACTATCCAATATGATCATGATTATCTTCAGTATCTATCTTCATTCTGAAGAGAACGTATAACTATACCTTATATTCCCTGGGACTTGAATTAAAAAAGACAAAAAACAAAAAAACACTGTATGAAAACTATAGTAACATAAAACATGATATAAGAAGTGAATTCAAAATTAGTTTTCTTTGTCACCTAGATTCTTTGGGGGAGAGAAATACTTTCCATAGATCTCTCTCTTTTCTGATACATGTAGTTAGGTTTGTGATGACAGAGATTATAGCTCCGTGATTTACTACTTTGTTTAGAAGCCTTGTAATCATATTTAGGAAAAGATTAAGAGGCAAAGGAATGTGGATAGACATGGTAAGGGAACTTGAAACTGGAAAACAAGTACTAACCAAAATACATATGGATTTATAACATCTCCTTGTGGGAAGAAGTGGAAAATGTCAGGAAAGACCCTCCTTTGCGGGCTCATTGGAGGGCTTCTATGTGAACAGAGTAGGCTCCATATTTTAGAAGGAGCCAGAGGTAATAGTGCCCTGTCTTATTCACTCATAGAAGGCTTTCATATAGTGCATCTCAGGACAGTGGTGGTATATCTGGGACATAAAGGCCTATCTATGTTCATAGTCCTCTCTGTTTACAATGTAGCTTAAAAGGCCTATATTAGGTTTCCTCCAGGGCTGACAGAAGAATCCTCATGTGATTTTTTGTTGTTGTTTTTTGTTTTTTTTTAATTGAAATTTTAGGTAGTTAACATATATACAATATTGGTTTCTGGGGTGGAATTATGTGATTCATTGCTTACACATAGTACCCAGTGCTCATCAAATACCCTCCTTAATATCCATCATCCATATAGCCCATTCCCCGTCCACTTCCCTCCATCAACCCTCTGTTTGTTCTCTATTAATAAGAGTCTCCTATGATTTGTTTCCCTCTCTCCAAATAGAGTTGTTTATTGAAGTAAATTTACATTGGAGGTAAACAGCTTTTTTCTCTATTGTACTATATAGAATATTGCACAAGTTTTTAATAAGTATTTTATGAAAAAGTCCCATAGTTAACTAACTTTAGAAGAATATTAAATTTCTGTAGCTATAAGGTTAGTACAGAAAAATTAATTTTATTTTCATATGCTAAGAACAAAAAAATATAAATTATATCATGAAACACATTATAAAAATGAAAAAAATAAGAAATATAAAAATGTTGAAGATCTCTATGCTTAAAATTACAAAATGTTGAGAGAAATTAATACCTAAATAAATGGAGATACATAATGTGTTCATGGTTTGTCAAGATGACAGTTTTCTACCAGAGGAGCTATATAATTCAGTGCAACCCCAATCACAATACCAAGAATCATTTATTCTTGAAAATAGCAAGCTGATTCTCAAATTTATATAGAAATGCAAGTGTCCTGGAATAGCTGTAGTTTTTTTAAGAGAACAAAATTGGATGACTCACTCTGATATAAGGGCTTGTAAGTCTACAGAATCAAAACTGTAGAATTGGTGTAAAGAAGAGGAATAGAACAGAATTGTCTAGAAATAGATCCATACATAAATAGGCAATTGATTTTTACAAAAGCATCAAGGTGACTTAATAGGGAAAGGAAAATCTTTTCAGCAACTATTTCTGAAACAATTGGAAGGAGTTCTCAGAAACATTGAACTTCAGCCTCTTCTTTTCTCTGATACAAAAGGAAATTCAAGACGACCAGAAACCTAAGTATAAAAGTTAAAAACTAAATCTGTAGATATACACACAAAAACACAGTTTGATCTCAAAAATAATATGTGAAGCATTAAAAGCCACTTATGAAAAGGGTACCTGGTTGGGCTCAGTAAGTTAAGTGTCTGCTTCGGGTCAGGTCATGATTGCAGGCTTCCTGGGATGGAGCCCTGCATCAGGGGATTCTGCTACTTCCTCTGTCCCCTCATTCTTGTGTGCGCACGCTCGCTCTCTCTCAATCTCTCTCTCTCTCTCAAATCTTCTTTAAAGAAAAGCATTTATGGAGGAATACATATATGTGAACTTCTATGAAGTTCTTTTTGACAGGTAAAACTATGGTAATAAAAATCAGAGCCGTGGAAAAAAGCAATGGGATGATGGAAATGTTCTGTATATTGATGGGGAGGGTGGATATACAGTTTTTGTCAATATTTGTGGATATACAGTATTTGTCAGAGCTCATTATACCTTATACTTAAAATCTGTGTGTTTTGTAGTACATGATTTATGTCTCAAAAGTAGTTTTCCTTAAGTAATTACTTATTAAATCGTGCATGTTGCCTTTGCCTCTCTAAGCAGGCACGTCACTACCATTGTTTCTTTTTTTTTTTTTTTTAAGATTTTATTTATTTATTTGACAGAGATCACAAGTAGGCAGAGAGGCAGGCAGAGAGAGAAAGGAGGAAGCAGGCTTCCCGCTGAGCGGAGAACCAGATGCAGGACTCGATCCCAGGACTCTGGGATCATGACCTGAGCCGAAAGCAGAAGCTTTAACCCACTGAGCCACCCAGGTGCCCCTCTACCATTGTTTCTAAAACTTAAGGTGCCTCAGAGTTCTGTTATGTTAATGAGGGTTTTCCAGATAAACTGAACCAATAGAAAAAATATGGGGAAAGAGAGAGATTGCCACTTAGTTGTGAGAACAAGCAAGTCTAAAATCTGTAGGGAGGCCGGCAAGCTGGGCATTGAGGCAGGATTCCTATGTCTCAGTTTTGAGGTGGAACTCTTCTTCCTCACTGAAACCTCAGATCATGGCTCTTAAGGCCTTCCATTGATTGGAAGGGGCCCATCCACATTATGGAGGATAATCTGCTGTGCTTAATGTCAGTGACGATAAATGTTAATCACATCTAAAACAGTGTCTTTATAGCCAATCTAACATTAGTCCAAAACAACTGGGCAGGTCACAGAGTTTTCATTCCTTCTTCACAGCTGGAGGATCAGGATCACCAAGATGGCATGATTTATCAAAGGTGTGATCATTAAAAAAAAAATAAATACCATGCCAGATGTTATTTCAGAAGCTTGGAATGCACCAGGGAACAGAGGAAAGGCTCTGAACTTGTGGAGCCTGCATTCTAGTGGATGGGAGACAGTAAAAATACTAGAAAATTCTGTAGTAATATAGAGAATGAAAATAATAAGTTTTGGGGGAAAATAGGTGGGATAAGTAGGGGGCACTGAGACTTTCCCATGGGGGAATGCCTCATTTAGAAGGTGGCATCTTTCAGCAGAGGCTTGAAGGACCCTTTTGGATATCTTGGGTGAGCCAGTCCACTAGAGGAAGCTGCTAGTGGGAAACTCCAAAGCTTCGTAACTAATGCCAGAACCCTGGTTTTAAGTTGTTCATTATTTAAGCCTGAGTACTGAGCACACTCTTGCTGTAGCATGTGCTAGACATTGGAACTACAGTAGTAAAAACACATATTGTGCCAAGGCAATTCCTAATTTTTAATTTTCATTATAGGAGTGGTTTTCACCCATGAGTAAGAAAGTCATTACAAAGATCTTAAAATCTATTTTGTTCTCAGAATTTTCTGTAGATAATAATTGTATTATCTTAAGTATATGTGTCATTGTTAAAAAGAATGTGGACATTACTAAATTCATAATTATGTGTTATTCAGTTGGCAAATATTAAAAGTTCCATTATGATCCTGCTGGGTAGTATGTAATCTGTTGGCTATTTTGAAGTAGAAAAGGGCCCTCATTCTTGAAAATGTTTGAAAACTCTGTTCGATGCCATGAGTTTGCCACATTGAATTGGCTCTAAAAGCCACACCAAAATTTGCTGTTTATAAAGACAGGGGAAGCCTTTGGAAATTTTTAACTGGAGGAATAGCATGATTAGACCTGTGTTTTGGGGAAGATATCTTTTCATTGTGAGGTGTCCAGAGGAAGTCAAATGGAATAAATCACTTGATTCATAATGCAGTGATACATCCTTCACTATACTTAAATCTTTGTTCCTAATGCTGAAAAGAGCTTCCAATCCTAATTTCTCTGCAGTACACATTACTTAACGCAGTATTTCCACGTTACAGTTATCATCTGTTAGAAGTCAACAATTAAAACTAGATTTCTAGCTTAGTCCTACCTGGAAGACTTGAAATGTTAGCAACAGTTAAAACAGACCCTAGCAGGTAGATGTCGTGTTTATGTGACATTTATATGTTGGGATGAACTTTCATTTTATCCTTATGTTTAAAACGCTAGCTTTCAGGGTCTGAACTTACTTACTTTAATTTGATCTTGATGGTGAACCAAAGAATTATTGTTAAGAGATATCAAAACATCCATTTACTATCAGTAAAGGTCCCTCTACTGGTAAGTAATATTGAAGGTTTTAAGGTAGCAATAAATACTTAAGAGAATTCAGAAAGATGGAAATCAACATACTCAGATGTGACAGGGTAATGCATTTATATCTTTATAAAGGATTTCCAAAGCCTGCATTTGACCTTGGATACTTTTACTTGGGATTCTCTATGTCTTCTGTATTCTATTGCTCTGCAGTATTCTTTCCCACTCAGAAAGGCCATTCCTTTGTGATTACTACTCTGATTCATTTTTACACACTAACTAAATAGACACTCTTGATGCATTATCCTATATCATGCTATATTTGATCTTTGATGTTGCTGTCAGACAGAATATCAATGTGAAATTGTAACAATTGTTTGCATTTGTGTTTAATTCAACCTGTGTGGTACTGGCAACCATATGAATATTCATTCTTTGGCAGAACGTATGCTTCTGGCTTTGTTGCTGATTCAGATTTTCCATGCATCTGGGTATGTGGTGGTTCTTGCTCAAACATCTAGATGCTGTATTGCTAATGCTTCCCACTTGCCAGATGGTAAACATATAACCACAATTTTCCAGACAATTGTTGTCTGGGTAGAAATCTATGTACATTCTGAATTTTCTTGTATACATTGTTTTAATCACTGTGAATATTAAATCTCTCCACCACAAAAATTGCTCTCCTATGCCTAACCCAGTTCTCTTAGTCCTCAGGATTCTGTATTTGCAGTGGTTTTATTCACCGTTAGGGAATCTCTTTCCTTGCTAATACACCTCATTGTTACTGAGACTAGTGAGATAGGCTCAGAAGCACTCATGCTGAGATTGGCTCTAGTACTAATGCCTCTATCAGGTAGAAAGAAGTAATTACCATCATTGAAATCTATTTAGGATTGTTGATGTGTGTCTCTCCACCAAGGGCTAAATGTATGCCTGGGGGTCAGTTGCTGAGTCTGCATTCAAACTGCCTTTCTTTTCTTTTGTTTTTCTTTTTGATTATTATGATTAGAGGAGCTGAAATGATGGTCCTTTATATTTTGGAACATGTTAAGGAACTTGTCAAGAGGCTAAAATACTTGATATATATTAGTTGATTATTTATAAATACTTTTGGATTGGAAAAATGACAGTTAAAATCTCCAGATTATCTTTGTAAAATAAGGCTTTTCACTATGAACATTACATTAGTTTAACGTGTACAAATGGGACATTTATTTTGAAAGATGTGCATAAAAGTATATAATTCAATATAAATTATACTATTTTTGAGAAATTGGGTAGATGATGATGAAGAATTACATTATTATTTATTGAGGGGCTACTATGTTCTGACACTGAGCCTAGTTCGTAGGTTCATTATCTAATGTTAGGCTTACAGTGACCCTACTAGGGAAAGTATTACCATAGGTATGAAAACTAAGGCTCAGAGTTTCTGTAACTTGCCTAAGATTTTGCTGCAAGAAGAGACAGAATAGAATCACAAGTCTGTCTGATATCTAAGCCTATAATATTAGCAACTACAATACTGTATGATACATTGTTTGAATATATATATAGTATACATATGCATAGGTATGTGTGTGTTCATATACACAAAATAATGTTTTGGTTAGTGAATATGGTTTTGAAACCTTACTGCCATCTGTACCATCGATTATGCCCTCTAATAGTTGACCATCTGTTGTATACCACTGCCTCTTCTTGTCACCTCTTTGTATCACCACCACACATTTGTTCTTATTGTCCTGGTTGTAAAGTAAAACAAAACAAAGATTACTGAAGGGTTGAAATAATGACTTCATCCAAATCCTTCTTCCATCTTGTCTCAGCTTTGAGACAGATCCTCATTTACCTAAGACCACAAACTAGATAACATTATCTCCTGAAATGTTTATTTCTGTGTATTTGCACTTGCCAACCTCAAGTGGGAATACACCTCAAGGTGTTTTTTTTTTTAAATCTCCAATATATCTGTGTCAGCTATATGATCCCCAAACTACCTAACGCTGTTACTCCTATCTTTACTTCTGTGAAGGTTTTCTTCTCCATCCTCTTATCCAGTCCATGTATCTTAATCATTACCTTCCCACTTCTTAAAAATTAATTCCTATTCATCTTCTTTCCCCCTCATACTGCTGAATGGTGTATCTATCAAGTTATGGTCATATTTCTCTTTATATGGAGGCTTTGGTATTTTTCTGATGTTTTATATGTCTTTATTTCCTTGGCGGTATGTATAATTATGTCAAAAACTGAAGATACTTGTTTATTGTTGAATGAGTTACTTTGGGTCTTTTAAGGTTCATTGAAAAATGAAATAGCTAGGATATTTTTAAAAATTGATAAGCAGAAATTAGGCTTGAAAAGATTCAGGAAAATGCCTCATTTTATAGAGTTTCTCTGTTACATTCTTGGTACAGGCGTGGGTTATTAAAATGCTAATAAAATGTCTTTCTGTCTAAAGGAAACAAAAAACTATATATGGGCTTATTGGGCCATAACTCAGAAATGTTACCATGAAGTTCAAGTTTTAGGAAGAGAAAATTCTCTAGAAATTTGTATAGAGACTGGACATGTGTTTTTACTGTACCATGACTAATTAAACACATATGAAAAGAACACAAAGGAAAGTATGTGGTACATACGCTTAATGGGCCTTAAGTAATGAGCTAGATACCAGGAAGGTAATACCTAAAGAAAGAAAACCTTATCTTCATGATTTAGTCTGTAAATTACTGAATGTTATTTGATGGTACATACTAAAATTATTTGATCCTTTGTTTTTTGGTATCATTATGAAATTGAAAGGGAAAAATTTCTCTTTTTATTGACTGATTATGACATCTCTTCTAAATTTTTACTCAAAAACCTTTTCTGAAAAGTAGAAATTACAAAAAGAGGAGCTCACTTAAATATTTGCTATTTTTTGTACATGAAAATCAGTTATAAAATTTTAGTCTAAAATCAATATTAAAAATCTTTCTTACATCTTTTCTGATAAGCATTTTCAACAAACTTGCCATGTAAGTTTACTAATACTGCTAAATAGATTACAGCCCTTGATGATGGCCCCAGGTCTTTGATATTTCCATTCTCTGAGTCTGTCATTCGAGTGACTGCTCCCCTGTGTCCAAAAGTGTCCTCTGAGTGTGCCTAGGAACCTCAGGACCACCTTTTGGTCTTGCCCTTATTAGTAGTAGAAAACCAGTACTCAAAATGTTGGATAAACCTAGATTGTGTTGAACCATATCCTAATGCTAAGAGTTCTTTGATAGTCATTACCATTTTTGCTTGCGTGAGTAGGCTATCATTGTTAACATATTTGCTGAAAAACAGTAAAGACATCATACATCAACTAATAACTTCCTTTTAATACCACTTTTTTTCCCCAAAGATGACGATAGGTAACATTTTATTTTAAGATTTTATTTATTTATTTGACAGAGATCACAAGTAGGCAGAGAGTCAGACAGAGGGAGGGGGGGAAGCAGGCTCCCTGCTGAGCAGAGAGCCTGATGCGGGGCTCCATCCCAGGACTCTGGGATCATGATCTGAGCTGAAAGCAGAGGCTTAACCCACTGAGCCACCCAGGTGCCCCGATAGGTAACATTTTAGTGGGTGTCTACCTGGATAAATTCCTCTGCATTATCAAATCTGTCTATTTACACATGTATACATACGGATTTTTACATCTTGCAGGACCCTTCGTGCTAATGTGTTTTAGTCCTTCATTTGTTTTAACTGCCATCAGCTATTTCTTAGCCTTTTGATTCTGGAGAGAAGAATAAGGTATGGGAGCACGTGCTGTCATGCTCCTGTGTGTCTATTTCTATGAAGGAGAAACAGTCTCTTCTCAGGAATGGAATTCTTAAGATTCACCCTATGTGCGTTCTTTGACAGATGCCTCCTCATTCATTGCTTCCATAGTTAGCTCCTTATTGCCAAGGCTGCCACTTCTTTTGCTTCCTCACTTTTCCAATGCCTTGGAGCTGTGCCAGTAGCCATTAGAAGTATTTCATATATAACTTGTCACCTGGAGTATTTACTTTCATCTGATTTTTCAATCCTCCAAGGAACATAAAATAAGTATTTTAAATTGTTCTCATATTGTAATTACTGTTCCCCTCCTAACCATCAACTGACCATGCGATAAAATTCAATAAATGATCATTTAGAGGGTAGGCTTTACATATCTATATCAGGAGGGGTCACATACGAGTTCACTGAATTTTTCTATTTCTCTTGCCACCACCTTTGTTGGGCCACAATTAGACAATTATAAGAACGAAGGTATAGGGTAGTAAAATGATTCTTGGAACTATATATATGTCTTAAATTGTCTACATAATGTCAACCCAGTTATTTTACTTTGGACAGTCTGTCCTATTTATTTTAAGTGTAGAAAATTATATGCATAGGAGTGTTCCAAACATCGGAAATCACTTGAAAGACTCCATAGAAATGGTTAAGTAAAGTGATATACAACCTGAATGGTATGAGAAACATGGGGAAATTTGTTATGTCAAGTAATCAACAATCAAAATTATATGAATAGGTGATTCTAGCTATAAAACCTCAAGCCAGGATGGCTCAGTTGGTTAACTGGGTGGCTCAGTTGGTTAAGCGGCTGCCTTCAGCTCAGGTCATGATCCCAGCGTCCTGGGATCGAGTCCCACATTGGGCTCCTTGCTCGGCCAGGAGCCTGCTTCTCCCTCTGCCTCTGCCTGCCTCTCTGTCTGCCTGTGCTCTCTCTCTCTCTCTCTAACAAATAAATAAATAAAATCTTAAAAAGAAAAAAAACCTCAAGCCATCTAGAATAAAAGAGTGGGGATAATTTTTTTTAAGTTGAAGACAAAACAAAACTAAACCCACCTAAGCACTGAGGAAAAAAAGACAAAGTTACTACCAGTAACTATTATATAGTAGAGATGCAGACTGGGGAACTTTGTGTTTACTTAATGTTCTTTAAAACTGTATTTATTTTACATAAAATCTATAATAACCAGCATGTGTATTTTGATTTTATCTCCCAGAGTCTCTTTGCCATTGAGAAGCGGTCAAAAAATTATTTTCCAGACAGTATCTTCTGATTTTCTTCTAAAACTAATATGGTTGGTGTGTTCATATTAAGTTTTTAGTTCATATGAGGCCATTTACTTTTTTTGTCAAATTTGATACTTGTTAAGTAGTTGGGATATCAAGAAAATGTTAAGAGAAAAGCAATTTAGTTCTGCAAGTTAAATATGAATATGGTATGAAACTGCAAGAGCATATATTTCATGCATTACCTGCTAACTTGGAATATTTTATATTGTTTTGGTAAGCCATTTACTATATTTAACTGGAAAAAGGGATAATGTTTGGTAATAGGTTGCAGACCACTTTAGGTTGTAGATCACTTTATGTGTGGGAAAACCTGAGGTTATTTTTTTTCTCTTGCTTGAGCTGCTTTAATAATCAAGTGTTGATAGTAATTAAATTATATAATGTGGATTTGTGTGTTAGTAACTACTAAATTTTACAAATCTGGGGAACATCATAATATGGTTTTTTAAATAATTTTTACTGAATAGATGGGGAACTTTAGATTTCTTTTTTCTTTTCTCTCTCTCTCTCTCTCTTCTTTTTTTTTTTTTCCTTTCTGCAGTTTGACTTACTACATTGATATAATAATCGTTTGCAAAAAAAAAAAATTGCATGCCTTGGTGGAGATATATATGTTATATATATGATAGTTCTTTTTTGATGAAGTACACTTCAGTAAGATATTTTAGACAACAATACTGGTAATGGATTTTGAAATAATTTAGTAATGATAGGGACCTACCCAGCTAATGGGATAACTTAGTATTTTATTAGAAAACTTAATCTTTGTTGGTAATTATGCTGGATGAAATGGATTGATTTAAAATGAGGGAATTGATGAGAAGATATCATGTTTAGGAAATGAAAATAAATAGAAGTTCACTATCTAGTGTGTACAAGGTACTATGCCGATGCCTTATGCAAGCTTTTGCTGGAGACTCTCAAGCATTAGTATCCCTATTTAAATGATGAGGAAACTGAGACACAGGGAGTTTAAGCCGCTTGCTTTAGATCAAAGAGTAAGCAACTATAAGAGCTGGGACTTAAGCTGAAGTCTGTTTGTTGTCAAGTCCCATGTGTTCTTGGAACCTCCCATGGCTTTGTACTATAACAGGAAGAATATCCAGCCCTAAATAATGGTAGTAAACAATCATTGTAATTGTTTATTATATTACCCTGATTCATAATTCTTAGAGACGCTTGGGAGATTCTGATGGAAAGACTATGATGGAGGCAAATCATGTTTATTTTGCAGATAAACCCTGCTATTCAAGGGCTTTTGCTTCAGAATTGTTCTCCATATGTTCATTACGTCTAAAACTGAAGAGTGAGCAAAAAATTTGTTGTGGTCATGGTGGTTTGCTGTCTACATCAAATCTATTCTAAATTGTTAGTCTAATCTAATCGACAATCCCATTTCCCATGCTGATAATTTGCTTAACAATGGGCATTGAAACTAATCCTATGCATTGAGACTTAAAGGGAATTCTACAGGCTTGTGGGAAAGTTTTCCTTGATTACAAGAAAAAGTGATAGAGAATAAAGGTCTTCCTTCTTTCCCTGTACACTGTTGTGTCAAGATGTGGTTTCTATAACCATCCTAGCTGTCTTGACAGCAGCTTGTTAGTGGAGCTACCATTAAAGATCTCAAGGCAGAGAGAGAGAGAACATTGGACCTTGGTGTCATAGTCGAATTGCTGTATCAGCCAACTCTCCAGAATGTAGTCTACATTTGATTTCTGTTATGTGACCTAATAGAAGTCTTTCTTATATAATCTGACTGCAATAAAAAATGTTTGTTCTTTGCACCAGGTACCTTTTTTTTTTTTTTTTGGTATAGATTTTTTAGGTTTATGGAGTTGGGGACTGCCAGTAAAACATTCTAAAATGTACTCAAATGAGTGGAGAATCTAGGGAGTAGAACATTGAGGCCTTACTTTTACAGACTGGTATATACGTGACCCTTATTATTTGGTTTCCCCAAAAATGGAGAAGGAGTGCTTGTTGCACCTTTGAAACCTGACTAGATGCCTAAAGATGCTGCAACATTAAAGGAAATAGTGCAAAAAATTAACAGTACTAGACCACATTTACTTTTTTTTTTCCAATCCACAATAAAGAAACAAACATAAGCTGAAGAGTGGCTCATTTGAAAATCGAAAAAGCGAACAAACAAACATGACTTTACTTGGGCAGTACCTTTCTATGTGTGGCCTTAAAATTAAGTTGAAGGAGAATTTGAAAATTTGAAACTTTCAGGGTTAGAACAGTTGAATTCTGTGTCTTAATATGCTGGCAGTGATTATAAGGTTGAAGACTTAGCAGGAGATAAGTTTGGGAAAAAAAGCAACCTTATTTCTCTTTTTACAAGCACCTTACATTATCTTCTGTCCCACCAAAGGGACAGAGACAAGATTGTATGTTATGCACAGTATGAGGGAATGTTTTCATTTGCCTCATGGTAGAGACTGTGTAGCAGAGGGTGGTGGAATAGACAGTTACAGAGCCCTGGGCCAGTGGGAGACTAGAATTTGCAGTCTTCTGGACTGGCTCTAAAGAAGCTCACTGGTTGTTGTTGGAAGCCCCTAGGTTGGATCAGATGCAGATACACTAGAAGTTTTCTGGTTGTGTTTTTGTTTTGTTTTGTTTTGTATTTTTGTTTTAATGAGAAATGTATAACCAAGGAAATTCTAAGCTTGGTAACAGCCTGTGACTTTTCAACCCATAAAGCAAGTTTGCAGGCTCCCTAGTCTTCCAAGGAAATGAGCTAGTAAGTATACAGCTCCCCCTCTGCTTCCTAGAGGCATTCTTCACCAAACTTTGCTCATTGTGGCCACAGAGAAAAATGGATGAGGGTAAGCAGAAACATGGGCTAACCAGGAAATATGTACTTACCTTGTCCAAGAACATAAGCTTTGAGGGTGCTGTGGATCAGTAATTACTTTGGGTTGCTTTTTATTGACCCCTTTACTTACATTTTATGGTTGCTTTTTTCTTTTTCTTTCTCTTTCTTTCTTTCTTTCTTTTTTTTTGAAATTCCACTGTTAATTTGTGTGTAAAGTGAGGGATTGGGTATTTTATCATTTAGGTAAAGTTTACTAAGCAGCTTAGAGATCCTGGACTTGGACTTTGATGCACTGACTAGTTGAGACTTCAGGTCTTGTCCTTTAGAGAAGGGATAGAAACAGGTAGGACTGGGCAGTTTTGATATTAAGGCATTGAGGCTGGGTAAAGGTCTTGGGTAGCTGAAGGAAGAGTTAACATTGATCGCTGACTACCCAGTAACCATGAATCCCCTCTTCCTTTTCTAGCAGAACCGAAATTTTGCTCAGTATCTGTCCCTGTTGCATAAAGTCATGTGTCTGAGAGAAAACCATCCCATTCTTTGTCTCAGAGATAGGCTTGTTTAAAGATAATATCATATGCCTTGTGGATGATTGCTTCAGGGCATAACTAAACTGGCTGTGGGGAGGCAACCAGTTTTCTGGAGGCCGTTGGGAAAATTTTTCACACTCTTTTTTTTTTTTAATCAACATATAATGTATTATTTGTTTCAGGGGTACAGGTCTGTGATTCATCAGTCTTAAACAATTCACAGCACTCACCCTCCCTAATGTCCATCACCCAGACACCCCACCCCTTCCACACCCCTCCCCTCCAGTAATCCTCAGTTTGCTTCTTGAGATTAAGAGTCTCTTATCCCTCTCTGGTTTTGTCTTACTTCATTTTTTTCTCTCTTCCCCTATGATCCTCTGCCTTGTTTCTCAAATCCCACAAATCGGTGAGATCATATGATAATTGTCTTTCTCTGATTGACTTATTTCATTTAGCATAATACCCTCTAGTTCCATCCACGTTGTTGCAAATGGCAAAGAACAAATAATCCAACTAAGAAATGGACAGAACACATGAACAAACATTTCTGAAAAGAAGACTCCAGGATGCCTGGGTGGCTCAGTCATTAAACGTCTGCCTTCTGCTCAGGTCATGATCCCAGGGTCCTGGGATCAAGTCCCACATTGGGCTCCCAGCTCAGCAGGAAGCCTGCTTCTCCCTCTCCCCTTACTTGTGTTCTCTCTCTCTCTCTCTTTCTCTGTTAAAAAGTAAATAAACTCTTAAAAAAGAAAAAAAGAAGACATCCAAATGGCCAATAGACACTTGAAACAGCGCTCAACATTACTCAGCATCAGGGAAATACAAATCAAAACCACAATGAGATAACACATCACACCCATCAGAATGGCTAAAATTAACAAGACAGGAAATGACAGATCTTGGCAAGGATGCAGAGAAAGGGGAACCCTCTTACATTGTTGGTGGGAATGTAAGCTGGTGCAGCCACTCTGGAAAATAGTGTGGAGGTTCCTCAAAAAGTTCAAAATAGAGCTACCCTACAACCCAGCAATCACACTACTGGGTATTTACCCCAAAGATAGAAATGTAGCCATCAGAAGGGGCACCTGCACCCCAGTGTTTATAGTGGCAATGTCCATAATAGCCAAACTATGGTCTAAATGTCTATCAACAGTTGAATGTATAAGGAAGATATGGTACACACACACATACACACACAAACACACAGAATGGAATATTATACAGCCACCAAAAATATTTTTTTCATTCTCTTAAGAGAAGTCTTTGGTAAAACATTCTTTCCCCCTGCTGGGCATAAATAGGGAAATCTCCATTCCCTCTATGTCAACAACTAAAAAATAACCTTAAGATGAATTCAACACTGTTGACAACAGATGAAATTTTGGAGAGTATCCTTGAGACATAGAACTGGTGCTCTGACGTGGAGCATGAGATAATAGTGCCCTCATTCTTTAAAAGTTGAGCAAGCTCATGTGATCTAAGATTTTCTGTTTTATGAGTCACAAAGGTATCTACTGATAAAGCCTTCCTTTGGTTATTTACAGGAAGTGGCATAAATCAACCTAAAGGCAGGTTTTCATACTCCTTTGAACTCTGTGTCATTGGAGCAGTCTATGAGTGTGCACTTGACAAGGGTAAAGATGGACTTGTCAGACCTTTTTTGTCTTGATGTTTTTTGACCTGAGTTTGAGCAGTGTTTTGTAAGGGGAGAGACAGAAATCCAACAGGGTAAAAAGAAGAAAAACTTGGCACAAGTCACAAATAAAGTTCTAGTTGATTAAAAAAGTTGTGACTCAGCATAGTCTTGACATGGAACTTGGGGAAGGACTGATGCTTCACTAACAATGACCTTGGTTGTGAAAATAATATATTTTTTAAAGTATCTGCTTTCTCGTCTTAAAATGGTAGGGCTGAAGTGGATGCTCTAAAGCCCCATCCACCCCAAATTATTTTAGTCATGTTAATACTAGGGTTTTCCTTGTGATAATTTATGAAATACCTCATTTATTTAACAGTTTATTACACAAGGCTTTGTTCCCAGTGGGCTGCCTTATGATGTAATTGAAATGTTTACGAACCATAATGACATTCTATACTTTCGTAATTCTTAAATCATTTTCTGTTTGAACAAGGCATTTTACTGTAGCTTGTTTACCAAGAGCCCCCACCTTCCCCCCAATAATTCTTAATAAATCTCTCTGTATTTCATAAAATTTTAAAGTTTTAAACTTAAAAAAATTAATACTAATGAAAATTATTTCAAGTATACCATAGTTGATACAATTTAACCAAGAAAAAATATTTTTCCTGTTACCCCTGTTAAGATTACCTAACACCAACTTGTTGGCCAGTTATAGAAGAATCTGAAATAATGTATTTCAGCCAGATGCCAAGAGATATTTTATGAAACAGATCCAGAGTATGGATTACATATGTTTTTACTTATTTTTTCAGTGGTAAATGTTTATTCTTCTTTATAGTAACTAAACATTAGGTTTACAGATAGAAAAATAAATATTAATGAGAGTCAGAATTTACTATTCTGTTGTTCATTAGATATTAATTATGTTGTGTATGTGTATGAATTATATCTGGAACAATTAAAAATCTGTATGAATTACTGTAAATACAGTTGTCTTAAACTATTTTTGTTAAAAGATACACAGTGCATTTTGTTTGCTAATATTGAGTATTTGTAATATTTCTAAAAGTTTTGAAGTATAAAAGTGTCTTAAAAGCTGTTATATAGGGCACTTGGGTGGCTCAGTGGGCTAAGCCTCTGCCTTTGACTGGGGTCATGATCTCAGGGTCCTGGGATTGAGTCCGGCATCGGGCTCTCTGCTCAGCAGGGAGCCTACTTCCTCCTCTCTCTCTGCCTGCCTCTCTGCCTGTCAAATAAATAAATAAAATCTTTTCAAAAAATAAATAAAAATAAAAGCTGTTATATATGTGAAGGAATATCATTGCATATTGTGGAATAGAAAGTACCACAGCCTTGCATTAATTTAATAATTTCTACTTTGTGAAAAGGGTTCCTTTATTTTCAAAGGGAATATCATTTTGAAAAAAAAAATACTCTGACAGAATTTGAATTTTAGCAGTGAAATTGTCTTTGAGTTCATATTTTTTATTATTTTGGTGCATTTGATTCCACATTTTTTTTTATACCTTGAAGTGGGAGATGTGGTATATAAGTCCTGTAAAAAGTAATAAAATTCAACAATTTGAACTGTTTAGAATCGTGTATATTCTTCTACTTGTAAATGTGACCGTGGTGATAACTAATGACTGATAGGACAGATTCTAAAATTCTAAGATTTTCCAAAGTTAGAACATCTTAATGGATATTAGTACATTTTAAATTCCTTTGGAAAGTATGTTCTTAAACATACATACTCTAATTAGTATGTAAAGTTTTTTTCTCTTCTAAGAAAAAGTCTTCAGTTCAAATGTAGTGTTTTCTTAAGAATGAGTCCCATATGCCTCAACCAATATTTCATATAATATGAGATATGTTCAGTCATATAATTAGGTTTTTTATTCTTATAGAATTAGAATTTCTGTGTCTTGACCTTAGTGAAGATCAAAACACTGAAGAAAAATCACCAATAATCCAATAAAGGCTCTGACTTTATATCATACTTTTTCTACAAAATTGTATTCACAATTAGAGTGAAGCTTTTCTAATTATTTGTATCACATCTCTCCTATCCGTAGAAATAAAAAGTGATGAAAGATTTTCCTTTTTACACGAAACCATGGAAACAAGACATTGTGGTGGTTTGGAGACATAAGTACAGCCTTCTAAGTCACATAGTTTTGATATTCTCCAGGAATAATACCTTAGAAATACTCTGTTTTCCACTTTTATGAGAAACCACGTGTAGGCATAATTTCCATAAGGTAGATCACCAGTTTATGAAGTAGAGCTTTTCTTAAATCCTTAACATAGACTTTCTAGCTCTCAGTTTTTCTTGAAAAAAAAAAAAAAAGCTGACTGTAACAATTAGAGAATTGGCATCATGTGGTGAAACTTCAGTTTAAGAATAAAGTTACAGAAAATGTTGTTAAAAAAGTATATTCAAGGGGCACCTGGGTGGCTCAGTGGGTTAAAGCCTCTGCCTTTGGCTTGGGTCATGATCTCAGGATCCTGGGACTGAGCCCTGCATTGGGCTCTCTGCTCAGCAGGGAGCCTGCTTCCCTTCCTCTCTCTCTCTCTCTCTGCCTGCTTCTCTGCCTACTTGTGATCTCTGTCTGTCAAATAAATAAATAAAATATTAAAAAAAAAGAAAAGTATATTCAATATATGGTTTTGAAATAGATGCATATCATAATGGTTGACACATAAATGCCCAGTGGTTTAGAGAAATCAGTACATCTGCCATTATTGCAGTGCCTGGGTGGCTCAGTCCATTAAGTGTCTTCCTTCAGCTCAGCTCATGATCTAGGGTCCTGAAATTGAGCCCCACATGGGCTTCCTGCTCAGTGGGGAGTCTGCTTCTCTCTCCCCTCCTGCCCCTTCCCCCAATTTGTGTGCTCTCTATCTTTCAAATAGTCTTAAAATATATCTGCCACTATCATCCTCAATAAAGGCATCTTCCAGTATAGTAGAGAGCATGACAAATAACGCTCCAATATAGTATGTTGGTTGCCCTCTTATATTGTTAAATAACTGTGAACATTTTACTTCCCTTAACAGATTTTTTTTACTAACTAAGGGTTATAGAAAATAGTATTTTAGGGGAAAAAAAAAAAAACCTAAAATGCTGGTTCCCAGGTCTGACTGTATATTAGAATCACTTTAGGGGCTATGAACAAATATTAATATCTGGGTCCTACCCTAAACAAATCAGAATCAGGTTACGGTCATGGAGTCAGGTTTGTTTCTAGAATTCCCCAGGTGATCCTAATGAGCAGTGTAGTTTGAAGACTTGTAATCAATCACTGTTAAGATACTCATCAACTGTTATATCATTTGGCTAGATTTGATGTGATTTGATTCCATGACTTCCATAGTTCTTAAAATACAAATTTAAAGTTTTGACCTATAACATTATGATTTTATTGCTGATGTTCAGAAAGTATAACTTTCTTCATATAAATATATGAAGAAATATATATGCTAAATGAATGTAATATATGCTAGAATGCTAAAATGAATGTAATCTGACAAATATATGCTATGTGAATAAATGCTATATTCATATGCTAATAAATATTTGCTAAAATGAATGTAATCTGGCAAAATGTAATGGATATGGCTACTATTGCTGCTCAGTCTTTGGGATTTTTTCGGTTGATATATGATGACAATAAAATCATATCTTTCAATAATCACTCTCAACGTGAACGGCCTAAATGCTCCCATGAAGTGGCACAGTGTTGCAGGTTGGATAAAAAGACATGGCGCATTCATATGCTATCTACAAGAGATTCATTTTGAACGTAAAGATACATCCAGACTGAAAGTGAAGGGATGGAGAACCATCTTTCATGCCAACAGACTTCAAAAGATAGCTGGGGTAGCAATTCTCATATAAGACAAATTAGATTTTAAGCTAAAGACTATAGTTAGAGCTACAAAAGGACACTATATCTTTTTTAAAGGGTCTCTCCAACAAGAGGATCTAACAGTTGTAATTATCTATGCCCCAACATGAAAGCAGCCAACTATATAAGCTAACTGTTAATCAAAATAAAGAGATATATTGATTATAATATACTAATAGCAGGAGACCTGAACACTGCACTCTCAGCAATAGACAGATCATCTAAGCAGATAATCAACAAAGAAACAAGAGCTTTGAATGACACATTGGACCAGATGGACCTCATAGAAATATATAGAACATTCCACCCTAAAACAACAGAATACTAATTCTTCTCAAATGCACATGGAACTTTCTCCAGAATAAACCACATACTGGCTCACAAATCAGGTCTTAAATGATACCAAAAGAGTAAGATTATTCCCTGCATATTCTCAGACCATAATGCTTTGAAACTGGAACTTAACCACAAGAAAAAATTTGTAGAAATTCAAACACTTGGAAGCTAAAGACCATCCTGCTTAAGAATGTTTGGGTCAACCAGGAAATCAAGGAAGAACTTAAACAATTCACGGGAACCAATGAGAATGAAAACACATAGGTCCAAAACCTATAGCATCCTGCAAAGGCAGTCCTAAGGGGGAAATACATAGCCATCCAAACTTCACTCAAATAAATAGAAAAATCCTGAATATACAAATTAATTTTACACCTTAAAGAACTAGAGAAAGAACAACAGATGAAGCCTAAGCCATACATTAGAAGAGAAACAGTTAAGAAAAGAGCAGAGATCAATGAATTAGAAACCAGAAATATACAAGAGCAGATCAATAAAACTAGAAGCTGGTTCTTTGAGAGAATAAGATCAATAAATCACCGACCAGGTTTATCAAAAAGAAAAGAGAAAGGACCCAAATTAATAAAATTATGAATGAAAGGGGAGCAATTATGACTAACACCAAGGAAATAGAAGCTATCAGAGATTATTATCAACAATTATGTGTTAATAAATTAGGCAACCTGGAAGAAATGGATGCATTCCTGGAAACCTCTGAACTATCAAGACTGAAACATGAAGAAACTGACAACCTTAATATACCAATATCCAGTAATAAGATCGAAGGAGTGATCAAAAACCTCCCAAAAAATAAGAGTCCAGGGCCTTCCCTGGGGAATTTTACCAAACATTCAAGGAAGAAATAAATGTCAAGAATGGTTTGTGGATAAAAAAAGACATGGGCAAATAGAATGAACACGATTTACTGCACAAATGTAGGCCATAGTGTATTGGTTTCCCATTGACGCTATAACAAATTACCACCAATCTAGTGTAGTGTCTTAAAACAGCAGATTTATTGTCTGTCAGTTCTGAAGGTCAGAAGTCCTAAAATCAGTATGTCAGCAAGGTTTCATTCTTTTTCAAGACTCTAGGAGAAGATCCCTTTTCTTGTCTAGCTTCTGGAGGCTGTTTGCTTTTCTTGATTTCTGGCCCCTTCCTCCATCTTCCAAGAGTGTTATTACAATTTTTTGTTTCCACGGTCACATCTCTCTCATTCTCTCATCCTCCTACTTCCATCTTAGAAGTACCTTTATGATGCTTTCTCTTCACCGAGATAAAGATGATCCAGGATAATCTTCCCATTTTGAGATCTTTAACTTGATCACACTTGCAAAGATCCTTTGGGTATCCAAAGTAACAAATTCACAGATTCTGGGATTTGAACAGGAATAGCTTAGGGAAACATTATTTCATTTATCACAAGCAACTGTGAAGTAGTATTTTTTCTTAAAATGGAGACTTTTTTTTTTTTTTTTTTTGAACAAAGTATCTGAAAAGAAAGGAACAAAAAGAAAGTGCTGGAGTTTCAAAAGGGAGCAGGACAGTGACAAGTTGTTCAAGGACCTCTTTACCATGATTTTTATGACTTTGAATCAAGTAGAAATATTTTAATTCATTATTTCACATCACTTCTCTCATTGGTTTGTTACACAGTTTGAGGTTTTTTTTTTAAGATTTTATTTATTTATTTGACAGACAGAGATCACATGTAGGCAGAGAGGCAGGCAGAGAGAGGAAGGGAAGCAGGCTCCCTGCTGAGCAGACAGCCTGATTCGGGGCTCAGTCCCAGGACCCCGGGATCATGACCTGAGCTGAAGGCAGAGGCTTTAACCCACTGAGCCACCCAGGTGCCCCACAGTTTGAGTTTTCTAAGAGTCTGACTTAAAATAAGTGTTATGTGTGCATGAGACATCTCAAGATACACTCTGTGGTTATATTTCCATACCCCTTTATGTCTTCATATTCTTCATCAGTAACGAGATACTGAACAAAATTTATGGGGGTCTTGATGCCTAACTGATGTAATTGGTTACATCAGTAACTCTTTCTCTTCACATAGCAAGAACAACATAGTAAATGAACAATAAATGGTAGTACTGCTTATCTTTAAAAAGTGCCTATGCAGACATTGCATCAACATTTAATTTTTGTTACATTGGTAGATTTGTGTATTTATTTGGCAATGAACATATGTCCTTTGGATGCTTTTATGTGTCTGTGCTTTTTTTTTTTTTTAATGTTAAGTGGTAGATAAATGGATACAAAAATAAATCATTGATATTCTGCCCTCACCTGAATATGTAATATCCTATTTGGAGACAAACTTAAAGGCACTCTAAGATAGGTGCAGGAAAATGATTTTAGTTTGGAGGATACTACTAAAGGATATACAGTATTTTATAAGAGTGTATGCATGCTACATTTGTTTCTTAAAACTAAAATTATTTACCATATTTCCCAGTAATTCATGTAAGAGTTTGTCTCTGTATGCATGAATTTTTTTTTTAGTTTTGATATTCCACCAATTCT
>ML105544.1:0-15171 GCA_003697995.1 Taxidea taxus jeffersonii | reverse complement strand
GTAGAATTAAGATGCTGTATGTTGCACAGAGGCTGTTGAACAAGAAATTCTCCTCACTGCTCGTTTTTTTTAACATGAATTATTATCCCTTTCTTTAAAAAATGAATTAATGAATGAGTTTGAACTCAATAGAACATATTGTATACTTCATCTCTTTTTGAATATTTAATACTTTTTGCTTGTTTTAAAACTTATGTTCAATATTTATATGTTTGTCTGTAGTGTACAGTTCCATTAGTTGTAAGAAGTGTATCCAGGGCACCTGGTGTCTCAGTTGGTTAAGTGCATGCCTTCGGCTCAGGCCATGATCCCAGGGTCCTGAGATGGAGCCCCAAGTCAGGCTCCCTGCTCAGCCGAAAGCCTGTTTCTCCCTCTCCCTCTGCCCCTCCCCACCGCTTGTAAGTGTTCCCTCTCTTGAATAAACAAATACAATCTTTAAAAAAAAAATGTGTCCAGTAACCATAGTACAATTAGAATAACAAAAAAGTTCCCTTACTTAAAAAATCCCTTACCCTGTCCCTTTTTAGACATCTTTCTATATCATTTAGCACAACTATCTACGCCCAACACCTGGCAACAACTGATTTGTGTCCCTAAAGTTCTGGCATTTTAGCAACGTCATATAAATAGGATCAAACAATATGTAACCTTTTGAGTCTCCTTTCATTTTAGCCTTATGCATTTGAGATTAATTTGAGTTGCTGATTGTATTGTTTTTATTGCCAAGTAATACTGTTTTTTGTTGATTGTGGTTTTTTTTTTTTTAAGATTTTATTTATTCATTTGATAGACAGAGATCACAAGTAGGCAGAGAGGCAGAGAGAGACAGAGGAGAAAGCAGGCTGTCCGCAGAGCAGAGAGCCCGATGCGGGGCTCGATCCCACGATCCTGGGATCATGACCCGAGCCGAAGGCAGCGGCTTTAACCCACTGAGCCACCCAGGCGCCCCGTTGATTGTGTTTTGTTTGTTTACCATGTAGGAGTGTATTTGGTTTGTTTCAAGATTATGGTGATTATATGTAATGTCATCACAAATGTTCCTGGACAGGTTTTTATGTGATCAGATGTTTTAGTGTTTTTAGAGTAAATACACTAAATCAGTAAATCATTTCTGGGTCATATGAAAAGTTGATATTTAACTTCATAAGACTTGTTAAAACTGTTTTTCGAAGTAGTTCTACCACTTTCCATTATTATCAGAAGTGTATATTTCCAGTTGTTTCACGTCTACTCTAGCACTTGATGTTACCTGCTTTATTTTTATTTCAGCCCTTATAATAGAGTGTAATGGCATTTCATGTGGTTTTAATTTATGTTTCCCTAATGGCTAATGATCTTTAACATCTTTTTATCTCCTTATTTGCTATCCATATAGCTTCTTTGCTGAATTATGTGTTCAAATCTTTGGCCCACTTTTTGTGGTCTTGGTGTTTGTGTCTTGAGTGTTCTTTATATATTCTTGATTAAAGTCCTCTGTCTGATACTGATTTATCTTTTTTGTTTAAATCCCAGTACGTGTGTCTTCTTGTTCTTACACTGAGATATTTTACAGAATAAATATACTGTTTTTTATGAAATCCCAATGTATTTTTTTTTTCTTTTATGGAGTGTCTTATATAAGAAAACTTTGTTTAATCCAAAGTCATGAAGATTTTCTCTTGTATTTTCTTCTAAACACTGGTTTTAGGTTTTACATTTAGATATATGGCCCACTTTGAATAATTTTTATTTGAGACATGAGGTGTAGGTTTGGTTCTTTTTCTTTTTCTTTTTCCTTACATATAATAAAACCTACTACTATTTGTTGGAAAGACTTCCTGGAATTGGCTTCGCTCTATTTTCAGATATAAACGGGTAATACTCATGTAGGTATTTCTGAACTAATAATATGTTTTCTTGATTATTGTGGCTTTATACTAAAACTGTTCATTCAAGATTCCAAATTTTATCACGCTTTTTCAAAATAATTTTGGGTGCTCTGTTTCTTTTTATTTTTTATATAAATTTTAAAAAGAGTTTGTCAATATCTATAAAAATTCTTTCTTGGGTTTTGCATTCTGTAGATCAATTTGAGGAGAATTGATATCTTAACATTGTTCCAAACTATGAACATAGTATATTTGTACATTTACTTAGAACTTTTATTTAGTTTTTTATTAGTGGTTTGTAGTTTTCAGCATACAGATCTTAAGAAGTAATTCCTGAGAATTTCTTGGTTGGGGAGGGGTAGTGGTTAGGAGAACTTTAGTGAGTAGTAATTTAAAAAAATTTTTTTTTCCTGGTCATTCATTGACTGTGTTATTGTGTAGAAGTGTCACTGATTTTTTTTTTTTTAAATATATTCACCTTGTGTCTTTTTATATTACTAAACTCACTTACTAGTTTTAGGATCTCTTTTGTATATTACTTGAGATTTTCTGCAAAGGCAATCAAATCATGTTGTTTACAAATAGAAAATTATTTTTTTCTTAATGTGTACTTTTTTTTAAAGATTTATTTATTTATTTATTTGAGAGCAAGAGAATGAGAGAGAACATGAGAGGGGATAGGTCAGAGTGAGAAACAGACTCCTCGCTGAACAGGGAGCCCTATGTGGGGCTCGATCCTGGGACTCCAGGAACGTGACCTGAGCTGAAGGCAGTTGCTTAACCAGCTGAGCTACCCAGACGCCCAATGTGTACATCTTTTATTGTTCTTTCCTTGCTGCATTGGCTAGGACCTTCAGTCACTGTTAGAGGAAAGTTGTCAGCAACAATATCCCTTGATTTATTTCTAGTATTAGGATGCAGGTGCTCAGGCATTCATTATTAAGTATGATGTTAGCTTTAGGGTTTTCATATGTCATTGTATCAAGGTGAGGAAGTTGAGGTTTTCAGTTTTATTCTTTTCAAAGAAGCATCTTTTGGTTTCATTGATTCTTTTTCTGCTGTTCTCCTCTTCTTAATTTTATTAATTTCAGCTCCTTTTTATTTTCTGCTTGCTTCTGGTTGTTTCACTTTTCTCTTTTTTATTTTTAAAGTGGAAACTTAGATTATTAAGTTATGACCATTCTTTTTTTCTAATGTAAGCATTTACCATTATAGATTTAACTATGTTCACTCTTTAAACTGTGTTTCAAAAAATTTATTTTCATTTTTTTTGTTCAAAACACTTCCTAATTTCTCTTGAGACTTCCTTTTTGATTCATTCCGTATTTGTAAATATGTTGTTTAATTTCTGTATATTTTGGGGACTTTCGGGGTGTATGTCAGTAGTTGATGATTGCAGTCCTTTTAAATGGTTAACATTTGTATTAAGACACAGGATATGGTCCATTTATACGCATGTAAAAGAATGTGTAATCTGCTTTTGTTGGGTAGAGTGTTTAAGTTGGTTAGTCTATCTTTTCAGGGCTTCTATATATTCATAGTTTCTATGTATGTTAATGTCTCAGTGAGTAATTTTGACATTTCCAAGTATAGTTGTTCATTTGCCTATGTCTGCATTTATCAATTTCTGCTTCATGGGTTTTCAAACTCTGTTGTAAAGTGCTCCCAAATATAGGTCCATCTTCCTGGTGAACTGACTTTTACCATTGTATAATGCCCTCTTTATCTCTAGGAATTTTCCTTGACCTAAAATCTTCTGTGTTTGAAGTTAATATTTTCATTACAGCTTTCTTTAAGTTGGACTTTCCATGGTTTCTTTTTCCTATCATTTTACTTTTATCCCAACAATAAATTTTTTAATTGGTTTCTTATATGCAGTGTATTTTAATTTTTTTATTCTAATTTCATTTTTTTTCTTTTACCTGTTCACATCATTTGCATTTAATGTTTTTCTTGAGATGGGCAAATCCCATTTATAATTGTTGTGTGTTTGTACCCTGTTTTTTTTATTCTTCGACTTTCCTTTTCCTGTGTTCATTTGTATTGTTTCAATATTTTTAATACATCTATTTAATTGTTTTTTAGTTGTCTCTGAATATTTTTGGTTGATTGATCATAACATACTTAATGTTCATATTCTACTTAAGGTTGATGTTTTTTCACTTCAGATGAAATGTAAAAAGGTGCAATCATGGAGTCTCCTTAGACCTGTATGTTAACAGTTGTCCCGTGCCTTGCACCCACACACTGAAACCCTTCCAGCAGTGTCATAATTTTTACCTTATACAGTCATTTATACTTAATAAACTTGAGAAAAAAGTTTGTTATATATACCCAGGTGTTTACTGATTGTATTGATCTACCTCTGGTCCTGAATTCCAAGTGTGCTTCTAGTTTCATTTCTCTTCTGCCTGAAGAACTTACATTAGCATTTCCTTTAGAGCAGATATGCTTTAGTGAATTCTCTTTTCATTCATTGGAAAATGTGTTCATTTTGCTGTAATTTTTGAAAGGTATTTTTATTGGTTATAGAATTGTAAGTTGTCAATTATCTTCTTAGAGCCCTTTAAAGTTCACTCTCATCTGGTTCTTTATTTTGTGTTAGTAAATCTGAAAGCATTAAATTCATTGTTCTCCTGTATGTAATGTGTGTCATTTTTCTCTGGCTGCCTCTCAGATATTTTCTTAATCTTTAGTTTTCACCTGGGAGATTATTTAGTTGTTTTTTTTTAAAGATTTTATTTATTTATTTGACAGATAGAGATCACAAGTAGGCAGAGAGGCAGGCAGAGAGAGAGAGGAGGAAGCAGACTCCCTGCCGAGCAGAGAGCCCGATGCGGGGCTCGATCCCAGGACCCGAGCAGAGAGCCCGATGCGGGGCTCGATCCAGACCCTGGATCCCAGGACCCAGGCTTCGGTTAAAGCCGAAGGCAGAAGCTTTAACCCATGCTCCCCAATTATTTAGTTTTTACCTATGAGATGCAGCTGGTCATGATTTTTCTTTTTATATTGTTTTGGGGGTTTGCAGGGTTTTTTAATCTGTAAAATATCTGTATCTGTATTTATATCTCTATATGTACATATGTATATATATACATACGTGTGTGTGTGTGTGTGTGTGTGTGTGTGTGTGTGTTTTGGGAGATATTCACTGAAGTATAATTAACATAATATTAGTTTCAGATGTACAAAATAATGATTCAGTAATTTGATACATTACTCAGTGCTTATCAAGGTAAGTGAACTCTTTGACAGACAGAGATCACAAGTAGGCAGAGAAGCAGGCATAGAGAGGAAGGGAAGCAGGCTCCCAGTTGAGCAGAGAGCCTGACGCAGGGCTGATCCCAGGACCCGGGGATCATGTCTTGAGCTGAAGGCAGAGGCTTTAACCATCTGAGCCACCCAGGCACCCCAAGGTTAGTGTACTCTTAATCCCCTTTATCTATTTTAACCATCCTCAACCCACCTTCCCTCTGGCAATTGATGTTTTGTTTTCTGTATTTAAGAGTCTATTGTTTGTTTGTCTCTGTTTTTCTTTGTTCTTTCGTTTTGTTCTTAAATTTCACATACAATTATATGATATCTGTTTTTCTCTTGACTTACTTTCCTTAGCATTATATTCTGTAGCACTATCTGTGTCATTGCAAGTGGCAAGATCTCATTCTTTTTATGGCCGAATAGTATTCCATTATACACACACCCGACATCTTCTTTATCCATTTATCAATGAATGGATTGCTTGGTTGCTGCCATATGTTGATTATTGTAAATAATGCTGCAGTAAATATAGGAGTGCATATATCCTTTCAAGTTAGTGTTTTCATTTTTTGTTTTTGTTTTGTTTTGTATTTTGTTAAATACCCAGTAGTGAAATTGCTGCATCATATGGTAATTCTATTTTTAATATTTTGAGGAACATCTGTACTGTTTTTATAGTGGCTGGACCAATTTGCATTCCTACCATCAGTGTAGGAGAGTACCTTTTCCCCCACACCCTAGCAAACACTTGTTCTTTCTTGTGTTTTTGATTTTAGCTATTCTGACAGGTGTGAGGTTTTGATTTTATGGTTTTGATTTTCATTTCCCAGATGATAAATGATGTTGAGCATCTTATCATGTGTCTGTTGACCATTTGTGTGCCTTTAGTGCAAAATATCTTCAGGTCCTCTGCTCATTTAGAATTGGATTTTTGGGGGTTTTTTGGTGCTATTTTTAAATAATTTTGAATATTAATCCTTTATTAGAAAAATCATTTGCAAATATGTTCACTCATTCCATAAGTAGCCTTGTTTTGTTGATGGTTTCCTTCACTGTGAAAAACTTTTTATTTTGGTGCAGTCCACTAGTTTAATTTTGCTTTTGTTTCCCTTGTCTGAGGAGATATATCTAGAGGAATATTTGGCTGATGTCTTTTACCTATGTTTTCTTCTAGTAGTTTTATGGTTTCAAGTCTCACCTGTAGGTCTCGCAGTAGTCATTATTTTCTAAAAAGAGTTTTCTTCAGCAGTCTTTCCTCCTGAAACTTTAAGGATATTTTCAACAGATTTGATATTTATATTGTCTTACAGGCTACTGAGTCTCTGGTGAACTGTTTTAATAATTTATTTTTTTTGATTTGAAAATTTTTAATGGTCTGTTTTGACAGGAACTTTCTTCTCTTGACTTCAATCTGTTATTGAGCTCATCTAGCCCAAATTTCAGTATTTAGCTTTTTTTTTTTTTAAGATTTTATTTATTTATTTGTTAGAGAGAGAGAGTGAGCACAGGCAGACAGAGTGGCAGGCAGAGGCAGAGGGAGAAGCAGGCTCCCTGCTGAGCAAGGAGCCCGATACAGGACTCGATCCCAGGACGCTGGGATCATGACCTGAGCCGAAGGCAGCTGCTTAACCAACTGAGCCACCCAGGCATCCCCAGTATTTAGCTTTTAAATTATAAAATTCCCTTGTATATTTTATAATAGTTTTTTAACTATTTTTAAAAATTGTGATAAATATACATAGCACAAAATTTACCATTTTAACCATTTTTAATGTGCATTGGTGACATAAGTACATTCACGTTGTTGTACAACCATCCCTGCCGGTCATCCAGAGCACATTTGTCATCTTGCAAGACTGGACCTCTGCACCCATTAAACAGTGACTCCCTATGCCCCTTCTCCCCAGGCCCTTGAAACCCCTGTTTTACTCTCTCCATTTTTATGTAGTTGAATATTCTAAAGACCTCATCTGAGTGGAATCATACAGTATGTTTTATGACTGGCTTATTCAGTTCGCACAATGTCTCAAGGTTAACCCATGTTGTACTGTGTGTTAGAATTTGTTTCCTTTTAAAGGCTGAATAATATTCTGCTGTGTATATATGCAACATTTTGTTTATCCATTCATTCATTCTTTGATGGACATATGGGTTGCTTCCACCTTTTGGCTGCTGTGAACGTGGTTACACGAGTATCTCTTCAAGATGACTTTCATTAATTTTGGGCATATACCCAGAAGTAAAAATAGTAGATCATATGTTTATTTGTTTCACTTTTTGGCAAACAGCCACACCATTTTCCCTAGCAGCTTCAGCACTTTGGATTTCCACTAACAGTGCCCAAGTATTCCAATGTCTCTACCTCCTTGCCTACACTTTTGTATGTGTTTATTCTTTATTTTTGATGACAGCCATCCTAGTGGATGTGAAGTGGTATCCTATTGTGATTTTGATTTGCATTTCTCTGATAATCAGTGATGGATGTTGCATATCTTTTCATTTGCCTATTGCCCATATGCGTGTCTTCTTTGGAAAATTATCTGTTCAAGTGTTTTGCCTATTTTTGAGTTAGATTTGTTTAGATTTGTTGCAATTTATATTTTCTCTGCCAAGGCCATCTACCATTCCTTCAAGAGTTTTTGTTTTCATTTCATGGGTTATGGTTATTGCCACTTAAAATTCTGATAATACCACCACCTGGGTCATCTTGAGGATAGTGTCTTTGATTATTTTTTTTAACAGTTGGTATTTTTCTGTTTTTTTGTGTGCTGAGTAAAATTTTTATTGTATTCTGTGCCTTTTGAATATTGTATTATGAAATTATATATTCTTTTGGAATCTTATCAATAATTTTGATTTATTTTATTTTTTTTTAGTCAATCCACCTAATTATTTTTAGCTTAAAGTTATCCTTTGCCTCTCCTTTGGCTGTGGTTTCAATATTCAGTTTAGTTTTTCAGGTTTCTCTCTAATGGTATCAGGTCATTGCATAGATGCGCCACCAGAGCCAAGTCTGGTACCTGGGCAGTGTTCTCTGTTATAGTTCAGTTTTCAAATATTTTGTAATATTTATTTAATTGAGTCCACACATATGCAGTTAAGAATTTACCAAGGCTTCATATGTAGATTTAGAGAATCTCTTTTGTACCCCATCATCACTGGTTCCCCTGTATTCCTGGGTCTCAGGGACTTCTTTGAATTTACATTTCTGAAAGACAAAAGACTTGGATCTCTGTTTCTGAGTTTTGGATAAAGGCAAGCCATTGTGAGAAACATGAAATTTGTGCATATTGTAAAACAAATTCTTGATGATATATCCATTAAGGCCTACATGTGACTTTTTTTCAATGAGAATCTTAAGGTAAAAAATATCCCTCCCCCCAAATTGATGAGTTCAAGTTTCACAATAATGAAATAATGGAAAATTTTAAGACTGCCTATATTAAAGCAAAATCTGATTTCATCTTAAATTTTAGATTTGAGACAAAGTATTGCTTTGGGTGATATCAGGGTTCAGAGGCATTGTGACTGATAACAAAATTTCAACAATTTTAAGTCCAGAGTGACTCATAGTTACAGGCAAAACAATTTCTTCTTGTAATTAAATTGGCATTCCATCTCTTCTATTCAACATTGTATTTTAATTGTGATCCTTGCATTTTCCTGATGTTTGAGATTACTCTGTAACTGTGTTAGATCAGGGTGTTGTTCTCAGGTGACCACTTATTTTCCCAGGAGGCATGTTTTCAGTGTATCATTCACACTGCACTTAAGTATATTTAAGCCATTGTCAGGGTTGTGGTTGCTGTTTCAGGGGTGTCTCTTAACTTCATTTGATTTTTCATTCTTGCCACCGAAAAACTCTGCCTCAGTAACCAGCTCATTATGTCTTATCATCTTAGTTAACTACTTTGGCTTTGTTCACACTGACAGCCAGCTTGGTTATTCATTTATTCAATGACATATTTATCTACTTCTGTTACATTGATTTTTGTAATGTTTAGGTTATATGGAACAATTTATGTTGTTTTGCATTTTTTGGTACAGTAAGGAAGGATGCATAATTAATGAGATTTTATTGAGTGGAATTATTGTGACTCAGGAAGTCTCTGTGTTAGTGATACTCTAATGCACATACATCTGTTTTCTGAATAATTTCAGTGGAGAAATGGCCTTTTCCTTGAACTAAGAACATTATATAGAATTTTAACTTTAAATTGTAAATGTATTCAAACAGCAACCTGGTATTGTTTAAGATGTTAAAGTGTGAAGTATGTTTATTAGTTCAGAAATATATCCTGAATTTCTCAATGTTGTATACACTGTTCAAGACAGAAGAGGTAAAGTAGTAAACATAGTAGACAAAACCTTCTGACTTCATTGTGGTTCCATAGTATTGGGACAGACAACATCGAGTATTGAAAGGTGAGGAGTAGGAGGGAGAAAAAGAGAGAATGAGATGGAGTTAGTGGGGGAATAACTTGATATATTAAAATAGAGAGTCAATCTCCAAGTCTCTTCACTAATCTACACTTCCACCAATCATGAATGAAAGTTTCTAAATCTTCACCAACCTCCCACTTCTGACAATATTCAGTCTTGTAACCTTTACTAATCTGTTGGGTGTAACTGATATCTTGCTTCACCTTTTCCATGTTTTTCCATGTTTTTGGACATTGCAAGTCTCCTTTCTCCAGATGCTTCTCATGCTACCCTTCTTTGAATATAAATCTTAATATTTATATAGTAATCAATTTCAACCTTGTAATTTATGATTTAAAGCAATTTTTGTTAGGCTTACTGAGGTATAATTTGCATTCAGTATTATACATTTTAAAATTTAAAGTTTACTGAATTTTAACAAATGTATATAATTGTGCAGTTGCCATCAGAATCAGTATATCAAACATTTCTGTCATACCAGAAAGTTTTCTTGCATCTCTTAGCAGTCCTTCTGTCCTCTCACCTCTAATCCGTGACAACTACTGATGTGTTACCTTCTGTTAGAGTAGTTTTGCATTTTCTAAGCTGTTTTATAAATGGAATCATAAAGTATATAGTTGCTTTTGGAGTTTTTAAAGAAGTCTTTCCTCACCCATATATAACAAAAGTTATGTACTCTCTAATATATATTTTTTTATTAACACATCAATTTACCTTCCACACTTAGCAACTTGAATCCATCGGGACTCCAATTTTTATGTTTAGTTAAGAATTGAATTTTTTCAGAATATAGGGATGGACTTGTTTCAGTACCATCTGCTAATTAGTATTCCTAAGGAGATGCAGCTGGGATTTTCATTGAGAATGCACTCAATATATAGTGTTACTTAGAGAGCATGGCTATATAGTCATCTCATCCAATAACATGAAATATCTCTTTATTCAGTTCTTTATGCCTTTTAAAGGCCTTTAACATTTTTTTCTATAGAGATCTTAAATACATCAATTAATTCCTTCATAGTGAATTATTTTTCTTAGTATTGTGAATCGCTTCCTATATTCTGTATGTATTTATTGGTAAATCACAGGAGTGCTGTTGATTCTTATAAATCAATCTTCTGGTTGGCCTTAGTGCTGAACTTTCTGATGAGTTTTAAGAGTTAGTTATTGATTTTGTTAGTTTTTGTGAGCAGATCATGAAGTCTGCAAATAGTAACAATCGTATTCTTCCCTTCAGGCTGTTACATATGCTATTTCTTCTTTTCTGAAAGCATTGATCAAGACTTGCTCAATTAAAACTAGTGATAAGAATAGAAATACTTATCTTATTCTCTATTACTTCAAAAACGGCATCTGTGAGCTTCACAGGGATTTATGCAACCAGTTTGAGAATCACTGGAGTTGTCCTAATTAATGTCTAAAAATGATGTATCTAAACTAGTTTAAAATTTTAAATATTAACTCCATAGTTGAAAATATGTTGACAAAACTATATAATTGTGTATTCTTCAGTTAAAAACAAAGATACATCAGTGTTTTATTCATGGATATCATGAATTTTAGTATGTTAGGAGATATAGTTAGTTGGGGAATTCTGTGTTCTATGATGGCCTACCAATACTGATATTGCTCTTTGTTAAAAGGTCTTCTACCCACCCCAGGATCCCTTATATCCTATTTAAAAGTTTTTCTAAAATGAATTGGGGTTAAGATTTACATGTTAAGTATCTTTTATCCGATACTGGCACACCTATTCTAGACCTGTATGATTGTCATGTATGATAAATAATGTGCTCCACAGTATGAAATATTTATAACTACACATATAATTCATAAAAGAAAATCTACTTAGTGGTCTTAGTTTGTCTTAATTTGTCTGCATTATCAGAATATATTATCAGAATATCACTCAAATATTAGCAACCTCCTGTTTAAAAAAACCTTCCCTAGAAATGATCCCTATGTCCAGATTTCAAAGCTCAAGTTCTTGGCCAACAGGGCAATCTCTACATGAAGAAATATCTTCCCAGATTCCCTGTGTTATGGGACCTATGTGTCTTCTTCTACTTTCTATCCCTTTTAGTCCCTGACTGCCCATTTCCCCTGTTGCATACCACATGGCTTCTGACTCTTGGCCAGTCTCTAAGGATGGAGCTCCTCTCTGCAGCTGCCTGGTAACCATTCTTTCCCTCTAGCAGCAGCTACAGTTGCGGAACAATGAGCGCCAAACTCCTCCATGTCTACTCTGCTCCCTTTTCTTTATATGGTTGCGGAGAAGAAATTCTTCATTGTCTCCACAGCCTTATCTATGTTGGGAGAGGAATTGGGCAAGAATCCCTTGTAGAATAGTAGCCTGACTCTGCCAGTCAGGGAGGGCGGTGAAGCAAGTGTGTGAGACTTAAGTGGCAATTTCAATAGGAAAGGAAGGAAACTATGGTGGTATATGTAACCTAGTTCACCTTTATTATCTGTTTAAATCAACTACTTGAAAAAATTACACTGTGATTGTCAAGAGGTTTGGTGCAAAGAAGGGGCCAGTGAACAAGTGTGCCTGTTAAGATCATATGCTTCTTCTTGCATGTCTTGGCAAGGGAGAAATATGGAGAACCATGGCTATGAAGCAGTTATTTCTAAGAGAAAATTCATCCTTTGTCCTAAACAGCCTTTCTTCAAAAGTACTTTTTGATTAGATTCAATTAGTGAGTTGGGGCATAAACTTTGAGATTAAAAATCAACTAGATACATTTTAAGCAAAAACTATGTAAGAGATATATATATAAATCCATAAAACATATTTTATTGTTAAAATTTCAGTGTAAATTAGTTTTTTAATTATAAAATGCTGGGCAGTCAGTTCTGCATTATATAAAAGTAGAGGTAACATTTTAAATGTTTGCTGATGCTGTACAGGTGCCTCATGATTCTCAGTAATGAGGGATTTAAAAACAATGTCTCTCAGTTAAAAATCTGTTCTGTAAAAATTTTTTAATGATCTTGGGTTGTAATGTATATTCTCTGGCTTCCCATTTCTTAGTTGTTGGCTAATTAATTATATACAGCTTTAATTGCTTTCTGCTGCTGCAAAGGAAATGGAAAAATATGGGTGAATAACATTCTCAAAGAGATTATGTAAAGAATCAATTCTGTAAGTTAACAGAAATGATTATATTCTATTTAATGGGATGCTTGTGAGTTATACTTCCATATTTTATTTGGCTATAACACTTAATTTAAAATTAGAGTCTAACATTCTCTTTAATAATATCTGGTGATAAAAATGTAGAGCTTTCTAAAACTAGCATATCATCATGTCTTCCAAGAGAACCTAAACTATTTAGTAATGCTAACATTTGTATTTATATTACCTCAGTACAGTGATTTCATTTTTCTGGGTCTAAGGAGGGTTTTGTTTTTTTTTTTCCTGTCACCTGAGTAGGCAAAAAGACCTCTTATTGGAAATAACCTGTTTTGCCAATCATTGAGAAGAAACATTTGAATTTTATAATTTCCTTTCTGGGTCTAATCCTTGAGAGGCACCCTGTGAAGTGGTGATGCACTCAGCGCAGAGAGCTCTCTGGTTCAGGACTGGTTATTCTTAGGCAAGTGAATCACACTGTGAGTTAGCAGGACATTAAATGTCACTGAATTCACTTTTCTTTCTTGAGTTTTAAAACCTTAGTATTTCATGTTTAAACTGCCCACAGTTAAGTTAAGCATGCTTCTTTATGAATGCCTACTGTATTGTAAAAGGCAGTCATTTTATCACTTTATGAGAAATACTTTACTTAAGTAAATTCACTTTCCTGGCTCTCAGTTTTAGATTATGCTTAGCAATGTTCAGTTATATAAATGTTTGAGACAAAAGGTAGAATTAGAGTGTATAGCTGAATTTTGTTTTCTTTCAACAAAATTTTTATTTCTTGGGGAATGGATTGGATTTTTTCTATCTTATGAATTCCTATCCTTACTTCATTTCTTTTTTGTTAATATAGTGCCTGTACTTTTTAATGTGCCTCAGCAGCATTTTTATCCATCTGAATGATGTCTTGCCTTTTATAAATTAGGGAATATATAAACCAGGTAGTAAAGTGACAATAAGAACTAATTCCCATGGTCTTTTTTTTTTTTTTTTTAATCTGTATAAGACCAGCATAATGGTACAGCTCTGCTAGCTAAGGAGTACAGAAAGTCATGTTTCTGAGAGTTGGAGTTTAATTTTTAAAATCTTAGGTCCTTGAGATTTCCCTTAAAAATTTGGCATATATATGAGCATCAACCACAAGTCTTTAACTGTGTGGGCTTGTGATTTCATTTGAAAATCCCCCTCAGGTGCCATTGGTTTGCCAGGTACTGTCAGCCAAATCTTACTAACAGCTTGGGTAGTTATCATTACCTGTTTGTTGAGAAACTTTATTTACGTTAACAGTTGTGTAAATAAAGCCACATAATATATATTTCTTTTTCTTTGTCCCTTGCTTTAAGATGCGCCAGTTAACCTTAACCTTCAGTCTGACTAAATTGAACAAGTGAATGTATTTGTATAGACTGAGGTTCTTTAGGATTTTAGATAAATTATTTCTGACTCATTGAAGTAAAAACTCTTTTTAAAAATATTTATTTATTTATTTTAGACCACTCTTGTTTTCATAAGTGTCTAATTTCATTGAGAATCTCTACATCCATTCTGATTTTGGTACCATGTTAGTGGTGTGTGTGTGTGCGTGTGTGTATTTTACATTGGTCTTAATAACTTGTATCAGTCTGGATTCTTACTTGCGCAGGTTGAATGAGACTGAAAATACTGGTGCTAGGTATGAAAGTATTTATACCTCTCAATTTGCAATTCTTATAGTCTTACTCATGAAATCTATTCCTGTATAGCACAGATTAGTAATGGTTTATATACAAGAATCATTTCAAGATTTACCTTTCATAACTCATCATGTAGTGTTTTCTGTCTGCTCGCTTAATCCTAAGTAACTTCACATTAAGTCATTTAAAAAAAACATTTTATCTGTCATGATTCAAGTTGTAAGAAGTATTTATAGGTATTAAAATGAACAGTTAACTTAGATATTCACCATAAATTCTGTTTTTCTGGTTCACACAAAGAGGATGTGGACCCATGTTTGTACTGTTTGGCCTGATCTTATCATTTTCCCTAAATAGCAAAATTTTGTGTTTTCCCACTTCACGTTCTGGCATGATGGTTGATAAGCATCCTTAAACGCCAAGAAACACATCAAGGAATAAGAAAAATCACTATGAGATTTTAACTACAAATTCTACAAAAAAAGAGAAAAGAGGAAAAGAAGCAAAAATTCAGTAATGAACTTTCATATATTTACATGGTGCACTGGATATACAGTGTGGACTAACACTATGCGATCCATGCTTTCTAGCAGGGTACAGTTAACCAGGGAAGATAGCCATTGAATAAATAAAATGATAGGAGGAAGGAGTAAGAAGGGAAGCTTCTGTAAGAATGTTCCATTCTAGGATAGATAGGAGGTAACTAGGTAAACAGATGGAAAATAAATAGACAGAAGGAAGAGGCTGAGGCAAGATATGAACAGTATATTCAAAGAAATCAAAGAAGTCA
>RCUC01145717.1:0-55220 GCA_003697995.1 Taxidea taxus jeffersonii | reverse complement strand
ATCTCTCCTTCTATTTTCAATGATAACCTAGCTGGATAAAGTATTCTTGGCTGCATGTTTTTCTCGTTTAGTGCTCTGAATATATCATGCCAGTTCTTTCTGGCCTGCCAGGTCTCTGTAGATAAATCTCCTGCCAATCTAATATTTTTACCATTGTACGTTACAGACTTCTTGTCCCGTGCTGCTTTCAGGATTTTCTCTTTGTCGCTAAGACTTGTAAATTTTACTATTAGATGGCGGGGTGTGGGTCGATTCCTATTGATTTTGAGAGGTGTTCTCTGGGCCTCCTGGATTTTGATGCTTGTTCCCCTTGCTATATTAGGGAAATTCTCTACAATAATCCTCTCCAGTATACCTTCTGCTCCTATTTCTCTTTCTTCTTCTTCTGGAATCCCAATTATTCTAATGTTGTTTCGTCTTATGGCATCACTTATCTCTCGAATTCTCCCCTCGTGGTCCAGTAGTTGATTGTCTCTCTTTTGGTCTGCTTCTTTATTCCCTGCCATTTGGTCTTCTTTATCACTAATTCTGTCTTCTGCTTCATTTATCCTAGCAGTAAGAGCCTCCATTTTTGATTGCACCTCATTAATAGCTTTTTTTATTTCAACTTGATTAGACTTTAGTTCTTTTATTTCTCCAGAAAGGGTTTTTATTTCTCCTGACAGGGTTTCTCTAATATATTCCATGCCTTTTTCAAGCCCGGCTAGAACCTTGAGAATCGTCATCCTGAATTCCAGATCTGACATATTACCAATGTCTGTATTGATTAGGTCCCTAGCCTTCGGTCCTGTCTCCTGCTCTTTTTTTTGTGGTGAGTTTTTCCGCCTTGTCATTTTGTCCAGATAAGAATCCGCTGTTCTCCTTGTTAAGTGAACATGGTCTTGGCTGTATTTCTTTGATCTTCTGGGGGAGGGGCCTGTTGTAGTGATTCTCAGGTGTCTTTGCCCCAGGCGGAGTTGCACCGCCCTTACCAGGGGCCGGGCTAAGTAATCCTCTCAGGTTTGCTTTCAGGAGCTTTTGTTCCCTGAACGTGCTTTCTGTAGAGTTCTGGAGGACGGGAATGACAATGGCGGCCTCCCAATCTCCGGTTCAGAGGAGCCGAGAGCTAGGGGCCCCAGTCTTCAGTGCGCCTTCAGAGAAAAGCGTTTAATCCCTCCAGTCTCCCTAGCCGTTTGTGCCGGAGAGTGCGCGCGCGCGTCCGCCTGCAGACACTGCGCGCCCGCAGACACTGCAGGCCCACGGACCCCGCCGGCCCACCGACACTGCGCGCACCCGCAGACCGCGCGCGCCCGCAGACCGCGCTCAGAGAAAATCGTGCGTAAGCAGTCCCGTCTCACTGGCTTCTGGGAGTGCTCCGAGCTCACCCAGCCTGTGACCAAGCGTCTCTGTCTCTGGCAGAGTCCCACCTGGAGTCTCCGGACCCCGTAGATCCCTGAGCTCTCCCGGGTCGGAGTCTCCCCGGATCTTGTGGGGACCCCTCGCACAGAGCACCGGCCAGTGCCACAGAGCACCGGTCCGTGTCACAGATCACTAGGAAATCTCGGCTCTGTCTCCGCAGCCGACTTCCCCGCTCTAATACCTGTGAGCTCTGCGACACTCAGACACCCCCGATCCTTCTGTGACCCCGTGGGACCTGAGTCCACGTTGTCCCCGTGAGGTCTTCACCCCAGTTTAGCCTCTGGAGTGATGTCCCTCCGTGGAGCAGACTTTTAAAAGTCCTGATTTTGTGCTCCGCCGCTTGCCGGAGCCGGCCCCTCCCCCTGGGGTCTATCTTCCCGTCGCGTTGGATTCACTTCTCCGCTGGTCCTACCTTTCAGAAAGTGGTCGATTTTCTGTTCCTAGAATTGTTGTTTTTCTTCTCTTCGATCTCCTGTTGGATTTGTAGGTGTTCGGAATGGTTTGATAGGTTATCTAGCTGATCTCCTGCTGGCTGATGTCGTCTCAGCCTCCTACTTCTCCGCCATCTTGACTCCTCCCCCACTTTCTGGTATTTTTAATAGATACATAACTTATTTCTGTGATATACATTTTACCATAATTTCAGTCACACCATATTTCCTGCTTCACATTCTGAGTTTTATCATGTATCACTGTCCCAGCATTTCCTTATGCTGTCCTTTGAAAACCTGATTTGTGGGATATTTGGATCTAGCGCATTTGCTTCAGGTCTCCGGAAGGTTATTGTAGAGATAGACACGTCCCTCAAGGAAGAACAAGGTGCTCAACTACTCAAGACCAGTCTCATGGGAGCCCAAGAAAAGTTGAACAAGCAAACATCACTGGACAACTGAGAATTATTGTGGTAGTGGTTGTGATGATTGCAATAATGGGCATTTACTGAGTTAATGTGCCAAGTACAATGGCTGAGCACCTTACCGACATCTCATTTAAGTATTACATCTGTCTAATATAGGTCCTATTATTACCTCCATTTATAGATTAGAAAACTCAATGTTAGCTGAGTGAAACAACTTGCCCAAGGCCAACAGCTAGAAAGTCATGGAGCAATTTGAAGCTTTGCTTCCACTATTATCCACAGTGTAGAACTCTGATATGAGTTGGAAGGTTAAAATAATCTATGTAAATCCCTTAGCATATTACCTGACACATACTGAGTACTCAGTGAATGTTCACCCTCATCCTCATCTTCATCATCGCCACCAAGACCATCAGTCTGATTATTCCAGCCAATTGTATTAAACTGTTTCATTAGCAACTGATCAGCGAGTGGGTTGACTGCCCTCAGATCTCATTAGCTCTGACTGGTGGGCTGAAGGGGTCACAGTTCAGTACACTGTCCTAATATCATAAAATCCAATATTCATTTATTCAGTCCCCTACTATTTAACTTCACTCACCTATAAACTAGAGCATGAAAGGTTTACACTAGGTAGTTTCGTAGGTTTCTTCTAGCCGGTTCTCAGCTAGAAGATTCATTTTATCCAGTATACAGATGGATAGGTTGAGACATAAAGAATCAAGTGATTGCTCTCAATAATGGACAGTTAACAGGGGCAGTTATGGGAAACCCAAAGAAGCCACTCAGGGCCAGTTTTTTCCATGTATTAATGCAGTGCTTAAAGAAATTCCTGTTGAAAATCAAGTACTGAAATGCTATGAAATAAAAAAGAGACCCTTGCTTATGAAGATCACTACTTTAAATCAAAAAGAAAAATGAGCATGGAGCCTGTTACCACAGTGCTCATCAACCTGCTTACAAATTCAAACTATCAGGGCTTTTGTAGTCATTCTCACCAATCAATGAAGCAACAAATTACTTATTTACAAACACTAAGTTTGTAGTCTCGAATGCTAAGCATTTTGAATCTAAATTATTTTTTATTTTTTTTATTTTTTTATTTTTTTAAAGATTTTATTTATTTGTTAAAGAGACAGAGAGCGAGCACAGGCAGACAGAGTGGCAGGCAGAGGCAGAGGGAGAAGCAGGCTCCCTGCCAAGCAAGGAGCCCGATGTGGGACTCGATCCCAGGACGCTGGGATCATGACCTGAGCCGAAGGCAGCCGAAGGCAGCTGAGCCCCCCAGGCGTCCCTAAATTTTTTTTTTAATAAAGATTTTATTTATTTGACAGACAGACGGAGATCACAAGTAGGCAGAGAGGCAGGCAGAGAGAGGAGGAAGCTCTCTGCTCAGCAGGGAGCCTGATTCGGGGCTCCATCCCAGGACCCTGAGATCATGACCTGAGCCGAAGGCAGAGGCTTTAATCCACTGAGCCACCCAGGGACCCTTGAATCTAAATTTTTTAAAAAGAACAGTCCATGCCTTCCAGAAATTATACATCTTTAGGCTAGTGCTAATATCAAGATAGGACAGAGTTATTTGGGAAAGGAGAACTTCTTTCATTGTTAATATACGTCCAACTCATCACCAGATGGTTACTTAGAACCTTGCGACTCTGAACCCCATTGTCTTTTAAATGTCATCAAGGTTCTTGATGAAACAAAATGGGGACGGCCCTCTTATGAATCTCGCTTCTTTGAAATTCCTAAGACTTTCTAAATGATCATTAATTTGGTGTCCTTTCCCCGAGTGATGAGACTACAGAATTCACACTATCCCTACATGACCTTTGAAAAAATTCTAAAGCATTGTGGAAGGGATACACCTTCCCACTGGGAATCACATGCCAGGGAAACAAGGTAGACACTACAGGAAACAGGAGTTATGTGTGTTCTCTAAGTGAAAATTGTACTTTATGTTTGTTTAGAAGTATTTGTGAAGAAATAACCCCAATGGGGTGCCTGGGTGGCTCAGTGGGTTAGAGCCTCTGCCTTCGGCTCGGGTCGTGGTCCTGGGGTCCTGGGAGCGAGCCCCACATCAGGCTCTCTGCTCAGCAGGGAGTCTGCTTCCCCCTCTCTCTCTGCCTGCCTCTCTGCCTACTTGTGATCTCTCTCTCTCCCTGTCAAATTGAAAAAAAAAAAAGAAGAAGAAGGAAATAACTCCAAGTAAAAACACTTTTTCAAAAGAGATGTCACTTCTATTAATGCTGATGAATTAAAGGTATATATGGACCTATAAGATGAGATAACATGGAGAATTTCAGGCCCTGTTTGAGAATGCAACCACCTGACTCCCATTAATGTTAATGAGCCTCTCACTGGATCATTCTAAAATTTTACCCCCATGGTCTGTTTTAAAGCATCAAGAGTCAGGAAATTTAGAATGAAAGCTGAAATTCCATCTTGGCACTTTCTCTCTGATGTATATACTCCTATGAAAAATGTGCAGTGTAGTGCAGATTCAAGATACCACCTAAGTATTTGAGAATTCTAGGGAAAAATTTAGCTTGTTGGAGAGCAGCAGAGAACACTGGAAATAACCGGACTATGAGTCAAGAGACCTGAATGCAGGAAAGTCATTTCATCAACGTGGGTGTTCATTTTCTCATTTCTACAACAAATTGTTGGACTAGGTTATAGTTAGGTTATAGATTATATTGTCTGATGAACTTTCTCAAGTTCTCAAGTTTCCTGTTACCTTATAGAATTGTAAATGAAAATAATGTTTACTTTGTAATAATTACTATAGAGAACAAACCAGAGGCATAATCTGATGAACACTTGGAATTATATTGTGATCTCTTAAACTATACTCGTCACCTACACAAATAATGACTACAGTCATCCCATAATATAAAAGAATCATATAGTTCTTTTCATTATAGAATGAGGGAGATTTTTCTAATCCAAATTATTATACCAGTAAGATATTTTATGAGGTATTTGAAAATTGTGCCTGGGTTTTGAAATATAGAAATGTAAATGACATAAGATCATAAGTCATTTGTAAGCTTGATTGCATCCAGACTTCATGTTTTCACCATTTATGAAAGAGTCAAGCCCTGTTGCCCCAAGACCATCATTGTGTGTAGTGAATTGACATCCCCCTACCATCTAGAATGGGGCTATTTCTGTACATATGAAATGAGGGAGACCGAGAGAATAGTTGGTCAAATCACGGTCCATATTCTGCAGCTTGGATGAAGAAAAGCCCCAGGTGCCTAAGTTAGATGATACCAGTATTTAGTTTTTCTTTGATGCCCATAAAAATATTCAGTTCAGTGTAGTTATAAAGGCAACTGAAAATGGCTGAAAAAAATGGAGGATAAGATGAGCTCTAGAAAGTCTGATTTAACACAGGAGGATCCTGACTCAAACATCAGCCCAAGGTTTGGACTAAATGACTTTTAAGACTCCTTGCACCTGGGTTCCTTTGATTTTATGACTCTAAAGGCCTCTTCAAGTTCTTTGGATACAATGTCTTTTGCTTAGTACTTTCATCAAAAGCCTGAGTTTCACTCTACTTTAGCCTTATACAGGTAACCTGGAAATCAAATTATACCCAGATACTGGGAAGCTTGATAGCAAACCTTTACCCAATCTCACACCAGTTTACACAGAAATTCTCACAGATGGCCCCTTATGCTCCTCAACATTATCATCCAACTCATTATTTGCAAATGTAAAGTCTATGACAGACCAGAAATGATCCTCCTTGTAGTTTAACCACCACCAGGAAAACTTCATAAAACAAGAAATTTAGAGAGGAGGATAGCATCCATCATAGGCAAGCATACCAAGAAGAAAAATAAACATAAGACATGTCCCCCCATAACTCAGTGGTTCCATATACGAATATCTCCCCCTACCAAATGTTAAAAAGTCATCCCTCTTTCTGGTGTCAATGTGCTGTTGCCTCTGTTGCTGAAAGCATTCTTTTCTCCTGGAAAGTGCATGACAGGGTGATTTTCTAAGAAATGAAAAATGACTGCCATGTTTGCATCAGATGGATAGCACATGAAGTGGAGTGCGGTCCCTTTGTTTCCTTGTCAGCATCACCTGGTTCCTCTATTTGTAGAGCTGCCATAAAAACAGCTTATTTACTGTGCATCCTGTTGGTTTATACCAACCATGTCAGGTCCATAAACCATGGGATATTAAAGTCTAATAGACTGTGTAAAGAATACTGGGAAGATATTCCAACCTTTATCCCTTGCCCTCATTCCACACTTAACTACCTCCCAGATGGGTATCCATAAATATGACTTTATTATGTTTGGCATAAAACCCCCACTTTCTTTGAAGAGTGATGTCCTTCTTCAGCCACTTTCTGTGCATGAATACCACCCTCTTGAGTATAAAACCTTGAATATTTTGGTACATTTAGATGGCAAGGGCTGTTTGTGGTCCGAATACTTTCCCGAAGTGCCATTCATAAAAACTTTACATTTTTCACAATAACTCTATTTTAAAATTGTATTCTGATACCAATAAAATTCAAGGGTCAGTGTTCTTTGTCTGCAGTCTATCATTCTAAATAAGATCTGGATGAAAAACAGTACTCTCTCACGTTTGATTCTATTGGACTCTCGTCTACTTGGTTGAAAAAAAAGAAAACAAAGATTAGAAATTGCTGTGGTGGGAAATGGGCTCTGATCCCTCAGTGGGGAGGTAATGAGCAGGGACCTTGATCTGCTGGTGTGGGTCCCTTGCTGTCACTTTATTCACCTGTCAAGTAAGTGGAATTACCTGTAAGATATTAAAGTTGAGAGACACAGATTTTGTTACTCCATTATGAAATAGATTTTGGTTGCTGCCCTCAAGAAGCACCAAGTCTAGTCAGAGAAGCAGACTGCCAGCAAATAATATCAATACTGTGCCCCACATACGTGAACACAATGTTGTGGGAACTGTGCAAAAAGAGCTTCTCACCACTCAGTGAAGGAAAGACCCCATGGAGGTCTTTATGAAAGACATATCTTTTTCAATCTTGGTTTTTTAAAGGAAGATGAGACATTTACAATGGGGTGTTTGGAGAGGAGAAGGAAGAGGGAGGAGCAATTCAGAGCAGAAGAAACAGTGTCCCTAAAAAAAGGTACAGGAAAACAGGTTGAGTGGCCGGAACAGCCAGGAGTCCCACTTGCCAGGAGCATGGTGGGTGTTGTGGGAAGCAGCAGGAGCCAGATTGTGAAGGGCTTACTATGCAACATGAGCATACTTCGTCCTGGACAGAGAGGAAGCTAATGGGTACACATGCACAGCAGTGGCATAGTCCAGTTTGCCTTCTAAGTTGGCATTTCAGGTGCAATGCTGAGAACCGGGTTTCCTGTGCTATGCAAGGAACCCATTATAGGTCATAGAGCCCAGAGGTTAAAGAAGGAATCTTTGCTCTCAAAAACTACCTTTTTAAACTAGACCCAGTCATTATCTTTCACGTAGTATATGAGAGGTGGTTCACTTAATCAGGCCAAAGATTGAGAACTCAACGATGGTGAAATGGAAAAAATCATAAGCCCCTCACAACTGACTCCCAGGTAAATTTGCAAAATTATAAATCAGTTTCTGTCTTTCCTTCCTGAGGATTAAATAAGACAAAAATGGGCTGAAAGAGCAAATAAATAACTTTAAGTCTGACATAGGAAGCACCCTCCTGGAAATAAGACTTAGGTGCCCTGGTAAGGTCATCAGTTTTGTGAGTGAAATGTGAAAATAGTGAGGATCTGACCCGGAAAGGATCAAAGCAAAATTATCCTCTACCAAGGGTGGTTGTAGACATTTTTAAGAAAGAAAGGAACAGGAGTTCCTGGGTGGCTCAGTTGGTTAAGCGACTGCCTTCAGCTCAGGTCATGATCCCGGAGAGTCCCCAGATCAAATCCTGCTTTGGACTCCTACCTCCATGGGGAGTCTACTTCTCCCTCTGACCTCCCCTCTCATGCTCGCTCTCTCTCTCTCTCTCAAATAAATAAATAAAATCTTAAAAAAAAAAAAAAAAGGAATGTTTGCTTGAAATTTTGTATTACTCATTCCAAAGTCAGAGAGCTGGAATAATGACTACCAGCATTTGCTTCTAGCCAATCAAATAATAAATGGCTGCCATTTTTTAGTGCTGAGAGTAGTCAGTCATATGTTAACCTCTCATGTTTGGTTCCTCCAAGAGTCACAACCACCTTGCAGGGTAGATCTTATTATTCCAGTTTTATGGGTAAGGCTCAGAGGAGTTAAGTGACTTCCCCAAGGTCTTTCAGTTAATGAGTGGTGTGGCACAAATTCAACACAGACCTGCCTGACACAAAGTCCAACTTCCTTCCACTATGCTACACCTGCATTTAACTTGGTCAAAACAGCCATCCCACTGGAAGCTTGAACTCCCAGCAATCTCAATAGGACATGGAGCCATCAGAGGTCTGACTCGCAGAGATTCTGATTCAAGTAAGCATTGGCCCCTTTTCATGTAGCCTTCATATTTTGGCACACCTAGGGATTATCATCTTCATTTTGCAGAGTTGGAAACTGAAATGTGCAACTTGGTCATGCCACTTAAGTAGCAGAGCTGGGCTTAAAAGTTGGGGCTTAAAAGTTAACTACAGTGAATTCTCCCTCACTCATTTGGCCACAGTACTAAAAAAAAGAAAGAAAAAAAGAAAGGAAGGAAGAAAGAAAGAAAAGAAATGCCTTCCAAAGAAGTTATGTTGCTTTCTCTCTGTGACATAGAATTATGAAAAACATTGTTCTTTAAAGGAGAGAGTTGAAGTTTAAGAAAAGCAACACAGTTCTACCAATTACAGAAAAATTATAGTATGTGTAGGGAGGTCATCAAGCAAACTTGCCACTCACCCTTCTCCAAAGACTTCCAAAAATTCACCATCATCACAGTGTCTCCACAGCCTTGATACAGAAGTTCAGAAGACAGAATTGATGTGAAAATTCTCATTTTTAGTATTCTGATTTGTTTTTCTTATTGCTTTTATTTTCTTAAAATGTGAGAGTGTCATCATCCTGAGCAATTACTTTATTCCTCTGATTTTGCAGATCATCATACTTAACTCATTGCAGATAGTGAGACAGCCTCTTGTGCCAGAAAGAGAAGGGCAAGGTTGGGGATGCCTGTGACTATTCTACGTCCCCTGGTGGCATGTTGGTATCTGTCAATTCCTCCAAATTTAACTCTTCTAAGAAGCCTCCCCAACCCCCATCACACACGTAGTAGGAAATGTAAGCTAAAAAGGAAGCTCCTAAATGCTACTGTCCGTGTGGCTTTGCAGAATAGAAGACTAAATCCCATAGGTAAAGTTCAGGGCCACTGCTAGTAAAAGCTATAAGGTAAACACAATTTGCACCTAAGACTTGTCATCTTCCATTTAGACACTGTCACCATTTTGGGTGCCTAGTATCTATGTGGCATGCCGTGGCTGTCCCCGGTACCCTAATTCATAATCCACATGAAGTGTCCGATAGGTAACAAGCCATGCTCTGGAAATGTTTGTTGCTACCCCTTATCAAAAAATCACTCATGCTGGATCTTGTTCTCTCAGGTTTAATTGCCTGTCTTCCCCAACTAGAATGAAAGTTCTAGAGGGACCTTTGCTTTCTTCACTGGGGGATCCCGAGCATATAGAATAGGGTCTGACACATGGAACAAAAGAACAAACCCACCTATGTCGTTGTGTCTTTTGCTATTAATGGCTTAAGTCAGAGCTTGCAGAACCCGATATGGCCAACAGGAATGTTTCCTTTGTCCTATAGAGTATTTGAAAAAAAAAAAAATTTTTTTTTTAAGTTGGAACCATTCATTTAAAATCTTAGCTTCTCGGGGCGTGTGGGTGGCTCAGTGGGTTGAGCCTCTGCCTTCGGCTCGGGTCATGGTCTCAGGGTCCTGGGATCGAGCCCCGCATCGGGCTCTCTGCTCGGTGGGGAGCCTGCTTCCTCCTCTCTCCCTGTCTGCCTGACTACCTATAAAAAAATCTGTCTATCAAATAAATAAATAAAATCTTTAAAAAAATAAATAAATGAATAAATAAATAAAATCTTAGCTTCTCTGAAAAAGGTAGAAGATCTGGTAACAGTGTTAAGTGCCTTCCCTCCCTTCCATGCAGCAAGGCCTTCCCATTTTCCTACCACTGCCTCTTGGCTTCCGTACGCTGAGACTGTCAGTTCCAGTTCATCGAGAAATGAGGGACAGAATTTTAGAATGTAAGGATTCTTCTGCTTGGCCTACAGTTGCCTTATATGCTGCTGACACTAGAATTTGAGTTTGTGACTCCAATCTTTAAGCATTTTCCTTCCAGGTAATGTCTTTTTGTTTGGCTTAGAGCACTTTGAAGACTGAAAATGTATAATGATATGGCCGGAAATGTCACACGTTTTGATGGAACAAATATTTTAGGCTGATAGAGCTTCCACATCACACCATGGCAGTGTCTGCCTTTTCTATCTATAATAGGCCCTTTGCTTAGGGAAAAATTAAGATCTCTAGGTTCTTCTCATTTTCTTGAAGGCTCTTTCCTCCTAAGTCCTCAGTTCTGTGGTATATATTGTGCCTATTGGTAACATCGTTTTTTACATTTTGGATGCTGCTTTTTTTCCCCAAATAACCATTTTTAGAGAGCTATTCCAAAATCTTATTGAATGGTTAATTTCTTATGGAAAGGGTATTTCTCGTCAGTGAATTTATATGCAAAGACAGCTTGACTACAGTCTACTTCCTGCCTGGAAGTAGCCAGTTAGAAACCACCTGGAGAGGGAGAACAGCAAAGGTGCTCCAGGAAGATCACTCAAGCCTCAAAGGAATTTTTCCTTGTGTTTGGCCATGCACATAATTAAGAATCACTGGCTAAGAACAAACTACTTGTTTGTTTCCCATTTTGGAGGACTTGTTAGTAGGAGAAACTTGGTCACTTCTTTCTGTCTGACTGGCTAAGATGGAGACTAATTCACAGAGACCCCTATTAGGAGGATGGGGGAAATCATACTTCAAAAGATGACCATAACCTACAGTGGTATCATTATCAAAGCAGAATTATTTTAATATAAAAAAGTCATTTTTGTTCATTGATATTTACGGGCCTTGGAGGTAATAGTATACAACTTCAGCCTGACATTCTTGTTTAGTCTATATTTGTATTCTAAATATCAAGTTTTATGTTTAGGAAACCTAGTATCTTTCTTTTTAAGCAATATTTGTCCAATATATGCATTTTTCAGCTAAAGTAAGTTATTTAATATATAGGCATTCTTCCCATGCTTAAGGCTCAGCAGAAAACAAGCCAGATGAAGTTGCTACTCTCCTTGAGCTTGCATTCAATTGTCATATAATAAATGAATGAGAAAACGAATAGTCTACCAGGTAGATAGAGGCTGGGCAGAAAAAAAGGTAACATGTAGAGGTTCAGAGAGTTGGGGGAGAGGACAGGGATGTGTAGCAATGGTCAGAGAGGGTGGTATCTGAGCTGAAACCTGAAAACAGTAAGGGAACCCATCATGCACAGACTGTGGGCAGGGTGCAGCAAGTGCAGAGACCCCCCAGTGCACATGCTCAATGTGCTCAACTATCGGTAAGCCTGCAGAAAGCCTGGAAAGAAAGTAGCATGGGAGAGAGGAAGTGATGTCACAGAGGAGCCAGGGAGCAGACCTGCAGGGCCTCATGGGACATTTGAAGATGTTAGCGGTTGTATCAAGGGTGATGACAAGCCTTTGAAAGGTTTTGAGCAGTGGAGTTAACTTGATAAAATTGACTTTTTTAAAATCAGTGATGAAGTTAATGATGATGACAAGGTACTAATAATACCTTTCATGCCATTCATTGATCATATACTGTGTGCCAAGCCCTTGATGTGTCTTATATCATTAAATCTTTATAACGGCTACATGATGGTAGTCACTGTGGCTGTTCTTATAGGGCAGATGAGTCAAGAACTAGGCAGGTGGTCATGAATAACTTGGCAGAGCTAAGCTTAGTAAAATACTGGTATTATAAAATCCTTTAATATTGGGCACCTTGGTGACTCAGTCAGTCAAGCGTTTGCCTTTGGCTCAGGTTATGATCCCAGTGTCTGGGATCAAGTCCCACATCAGCCTCCTTCCTCAGCGGGAACCCTACTTCTCTGTCTCCCTCTGCCCCTCTCCCCTGCTTGTGTGTGTCCCCACTCGCTCTCTCAAATAAATACTTTTTTTTTAAATCCCTTTATATATTTCATGAAGTTTCACATCATAGGCCATGGTAGATATGACTGATTTACTTTTCCTGTTCACTTGATATCATTGTATCCCTAAATGAAAGGAACCTTAAGCCTTATATAGATAATGACTTGCCTATTTTTCTAGACATTTTTAAACTGAAGAAGTGTTATTATCATGTATAATAGTATTATTTTCTGATTAGAGAGGATATGTAAAAGCACCACCTAAAAATGAAACCTCCTAGGGCGCCTGGGTGGCTCAGTGGGTTAAAGCCTCTGCCTTCGGCTCAGGTCATGATCCCAGGGTCCTGGGATCGAGCCTCACATCGGGCTCTCTGCTCAGCAGGGAACCTGCTTCCTCCCCTCTCTCTGCCTGCCTCTCTGCCTGCTTGTGATCTCTGTCTGTCAAATAAATAAATAAAATCTTAAAAAAAAAAAAAAATGAAACCTCCTAAATAAATAGTTCCTACAGAACACTGGTTCTTAATCAAAAATTCAGAGCTGTATCACAGTATCATGGATTTCCTTAGTAGTCTTAAGTATTTTTTTTTTTCAAAGCATTTAAAAAAGGTATTCTGAGAAAGGAGACCATAGGCTTCCCCAGACTGCCAAAGGAGCCTCTGGGTGTAGAGACAGTGTGTGAAAGGGTTCCAGTGAATTTGTTTGAACCCGAGAAGAACTGCTGTAAAAGGTTCTGGGTTTCTGATGTTGGGGAGGAGAGAGGAGAGTGCCAAGTACTTGCCAAAGCTCACCAAGAGGCCAGTCATAGCTGGGGTGACCACCTGTACCATTCTGGCCAGGATTGTTCCAATTTATGTTTTTGTCCTGATGTCATTATTAGTTATCACCTTCTTCCACTCTCAAGAGTGTCCCAGTGAGAACAGTAAATTATATGGCCACCATTAGCTCTTGCTATTCTCAAGAAAGCAAGGGGGGCGGTGGGGGGGAGCTGGTACAGAATATAGCCAGTAGAGAACTCTCTCCATCCAGGGCAGCTGGTAGGGGCTGCCAACCCCTGCATTCAGAATTATTTGACAACACATGGGTGTAACCAAAGTTAGAAGATTACACAAAAAGTGAGATGGAAGAAAACACTGTTTTAGTAATAATTATTTCTCTTTCACAGCCAAAAAAGAGCATAAAATGGAAGAAAGTCACTTGGAGAATGCACAGAAAAGGTAAGTGGCTCTGACTTGGCCTTAGTCCTTTCTTTGCCTAGCTGTTCCTTTTTATGATTGTTATTATTCAGTGCAGTCACATTGCTCTGCAACCATCACCACAGTCTATCTTCAGAACTAACTCATCTCCAAATGGAACTCTGTACCCATTAAACCAAAACTGGCCTCGTTCTCCTCACCCACCCTGGCTCCTGGTAACTGTTATTCTACTTCCTGTCTCTGTGACTTTGACTACTGTAGATACCTTATATAAGTGGAATCAATACAGCATTTTTAAAAAAGATTTTATTTATTTATTTGACAGGGAGAGGTCACAAGTAAGCAGAGAGGCAGGCAGAGAGAGTGGGGGAAGCAGGCTCCCTGCTGAGCAGAGGACCCGATGGGGAGCTCGATCCCAGGACCCTGAGACCATGACCTGCACCGAAGGCAGAGGATTAACCCACTGAGCCACCCAGGAGCCCCAACACAGCATTTTTTTAATTTTATGACTGGTTGATTTTACTTAGCATGATGTCTGACTAGCCATTCTTTTGGCCCCATTTGTTGAGATCCATGAGCAGTTAGATTCTATTGGGATCTGAAGGGAAAGCACTATGATGAGACTTGGAAATATTTCTCCTCAGAGAGCACAGAACCATTCAGAAGTGAATGACAAGCATCATGGCATGACACTCTCTGCCTCACAACAAATTTCTCTGCTCCTGAGCCACTTTATGGAAGTTAGGAACAATGTGATCCTTCCTAGCATTACAACTAGATTAAACCAATTATTGCAAATGCCTAAGAGACTTATTACGTCTTTCCTCAGATCTGAGAGGCTATGGTAAACAGGGGGCAAGTGGGGATGAGGGTCTTACCCTTATATCTAAAAAGAAATTGGAAGAGACCTCAGAATTCTTCTGTCCTACCCCTCACCCACTTCAGGCCTCTTCTTTGCTCTTCTCTCTCTTAATAGATAGCAGAATGGAACCATCCAGTTCACCCAGTAATCAGTGGCTCTGGTCTCTGATAGAGGTGCTTTTTTTTGTCAGCTGAGCAGGTTAGTCAGCTTGGCGATGCCTCCACTCTTAAAAGAGTGAGTGAGAATATACTGAAGCATTCTTATTTTAAGCACAGAGAACATTGATACACGTTGCTGGTGCCAATTCTAGAAGTATTAGAAAACTCAGTGAGAGGTAGGGGTAGGAAATAGCCTAGAAGGACGGCAAGCTTTACAGATCTGTGAGGTGAGGAGTTCATTAAATGCAAATGAATGAACTCCAGAAACCAACCATTTCCTCCTATCTAGCCACAATTTCCAAGAGTTCTGAAAGCCTATAGACCGTGCTGTCGGCTCTGCTTCAATGGGTGCCAACAGCTTGCCCTGCTTCCAACTGCCAATCAAATTCAAATGCAGATGAAAGGGGCACCTGGGTGGCTTAGTGGGTTAAAGCCTCTGCTTTCAGCTCAGGTCATGGTCCCAGGGTCCTGGGATCGAGCCCCGCATCGGGCTCTCCGCTCAGCAGGGAGCCTGCTTCCCTCTCTCTCTGCCTGCCTCTCTGCCTACTTGTGATCTCTGTCAAATAAATAAAATCTTTTAAAAAATAATTTTAAAAAATGTAGATGAAAGTGAACTTGAGGCAAATCCTGCATTTTTAAGTGCAGACATGTTCTTGAGTCAGGATTATCAAGCAAGCATGATCATCTTTGAAAAGCCAAGCAATCAAAACACATGATGATGTTCTTAGATTTTTGTGCCCCTCCATCAGCCTTATCCCTATATTAAGTTTTCCCTTCTTCCATGTGTAAAACGAATATGTCCGTGTTCCAGAAAAATAGCGCGTCCAGAAGAGACCATCCACAAGGGCACACTGGTGTGAGGCCAAAGAGACATTTGGCTTTCCAGGGTGGATGTCAACTTTCTAATATTTCTTCAAGATTCTTGCTTAAGGAAGAAGGGGGGCCAACCTTTGCAAGGCCAAAGCTGCTGCTGTGCATTAGCTATGCTGAGAGGGCTCATAAATTTTAGTTGTCAGTGTTTTCCGTGACTTTGTGGTGAAGGTAGTGCAGCTTTCATGTCCTACATGAAATATGCTGGATCCCATCTTTAATATAGAAGCCACAGTTTTTTGCCTGCACTTTTTAAGGTGGCTGGTGGTCAATGTTGCAATATTCGTGTGAGATTTAGTAAAGTCTTCTGTTTTGTTCTCAAGAGAAATAATTTACTCTGAGGCCACGGCGTGTTTGCTTTTCCTAAGCAGTTTCTAGAGGCGTGCGTGTGAAACCATAAGGGGACGCGTCCCACTCTGGCATCTCCACACACAAAAGTAAAACAGCTCACATCGCCACAGGCTCTTCGATAGTGTCGTTGTCTGTGCTTTAAAAATATTTAGCCGAGGGACGCCTGGGTGGCTCAGTTGGTTAAGCAGCTGCCTTCGGCTCAGGTCATGATCCCAGCATCCTGGGATTGAGTCCCACATCAGGCTCCTTGCTCAGCAGTGAGCCTCCTTCTCCCTCTGCCTCTGCCTGCCACTCTGTCTGCCTATGCTCGCTCCTGCGCTCTCTATCTGACAAATAAATAAATAAAATCTTAAAAAAAAATATTTAGCGGAATGAAAAAGATAGGAATCAGACAAGGAATTGGAGCAGAGAGGGGGGAAAAAGGGAATAGAGCAAAGAAAAGAAGTTTTACAGAACCTAACATGATTAGAAATCGGTCGTGTAAAATTTGGAAGCTATTTGAGAGTTACCTGCTGAGAAATAGAAATTGCAGAAAGCACGACGGCCCCTTTGTCCATTGGAGAATATTAGCCTGGCTGTTAAGTATCAACAGGTTTCAGGAGGACAGTAGTCTGGACCTTATGAGGCAGTTGTAGGCTCATGTTCTAGCCCTTTAGCTTCTCCTTGAACAAAGGGATAACCCTGAGTTCAAATAAGGCCCACCTTCAGAGCAACTTCCTCTTTATCAAATTTGCAGAGTGCCAAAGCCAGGCCACCCCCCGGGCCTATGTTTGCTCTGGTTCTTCTGAAAAGGTTCACTTGCTTTCTTAGTTTTTAAAACACACCCGTGGCAGGGGAGGGGGAATGCTGAAATTCGCTATTTCCTTTAGTCTCTGTCCTCGTAGAAGCTTAGCAAGCAAGGCCTCACAAACCCCCGGATGAGAGGTGGCGAGGATCCAGGGTTTGCTCCAGCGCAGGCTGGGAAAAGTGAGGCCTCCAGGATGCTGACTTGCTTTTCTGAAGCTCTGTGATGACGCCCCAAACGACATCGGCATTCATTCTGTGAACTGTCGCTAGCATTTGCAGCATCTGGGTCTCAGGATTGAGAGTCCAGATACCGCCAGAGGTGCTGGGGTGACCCATGAGGCACAGGGACTGGAGTTCCTGCTGTCTTCACTATATTCTGCTAGGAAATCCTCTGCTCCTCTGAATACTAAGAAGGAAAGACTCTCTCTTCTCTATTAATGCACAAGCATGTGTGTTTCCATATCAACTATAAGGAAGAGAAGAACAATGATGATGGGCTCTACTGGGGGGCACCTGTGTCTAAAGTGGAAACAGAAAGAAAGAAAAAAAAAAGGACAAGACTTTTATTTCTTAAATGCCTGTGTCGATGAGCGGAAGCAGCAGAAGGGTGGATAAACGATTTCACTGAGAATCAGGGGACCCGAGTGGTCGGCCCAGTTCTGCCCACAAATCAAGTCATTCAATCTTTCCAGGTCTCTGTTTTCTCATCTCAGAAATGAGAACCTTGGACAACTTGGCCTATAAGTCCCTTCCGGTTGTGAAGCCCCAGGACTCTGTAAGATATTCATGGCCTGTTCCTGTCAGTTACATAACCCTCTACTGGTGTGTTTCCATGCCACAGTCAATATAATTTTCATTGTGAATGAAACAACAGTATATGCTATAGAGCGCACATTTGGTTTTATCAGTATTTTGACCGCCACACAGTTAGGAGTCGCCTGACAGTGCGACTTTCTTCCATTAATGGTTTTGTTCCAAATTATGTATGTTTGGAATTATAAGAGAGTCCCTTAAGAAATTACTGCAGTTATTGCCTTTCTCTGCTTATACACTTCCAGTCTTTTAATAACTGGGAGCCAAAATTCCCTGGCCAGTAGTTTTAATTTACATTAAGAACAGATTTATTATTTACAGAAGCACAAAGAATTTATGGGACTCAGAGCTGCAGCTCCAGCTTGGATCTCACCTAATCATAGCCATGGAATCAATTAACAGTTCATCTGTGAAATGTGATAAAATCTTATGAGATTCATATTGCCCAATAATGGAGAACGAGATGAAAGTATTCTCCGTAATAGTGACGGGGCTTCAGGGTTTTACAATTGCCATTGAATGGAGCTCCATTAGAAACTCAGGATTCAGGATGGCCACAAAAAAAAAACAAAAAAAACGCTGTGTCTGAACAGATGATAGAGCACTGAGTAGTAAACGTGGCCAGCCATTCCTGCTTTGATTAGTTTCCAACACCCTAGAAAAAGGGGCCATTTATTTAAGTGTTCTTGCTCCTGGCAAATGAGCTTGGGAGGCTTTGGGTGGGTGGAGGTTGGGGGTGGGGGATTAAGCACAGAGCTATAAATTGCTACAAAGCTAGCCCCTCCAAGAAGGGCTGCTTGGGAGGCCTGAGCCGTGTGTGTGCAGTGAGCCTCTCCATGGGGTAGGTCAGGAGTTTCTCGGAGCGATGCCTGAGAATCGACTTTTGAAAACCTGGATCCTTTTCTGGCCAGTTCAGAGATCGTCTTTCCAGGATCAAAGATGGTTTTTCACCCAAACCTTGCTGTGCCTTCTGTTATATCTCTTTCTATGTATGCAGTCAGTGGTTTCTATTCTTGTAGTATATCAAGCTTTAAAATGTAGCCTTCTCGGAGATCATCTGCTCTAAGTCTCATGTCTCATTTCACCCTCGAGAAAACAGAGTCTGATGCTGAGTGACTGACCCAAGATCACAAAGTCAGTGGATGGCAGAATTAGGATAGAATAGTCTCTTGATTTTCTATGAAGCACTCGACAGATTAATTATTCCCAATGGGCTGTCTAACTGATCACTGTGAAGGCTGCACAATCAAAATATCATCATTACATGTCCATGTAGTCACTACACGTAAAATGAAGAGCTAGTAAATGACGTGGATTTGAGATGAAGAACAAACCCATAGCTTTACCGGCATACCCCCCTAGAATCAGACATGCTCATGTTCATACATGTAAGGTGTGACCAGGAGTATCACATTGAATTTCCTGGGGAAGTGGTTTAACCAAACAGATCTTCTGAGGCTCAGGATAAGCCACAGTCACTATGCGGGCTGGGCTTCTATCTTAGAGAACGAATATGTGGGAAATGCCCCCAGCGACCTGGCCGTGAGGATGTAGACAGTTTCTCACCCCCACCTCACTCTGTTTTTTTCCCCCTACCTGTTGCAGTTTTGAAACGACAGTAGGATATTTTGGGATGAAGCCGAAGTCTGGCGAGAAGGAGATCACACCCAACTATGTGTTTATGGTGTGGTACGAGTTCTGCAGTGACTTCAAGACCATTTGGAAGCGGGAGAGTAAAGCTATATCTAAAGAAAGGTAAGATTCTGATGGAGTCACCAATACCCGCTTCAGGAGTCCAGGAAACTGCCTTGTCAAACCTCACCAAGGGAGCGCATTTCACACGCATCAGGGTTTTCTTTTAGATCAAGAGGACAGTGAGGAAAGATTATTGCCTGGGGGCTCACTGGGAGATCCGGGGGGAGGCTGCTGTCCACACAAGCAGATAGCTCACGTGGTCTGATAAGTTACACTTTCTTAACCCCTTCCAATTACTAGCTAGTAAATGAAAGGGGAGCTGTGCTAATTTGCAACAGATTGCTTCTCTGTGTATTTTCACGTTGGCCGAGGCTAAATGAGGCAGCCTTGCTGTCGCAGACAGTACAGACAAATAAAAGTGAATGCTTTTCCCATTAATGTACTGAACTTGCATCAAAAGGAAATCTCAGAGACTCGGGCCACACTTAACACAGTGTTGAAGCCCCACTCTGGATTTACAGCGCCACTTCTGACTCCTCGTATCCTGCTGAGGACATCAAACTGCTTGCCGCTCAGCCTCATTGCAGCCTCCTGACTTTATTAGTTGGGGGTAGAAGAAAAATCTTGACTCTGAATATAGGGAGAGAGAGAGGGAGTTCATTCTGCTTAGAAAGAGACTAAATTTGGCCCTGCTTATCAGGAAAAAAAAAAAAAAGCATTTCTGCTTGATCACTGTTTTGATCAGGTCGCCACTGTTCTACAAAGGGTGTCATGCATTTAAACTTCAAAAAGGTCTTGGTGTACTGCCGCTGCAGAACAGATGTATGAGAGTGTCATTCAAAGCGGAGGAAAAGGTGACCAAAAAAACTTCTACAAATTAAGGAAAATGGTTTATCCAGCTATAGCATCCATAGCTCACTAAATACTGAGACCTGGAATTCCATAATTCAGTATTTTTGTTCTTTACTTTATGATCAGAGAAAAGGCATATACTTAATATGCACATACACATATACTATACGGTAATACATTTCACCTTAAAAAGCTATTTTTGAAGGGATCCATGTTTAGAGGTTTTTGACCCAGTATTCCCAAGTCTCTAATTATTATCCTCAGGGACTTTTCTTTTAAAAAAGCCTGCTTCCCCCCCCCCCCCAGGATGTCAAAGACCTTTAAAAAATGCATATCAGCATTTCTCTCCACCACTTCTTCTTTGAAAACATGGGAATTAAAGTGAGTAGATCCATTATATAGATACAGTGAAGCAAAGGAAGAGTTGTGACATTGTTAACGAAACAGATTATTAATAATAATGTGGAGGACGGGCGCCTGGGTGGCTCAGTCGGTCAAGTGTCTGCCTTCGGCTCAGGTCATGTTCCCAGAGTCCTGGGATCGAGCCCCGAATCAGGCTCCCTGCTGAGAGAGAAGCAGGGAGCCTTCTCCCTCTGCCTGGTGCTCCCCTGCTTGTGCTCTCTCGCTTTCTGTCATAATAAAAAATAAATAAATAAATAATAAAATTTCTAAAATAATAATAGTAAGGAGGAGGAGGAAAAAACCCTAAAACTTTTGGTACCTGATTTCTTGCTCTTGCCCCACGGTTGCCTCTTTGGCCTTTTCAGCTAACCTAAGCTCCTGTGGCACAGATTCTGTTCAATGAGCCCCATAGGAAAGTGATAGAGCCGAGCTCCTGTCCCTCTCACAGGAAAGCATCTCACCATGCCCACACCCGAAGGCCAGACAGTCCAGCGGTACGTCCTGCATGGACAGCCTTTGCGTAGGATCTTGTGACTCAGATTTTGAGCATCACCCTTAGTGAATTTGCCCTTCTAGTTAGAGCCCAGAAAAATGGTCTGGGGGAAAAAAGAGATAGAGAGGGTAATTAACTGCTTTTCAGTTTAAGAATCTTCTGTTGAAATACTGAACTGTAGCCCAAATTAAGGCGTTATCCCCCATCATAGAAGTCCGAGCAGACTAACTGTGAGTCTGCCATGGCAGTGGGATCCACCCGTCCTTCAAAGCGCTGTTCCCTGCTGGCCACCGGCCTGTCCACCGCGGCTTCCTGGGTGCAGCTGGTGAATTGCCTGCTTCACACTCTGTAAACCAACACCTTTCAAGGGTCATGACTTCACAAGACCCTTTTCAGTTCTCCTCATTTAGCAATTTCAGGGGTCTCTCCATTCCAGCCATGCTTTTGCGAGATGGATCACCAAGGTTGCCAACCTAGAAAAACATCTCTGAAGTTAATGACAGCTCATAAAATATTTTTGGAGGCAGTTTGTTTCCAGAAATCTACTTGTTAAGAAACGTTAGCACATTATGTATATGGCTGTTCATCCAGTTAAACAAACTGATTAATATCCGGGGTTTTCTTGTAATGTGAGGTGTTTTGGTTTTGTTTTTTTTTCATTGTCCTCTATTTGCTAAGGATTTTAACTTTTAAACTGTTGGAGTCACATGTTCATTATGCTAAAATAAGCAAATTAACTTGAATTCTTCCATTATAATTACATGAGAAACAACATGATCGCTTTATTTGGACACCCATTTAATCATGTTCAATATTATTATTTTTTATTATATACTTTTCCAAGAAATCCCAGTAAGACTAAATATCAGGAGGTAACATCACATAATACAAAGACATCCTTAAAAAGGAAATTGAAAACCCAATGGAAACCTAATAGCTTGCAATTACTAGGAAAAAAAAGAAAAAGCGATAGTTTGGGATTCCTTTGAAACTAATTACACCTATTTGATTTTTAAATATACTTGAAGGCCAATTAAAATCCCAAAAATAATTGGGATAAATTAAGGAGAAATAATAATATTTTCCAAGGTGTAAATTCACTTCTAAATGAAGTGGAAATGTTGAGAACTACTTTAGGCCACTTGGAATCAATCTGTGGTGGTAGAGAATATTTATTTCTTATTCTGCTTAACATGGTTTTCCATCAATACACATTAGCTTGATGCAAAATTGAAACTGATGTGGTTTTATAACCAGGTGACAGTTCCCCCTCATAAAACCCAGAATAATATCTAAACACACAAATGACTGTCTTATAAAAACCTCCCATGTTTTTGTTCCTTAGGAGTGAATGATAAACTGTAGCATTAGGCTGGTGTCAGGATACACTTCTGGTTTTGCGTAGAGGAGACATAGTATTTCACTAGGGATATGATTTACGTGCAGATCAAGTATATCAGTAGAAGAGCAGGATACTATATGATGGTATATTAATGTCATTAAATTGTCCTTGGCATTTAAGCCAGCATTAGGCAAAATAGCAACTTGTGCATCCAGGAAAAAGTCCAGGATGCTCCAGTCCCTGGACCTTCGGTCTATGGCCCACCAGTCCTCATCCTGTCCCAAATACTGGAATTTATCCCTGCCATGAAGTGTACCAGGCCCCTCTTTAACCCCTTCTGATTACAAGCAGTGCTCGGTAGTACAAAAAAAGACCTCTAGATAGAGAGTTGGAAACCAGCATTTTTATGTCAATAATTTGCTATGGGATCACTCTTGGGCCAGTTGCTTATTGTGTGGGGGGACCCAATTGTCACACTGTTAAAAAATGTATTGGGATGATCTCTTCTAGCTAGAAATGTCTGTGATTCTAGAAACTACTTTTCTAATATTCTCAGGGACAGTGTGTTTCATTTCTGAGATAATGCCTCTCACCTTTTTTCTTCAGCTCATTAGGGATTGTATAGGAAGATATTTCTGGCCAAGGTCTGACAGTGAACTGGGGAGAGATTTGGGAGCAGGGAGAATTTTCCTTGCCCTCATGGCTGGTAAATGTCTGTAGCCAACTTGCCTTGTGCTCTGAGTTCTTCCCCTACAATAGTAATATTGGTCTTGGGGACACCATTTTTTTTAAAAGTGTGCACACAAAAATGTTTTCCTCTCCTCATGTGTATCTAACATTGCATTTAGTGGTTTATTAAAGTTCATCAAAATTGTTACTCTCAGAGGCAGTCTTGCCTCATTTTACCTTTTCATGTACTTTTGTTTTGTGCTTCTTAATATCCAAACACTCAATGAATGAATGTAGCACACATTTCTTCCACCTATTAAATCAACAGATTATCTAAGCATATGCATAATTACAGGAGGTAAGCTGATTTTTGCTACTTTTATTGACTACTCTTTATTCATTTTCTGCATTTTCCTTTTTTTTTGTTTAATTACCACAGGATATAAGACTCTTTCTTGCGAAATGTTTCACTACTTAGGATATCTTAAGACTGCTCCCCACACATGCACACAGAGAGACCACAAACCACTAGGACCCACAAAATGAGCTATGAATTTGCAAAAGGTAAAGAAGTTTCAGGGCATCCATGACTCCAGGAATAAAATCTTGGCAAATAATTCACTCTGAGCCAAAGCAAACTTTAAAAGTGCCATTTAAAAAACCCGTAATGGGTAAGTAATGAGTGAATAAGGAGTTTGGTGAGTTTTATGAAAAATGCAAATAAGAAATCTCATTATACACATAGCTGTAATTTACATTATAGGGGAATAGACGGTTACTTTCTCGTTTTTAGTTCAGCTCAGTACCAACAGGGTTTCTGTTCTAAGTATTGTACTTGCCGTGATTATGGTTAATTATGCAGTTGCCACACTCTTGATGGCAGATGATTGAGAGCTGTTGTGGGGTTATCCCAAAAGTTGTCCTCACAGCTCCGTACCGCTCAGGTCACTTTAGGACCAGGAGTTGGAAACTTAGAGAGGCCGTCACTTAGCCCACAAAGGAGCCATTGATCACAGTGTAGATGTTGCAGAAATTCCTCTCTTTATAAGATAAAGTTCTTCCTGGAAAAAGTTCCACAAACTAAAATTTTAATTTATTGAATTCTGCTTTCCGACTGACATGCACACATGGTCATTACAGTAACTTGTAACAAGTTAATGTTCTCTTCTCTGGCCCTCTGTTGTATGGTCAAAGGTCTGTATACACTTGCCTGCTAAGAAGCTTCATATTTTGAAGGACTCCTGCAGTAATACAAGTAATCACCCCCTAGTAAATTGGCAAAATTTTGCATTTTTCTAAGTCGCGTTTGAAGACAAATATACAAACAGTAAATGTCCCAAAGAGCTGACTTTTAAGCAGAATTATCATAACCACAAAGAATAAAACCTGCTTATTTCCCAAGCAATAAATTTGAAACTACTTTGGCAGAATATTCCATGAATAAGGAGAGGAGATGGTAGACTTAGAAATGGTAGCAAGTATAGGAGCATTGATTTTAAAAAAACAAAAACACCTCTTTTGACCCTCTGCCTTCTGGAAACTATCATTCCATCTATTTCCTTTCCCCTCTAGCTTCTTAAAAGAGAAGTTTTGGTTTATTGTTCCTTTTTGTCGGCACAGCCTGCCTTCTTCCTGTATCAGTAAGGATAAAGCCTCCGCTGCCATAGCAAAGGCCCAAATAACTGCTACTTAAATAAGAAAAACTTATTTTCCTTTTGCATAAAAATCTGTGAAAACAGCCACTCCTCCATTAGCTCCTCATTTTCCTCTATTCCTCAAGAGAGAACCTTTCCCAAAGTCCAGATGTCTTTTCTCTTTTCTCCTCAGCACACTCTCCCTAGCTAGTCCCATCTATTTTCATAGCTTCCCCGACCAGCTCTGCCAACCCCTCATGTCTTCCTTCCCAGACCCACGCTCTTGAGTTCCAAGTCTTAGATCCAAATCTCCTGCCGCGCGCTAACCATTCCCCCAGGACACCCAGTCTCCATCTGTAATTCAGGAAGTCCCCCTTGGAATGTATTCTCTCCCATCTGAGGGCTGCTCCTGTCGGTTTGCCAACCTTTAGTCTGCATCGCCATCCTCCTCTTAGCAGGCAAAGGCAGGCTGAAAACCTGATTCATCCACAACGTCACGCGATCATTTTCCACCCATTGCTGACCTCTCCAGTTTGCCTCTTCAGTGCTTATTCTTCTGGACCTTCTTTCCACAGTAGCTCTGCCCTTGCTCAGGACCTCAGCTCTCACCTGGATTATCAGAACACCCTTCTGTTCTCTCTCTTTATATGTGTTTTCTGTTTCCTCTCTAATGTCCCTCAATACTGTATCCAGTTCTCTTCCTAAAACAGAAGTTAGATTACATCTATTTCTTTAAACATATTCTGTGATTTTCTATTACTGACAAAATAGAGGGAAGAGAGAGAATTGGCCATGGTTGGCACGTGTACTCATTAACTCACTGTCTCCTAACAACAGCCCCGAGAAGAGGGTATATTCCTACTCTATACAGAAACACAGAAGAGTGTGCATCAGTTGCCAGTATCACAGTTTCACTAGGAAACAACAGAATGGGGATTAAAATGGAGGTCTTCTTTGGCACTAAAGCTTGAATTGAGCTCTTTTTTAGAAGTATTTATTTGAGAGAGAGGGAAAGAGAGTGAACCCATGTATCGGGGTAGGGAGGAGAGTCTCATGCAGACTCTCCTCTGAGTGCCCAGCCTGACATGGGGCTTGATCTCACAACCTTGAGATCACAACCTGAGCTGAAATCAAGAGCCATATGCTCAACTGACTGAGCCACCCAGGCACCCCAAGCTTGAACTCTTTCAGGTACTCCATATTCTCTCCCAAATTAGAGCATGAGCCTCAAGACCACTCGCCCTTAATTCACTTTCCAGCCTCATTTCCTATAGCCTCATCCCACATGTCCCCACCCTGATGACTCACTGTTTCTCACACCTGCACATTCTTGCTTTGTGTTCTCATTGGATAATTTCTTTACACCGTATTGTCCCCAGTTATTCTGTACTGGTCAAAATGTAGTCATCTGTTAAGGATTACCTCCAAAACCAGCTTCCCTAGAAACTTTCTGAAATGCCCCTAAGTAGAAAAACTGCTTCTTCCTCTCATCTCTGAACTATATTCTGTGTTGGTTTTTACTATGTTCAGCCAAGTTTAGGAACTGCTAGACTTAGGTGATCTTGAAGGTATATTCCAACTCTGATATCCTGTGATGTTTAGGTAGAAAATGAGCTGAGCATTGACAGAGCAGATGAATTAAGCTTCTTAGAGAGGAAAGAGGTAAGGACATTCCTGGAATCACATGTTGCCTCCTTCATGAAGTAATCCCCAATCTCTGTGACTTATCTTTTCACCACAACTCTGAGGAATTACCGTCCCTTCAATTTTGGCATTAGTGATTTCTTTTTTATTCATTTAGTTATTGATATTTTTCTCCCTCGAATGAATCATGAGCCCCAGAAGACAAGGGCAATGTCTTATACTTCTTTGTTTTCTCTCTAGCACCTTGTATTTCTTTATACACAGTAGGTGCTCAATTCGTATTTGTTGAATAAACCATCCCTGTGTTTTCTTTGCCATGTTGAAATTGATTACAGGATTTGCTGTCTGCTATTGATAGATGAGACATCTTATTTATTTGGATTTTGGTAATAGGATTCCCCAAATATATCCCATATGGGTTGCTTACGCCCAAGCATCTAAAACCTTAATAGCTTTTGTTAAAGAGGATAGACATGTTCAGAACAAGAAAGATTAGTCAACAGGGTAAAACAATCACCCTCTCTGTTCTTGACTATATTACTTTCAATTTATCTTAAAAAAAAAAAAAAAAGTAGAAAAAAACAAGGAACTGAAGATCCTTGGGACTCATGGCTGTGCCAACCCTCCAACCTTTTTGGAGCTCAAATAAGAACTTGAGAGAGCATCTGTCCACACTCTGTTTCCTTGGCTTGGCAGACAGCAATGGAAACCCGCAGTAAGTCTCCTTCATTCAGCTAGTCTATATCTAAATTGCTTATCTCTGGGACTCCTGACAGCTCTTGCCTTCGGCAGAGAATAGATGGAATAGGGGCCTGCCTGGGTAGTATGATTTGAGGGGCGCCAGAAAGGCTACCCTGCTCCACACAATCTCCCTGTTTCCTCACCCTTTTTGTTTCAGTCACCCTGTGCAAATAGGCTCTGATCGGTTCTAGGTTTTGGTGAGACTTGGTGGGTGATATAGGTTCCCAAACCAAAAACTGGGGGAGTTGGTGTCTACAAGCACATGCTTGTCTTCATTATCAGGATTGGAAAGGTCTTCCAAAGACTAGCTGTGCCTTGCAATTAAACCTGCAGATTAATGACAGGGCCAGCTTCAGGTTTGCAAGCTGTCTCCCAGATGCCGCTCCCTGAACAAGGAAACACAGTGCTGTTACCTTTCACTCTGCACCTACATCGCTGGGACTTGGGGTGCTTGTCTACCAGGTGCAGAGTGATTGGCTTTAACTGCTTGTGCATTCCAGGGCAAGTCAAGGACCACCCCCGCCCCTTCCACCCCCCTGTGGCCTAGGGGGAGAAGCTCTGCAAAGCGGAAGAGGCCTTTGTTCTGCAGTTAATCATTTAAAGTCAAAGTATGTTTGGGTACTACAAGTGATAGCCCACAAACACTATGAAGTGGCTGATTCTGTAGTTGGTGAAATTCCATCTCAAAGAGGACTTCCCTCATTGTAAATAGAAAAATATCTTAGGAATGAGGTAGGGAAGAATTGTCAAACTTAAGAAGTGATGGGCTAATTTATCATAGGATAACTTTCAGAGACTAGATTCTAATGTGTAAGGAGCTCCATCTTTTAAGTCAAAGACATGTATTACTTTCCTGCTGGTCTGTCTTACCATGGCCACTGGTAAGACTGACCTGGGGAGCCTGAGGGGGAAGGGGTAGTCAAGGTCAAGAGTCAGACTCTGAAAAGATAATGAGCATAGAAAAGTGTGTGTCTATCCCAGTATAGAGGCCTGTCGGCCTGCCTAAGATAAATGATTCTGGGGTTACCCATTATTTCATACTGTCTATTGCTCTCTTCTCTGAGTTTAATTTTCTTACCCTTTGGAAACATTCCACATACACTAGTCAATGGTATTTTCATCGGCTGCTGCCGCGAGGAAGAAATTTCCCTTTACGTTGAGAAGTTAATGAGTTTGGCCTTGGTGTTGTTTGTTTTTTAAGAGTGAAGAGTGACTTTACGTATTTCGTTGACTTTCATAAATATTATCCATGTGTGATAGTTATACAAAGAATTCAGTAAAACCTAGTGAGGGAGTATTGTCAAGGCAGACAGAAATGAGAGAGATTTCCACAGCCCCTGGCTTGTCTCCACGATTACACTTACTTATATAGAACCAAAGCTGGTCATTAACCCCTTTTCCCCTGGTTGTTGAGAAACAGACTGAGGACAGTACTTTTTAGAGACTTGAGGAATATCAGAATATCAAGGGATATCTGCACAAACTCCACAGGGTCCGCTGAGCCTGACTGCTGACGTCCAGGCTTTCACACACCAACTGGAGGGCTAGCTCGATAGCTGTGTCCTTCTAAAATCACATTAAAAACAAGACTTGTGGTGTTAATGCTCTCTATCCTGCAAGTATGTCTATCCTGCAGGTAATCACAATGAGAAAAATACCAAGATGTTGCCTTCTCCATCCAAAGCCCCATAAACCCTGTGGTACTGAGCTTTATTAAGCAACACAGCCACTTCCACACATCCTCAAAGACCCTGTAGTATTCTTAGTTCCTTGGCCTGATGCTGCTGCGTTCAAGCCTGCAAAGAGATCATGGCTCAGGAGTGAATTGCCAGTTGGCATTTCATCTTTGTAACTTCTTATACACTTTCCCTGACTTTTTCTCCTAAAGGGAGACCATAAAAATATCATCCTTTGCTTATAGAAGAAGCTGTTCATGGGGCACCTGGGTGGCTCAGTGGATTAAGCCTCTGCCTTCAGCTCAGGTCATGATCCCAGGATCCTGGGATCGAGCCTGGCATCCGGCTCTCTGCTCAGCAGGGAGCCTGCTTCCCCACCTCCCCCGCCCCCTGCCGCCTGTCTCTCTACCTACGTGTGATCTCTCCCTCTCTCTCTGTCAAATAAATAAATAAAATCTTTTAAAAAAAGAAGAAGAAGCTGTTCCTAATAATGATCAGTAAAGCCAACCCACATTGGGAAGGCAGACTGGCAAGTTATTTATAGAATTACTTATAAAATAAATAAGCATGATCTTTAGTAGGTGCCAACACCTACCTTCTCCATCCCACAAAAACTTTATCCACTATTCAGAGGGCCCCAGGCCAGAATTTACTAGGCCATTGACAAAGGCACGTTTTTCTCATGTTCCTGTGTTGATCGTGTCCTTCCACATATTTCAGAATAGCCACCAGAATGAAGAGTTCTTGTACTTGTTAGAAAGATTCTGGTTCACATGACCTTAAATTTTAGGATATGTCTAGTGAGATAGTGGCTTGGACCTTCAGCTTTTATTAATTCAGCTTTTTAGGGAACTCGAGTATTCCCTATGCCATGCTGACATAGAGGCCCATTTCTATACACATTGGTGCATGGCACCTTGTTTCCTTCCTGGATTATCTGACCTTCTGTCTTTAGTGATAAGTAGTATTAAGTCTGTTTAAACAGGTTCACATTGCAGCTGGTCAGATTCCGTGTTTTTACCAACATGAATTTTATGAACTGTGTTCCCTGCAGTGCCTCCTTTTTCTTTCCCTCTATCTACTGATGCTTCCGAGGCCATTGACTTTGAATGCCTTCAGTGAAGGCATGTGCTTGCATGCACTGACTGATGTTTTAGGTCACACCGTCCCAGATAGCTAACAGAGCTGACTCTTTGAAGCTGGTGGCACTATAGGCAAAAACTCTACTGTACTCCTGAAATCACTTCCTTGGTCCTTGTCATCTACACAACAAAAGCGAGTGACATATTAACAAGTATGCCCTGGTAATATTACTAGAGTATATATTCTCCACTTGTGGAGGTGAATTGGTCACTGTCATTTAAGAGAACTTCTAACAAATATCATCAATAGGTACTTAAAACAGAATGATATTTTGTGGGGTCATTTACTTTTTTGTTTCGTTTTTTAAAAGACTTTCTATTTTTTTAATGCAGTTTTAGATTTACAACAGAAGTGAGAGGTACAGAGATTTTCCATATACCCTTGTCCCTACCCAGGCATAGTCTCCCCTATTAGCAACATCACTCATCACAATGGCACACTTTTTTTAACCAAAAATGTTTTTAACTTAAGATAGTTCATTGTAATCAAGAAGGAATCACAGATACCAGTCAAATCATGTAAATGTTACCCTGTATTTAAGAAAAGTCATCATTTTTTTAAGACTTTATTTTTTAGCACACTTTTATATTCACAGAAAAATGGGACGTACAGAGATGTCCCGTGATCCTCCTGCATCCACACAGACATAGCCTCTCCCATTATCAATGTTCCTCACCGGACAGTCCATTTTTACAACTGATGAACCTGTATTGACACATTATAATCACCTGAAGTCCATTGTTTACTATAGGATTTGCTGTTGGTGTACTTCCTATGGATTTGACGTATATCCTTCATTATCATATCATACGGAGTATTTTTACTGCCCTAAAAATCTGTGCTGCATCCACTGACCCTCCCCTCCCCCCAAACCCTGGTGACCACTGATCCTTTTACTATTTCCATAGTTTTGCTTTTCCAGAACATTTACTCATTTTTTAAAAGATTTATTTATTTGAGAGAGAGACAGCATGAGTGGGAGGGGCAGAGGGAAAGGGAGAGAGAATCTCAAGCAGACTCCTCACTAAGCATGGCACCCAAGGTAGGGCTGGATCCCGCAACCCTGAGATCATGACCTGAGCTGAAATCAAGAGTTTGATGCTTAACCAACTGCACCACCCAGGTGCCCCAACATTTACTCATTTTTTAAACATTAAAATTAACCCCATTGTTTGGAGTGCAGACCACAACCTGAACCATGATTTGAGATCAGTTATATCCAGATGCCAATTAATTGCCTACATGACTTTTTTCATTTAAAAAAGTGCCTGGGTGGGATGCCTGGGTGGCTCAGTTGGTTAGGCCACTGTCTCCTGCTCAGGTCATGATCCTGGAGTTCCGGGATCAAGTCCCACATCAGGCTCCCAGCTCTTCGGGGAGTCTGCTTCTCCCTCTGACCTTCTCCCCTCTCATGCTCTCTCTCTCTCTCAAATAAATAAATAAATAAAATCTTAAAAAAAAAAAAAGTGCCTGGGTGGCTCAGTTGGTTGGGTGTCTGCCCTCGGCTCAGGTCACGATCCCAGGACCCTGGGATCAAGCCCTCAGAGTGGGGGTCCCTGCTCAGTGAGAGAGTCTGCTTCTCCCTCTTGCCCTTGCTCATGCTCTCTCTCACTCTCAAATAAATAAGTAAAATCTTTAAAAAAATACATGGCCTAACCCAAAAAACAAATATTCCAGCTAAAAAAAAAAGGGGGCAGAACACATGAGTAGATATTTTCCCAAAGAAGACATACTGATGACTAGTAGATACATGAAAGGATGCTCAATGTCACTCATCATCAGGGAAATAAAAATCAAAACTACAATGAGATATCACCTCACACCTGTCAGAATGGCTAAAATAACAACACAGGAAACAGCAACTGTTGGTGAGAAAGAGGAGGAAAGGGAACCCTCTTGCACTATTGGTGGGAATGCAAACTGCTGCAGTCACTCTGGAACAGTATGGAGTTTCCTCAAAAAGTTAAAAATAAAACTACCCTATGATCTATCAGTTCACTACTAGGTATTTACCCAAAGGATACAAAAATACTGATTCAAAGGAATACATGCACCCCAATGTTTATAGCAGCATTACCAACAATAGCCAAATTATGGAAAGAGCCCAAACGCCCAGTGACTGATGAATAGGTAAAGTGGAATATTACTCAGCCATAAAAAGTAATGAAATCTTGCATTTGCAACAATGTGGATGGAGCTAGAGAGTATTATCCTAAGCAAAATAAGGCTGCCAGAGAAAGACAAACACCATATGATTTCACTTATATGTGGAATTTAAGAAGCAAAACAAATGAACATGGGAGAAAAGAGAGGCAAACCAAGAAATAGACTCTTAACTACAGCAAACAAACTGATGGTTACCAGAGGGGAGGTATGTGGGGGGATGAGAGAAATAGGTGATGGGGATTAAGGAGGGCACTTGTGATGAGCACTGCGTGTTGTATGGAAGTGATGAATCATTGTGTTCTATACCTGAAACTATAAACCAAAATGATAAAATCATCTTTCAAGTAATATATATATGTATATATATATACATATGTGTGTATATATATATCCATATCCTAACCTCATACTTGTTATTCAAAAGTAAATAGGTTGACAGTCTTGTTACAATTCAGACAGCTATTTGGAATGGGAAAGAGCAGATGATCAAAAAAAAAAAAAACCACAAACAATAAAACATTAATTATAGTCACAGAGTTAAACTGGGAGAAGCATTAGGCAGTGTGTAATTAGATGGATCCATTTCATTTTCATTCTCAGTTTTAAAAGCAAAGAAAGCAAATAGAAATTGGAGAGTAGAACAGAACCAAAATCAGGAAGATCAAGCAAAATTCCAAGCAAGGCCATTAAAAAAATGAACCATAATGAAATGTGAGCTAACTCCTACCTTTATGAGAGAGAAGTCGGTGGGTAGTCCAGTGGGCTCTTATTTTTCCCCACATTTCAGCTCATCTAGATCTTTCCCCACAGTTCTTGTCTGTGCATTTTTGTCAGGTACTGTTCATCTCGCCACCTTAGAACATACCTGGAAAGTAACAGACAGAGGAGAGTGGTAGAGCTGGCCATGTTTTGGTGTAAAGATTTGATATTTTATTAGAGCCCCAAAGCTGGAATCTGGTGGCTATGGCTATCCTAAAAATTGGCCTCTCAGTCTGTTGTCCTCTTAATCTGTTGCCCAGGTCCGAGATGTCCCTGGACCATTCTTTAGGAAGAAGACTTCTGTTGGCTCATTCTCCTGGAGAGGAGGGCTGTTTATTTTTTTTCTCTTCCCTCCTAGAGGTTTTGATGGGTTTCACTGAAGTCCATACACTGGGGTTTTCTAATTCTTTTTTTTTTAGATGCAGCTCTTTTTATCCAATTGAAAACATATATGAAACCCCAATATACAAAATAGAAAAAATGAAGCTTTTCTAGCTGAGGCGGGGTTTGTAGATGCTGGGATCTAGAGGATCACCTAATTCTCCCTCCTCTCCCTGAGGCATCTTTGCTGAATGTTAAGGCTCTTCGGAAAACACTGCTCCAAAGTATTGGTCTTCCTATAGTGACAATGAGTATAAAATAGCCCACCTCCTGGGTCTCTGTCTGAGCTCTTGATCGGCTGGTGTGCTCAGTTCCTCTGGTCATGAATGAAAGCACTTCTGTTATTATAAACAGCATGATGATTTCAATATTTTCTGCCTTGTATACTATGAACCAATGAAATGCTGGATGTCAAAAAGAATAAAGATGTTGTCCTCCTTCAATCTCATCAATGGCTGGGTCCTGACTTAATTTGATTTAGCTGTGGGCATATAAACCAGCCTGTAGAAAGTGTAACATATACTCAGTATAAACTCTCCCAGAAAATGAGTTTGCGATAGTGGGGAATAAGCTTATGAATGGAAAGGCATGTCACTCTTTATATTTCACTTAGCTGCCTTGTGAGCCCAGATCTCTTATGGGTGAAAAAAAAGTACGATTTTGTAGATTATCCATCTCTTTTCAATGATAGAAGGGAATAATGTTCTGTGCCACTTCTACATTCTAAGCAGAAGCAGACTTCCTTCCCCAGGTAGTTCTAATATGAAACCAAGGTTACAGATAGCATCTATAGAGTAAGGACTAAGCAGGAGCCCCCAGAAGACATGAGGCCCAGCCCCATCTCATACTTTCATCTTTCCTCAGTAGTTTTTGGCAGCACTTGAAATTTACCAGGACCCTTAATAACGCTTTAGGGATTCATTATAATGAGAACAAAGAAAAGCTAGGGGTTTCAGTAGTCAGTTTTACCGAGGCATTTATGAATTGAGCATAGTTATTTTCTTTCTCTATCTTCTTTGTCTGATTTTCTCCCTATACTTCAGATTTTTTTTGTTCTTTTTGAAGGCAGTACTATGGAACTTTGAATCAAGTCGAGGTATTTGCCTGTGAATAATCATGAGCAACTATGTGTGATTTTCTAGTGTAAATATTTAGACCAGAAACAAAAATAGAACCAACACCTGGGCCAGAACCAAAATCAAGTCCATACACAATGGAGCTAAGGGGGAGATGGAGCATGGAGGTGGCTCGCAACTATCTAACCAGGTCTCTTTAAGTCAAGCAGAAAAGTTCTTATCTCCTAAGAGAGAGAAGCCAATTTCAGGCTCAGAGAAAGTTGTATCAACCTCTCTGAACCTCAGTCTTCTTTTGGGTGATGTCATGTGGATACTTTTAGGAATCCTGGAATGTATACATAAGTTGACATGTATAAATATTTAGCACATTTGGGTGGCCTTGAACACCCTTTCTTTTTGCTTATTCAGGACTCAATCAGCTCATCAGTAACTAAAACAAGATTTTCAATGTTTTTACCCCACCCCCCCAGGATAAATGTAAAAGCTAATTATTCTACAACTCTGGGTATTTACTAAACATTTAGACTTGTTCAAGGCGGGGGAGGGGGACTACCAACACCAATCATGTGTCATGTCGATGTTTGCTGACAACTGACTTGTACACGGCAGAGCACTTGATGACGGAAGAGGGAGGAGACCCAGATAGGCACAAAGCATGACCATTGTCCTAAAGTGGCTCCCTCGGTTTGAGAGAAATCAGACACCTATACAGTCCTAAGATGAAAAGTCCTTAAGTGCCCGAAGAGAGACGCAAAGTGCTCTTTCACTTGAGAAAAGAGCAATTACTTCTGCCTAAGAGAGATGAAGGAAGCTTTCATGACTTTGCCACTTAAGCTGAGAGCAGAAGAATGGGAAGAATTTGAACTCATGGGAATGAGTAAGAAAGTCATCAGGGGACCAGTAAGAGCAAAATGTCAAGGGGAGAAAAGCTTGCTGTGAGGAGCAGTGAGTAGTTCACCTGGGAGCAGGAGCACATGAGAGAGGGGAAGGAAAGGGTATTTGATAAGTGATCATATACAGTATGTGGTGGGAAGCATGGGTGGTATTCTCGCTTTTAACAGAGCTAAGGCTCAGGGGGTGAAGTGATTGTCCAAGGACAATGTAGAACCAGATCTGTGTCTGAAAACGTTAAGACAGACAAGCAAACTGAAGTTTAGAACAGGGCGACTTTGATTGCCAGTGTACGGAATTTGAATCCTCTATGGTAATTCAGGGTTTAGCAAACTAAGGCCTGTGGGCCAAATTTGGCGCACTACTGGTTTTTATAAGTAAGTTTTGTGAGGACACAGCATTGCAGGGCTGTTCATTTGCGTATATTTTTTGTGGTCCCTTCCACACCACATCAGCAGGGTTGAGTGGTCACAGAGATCATACAGCCCTAAAGGGGAGAGGGAATGGGGGATGGGCAAAATGAGTGAAGGGGAGAGAGAGATACAGGCTTCCAGTTATGAAGTGAATAGGTCACAGGAATAAAAGGCACAGCATAAGGAATACAGTCAATGCTTCGTGATAGCGTTCTATGATGGCAGATGGTAGCTATACTTGCAGGGCTGGGGGGAATGGTATAATTTATAGAGATTTGAAAACACTATGCTATATATCTGAAATTCATGTAGCATAATAAAGATAATAAATAATAAAATAATAATAATAAAAATACTTAGGGAAAAACTATAGAAAATCAGTATTAATTCCCACTCACAATCTACTAGCTATTGTAAAAGGATCTTAACTGGTCTGCTTTATTTTCCATTTTAGAGATCAACCTTAAAACTGGATGGCCTCTATTTTAAGACAGTATACCCTTAAAATCAATAACTTGATGATATTTATAGATCTTAAATATAGAACCTGAATAGCCTAAATGATCTATGTTGGAATTGTCTGGGATACAGCTGCAATTCAGATAGTAAAGGAAAATAAAGTAACTTGTCCTACCAAAAAAAACAAAACAAAAAACACTTAAAATATTTACTCTGGCTCCTTGCAGAAAACATTTGCTCTAGTTGATTGAGAATCACTGGAAGTTTTCTAGAAGGGAAGTGCCATTCTCAGGGTCACATATTACTGATTGAGACCATGCTTATCAGCGGGGTGGAGGGAAGGAACTAGTTCCATTAGAAGACTATTTCAGTGGTCTGGGCTCTCATCCGTTCACTCCCAGACTGTCTCACTAGCCTTCCAGCAAGCCTCCCAGCCAAAACTTGGAAGCTTCCAGAGTTCAGGCAGGCAGCAACAATGAGGGACTTGCCCTGCGTGTGAGAAAGACATCTGTGCAGACAAGCTGATCGATGGCCCCGCCTGACCCCCAGGACCACCAGACGCCAAGGAGTGACGGGAAGTACCAGAAACAGAGGCTGCCATGCAGAAATGTCACTCGATGTTGCTGTCCCTTCCAATCATGTGAGAGAGTCAGAACGCTAACTTTTTTATGTGAAGCCACTGTGCGTGCAAATGTCAGCGGCGGAATTCCAATGTCAGCCTCCTGTGGCTGACTGAAAACTGCATCTGAGTCTCTTAAAGTCCTCTGAAGTCGATCACAGGGCAGACCTCCACTTTGCAGTCTCTGCCCACGTAACTTCTAAGACACTGACCCAGAGTCCCTCTCATGGGCTCCCCAGCAGCAGCTCCCGTGGCTTCTTCAATAGGAATAGCACACTGAGCCCACAGGTTTTGGAGACTGTCTGACAGATGGACTGACTCACCCGGTCAGAGCAGTTTTGAAGTCTGACCTATATGTTCTGTTGTCCCATAGTGCGTAACGCGGCCACACTGTCGGGATACTGAAGTGTTTATTTCCTATCAGAGGTATGATACGAAAGCAACTGGCAAACCCCTTGCCCTCTGAAAGTGATGTGGGCTCTAACGTCCAGGGCCTATAGCAAACCTAGTGAGAAGCTGCTGGTCGGGATCTTGCAGGATCAGCCTTAAGCAGCGACAATGTGCTTTTCAGGTGAGATGAAGGGACTTTCTGTTTCACTGGGCCTTAAAGGACTTTAAAGTATTTTCCCCCAACCTGCTTGCTGCCAGAGCGTTTACAGTTTAGAGATTACTCACTTAATCATGCACTTACTCTGTATTTATTGGTCACTTACTATATACCAGGCACCTTGCCAAATGCTGCGGAAAGACAGGCAGTGACATCCAACGGGAACTTTAGAGAAGCTCCAATTCAGTGTAAAAGGGGGGAGAGGGTGCATGAAAATGATCACAATGCAGTGAGATGAGGGATCCCTTGAGGGGAGGTACCAACCCTCTCCAACCAAATATTACTTTTTTTTTCAAATATTACTTTCTTTATGTAATAATGTGCCCTAGGGAAAAAAGGTTGAAAAATATTCTACTTTGTTAATGAAATGACTTTAAATGTCCTAGAAAGTCTTAGGCAGGACCAACTACATAATATGTATAGCCCCTTGTTGAAAAACTCAGAATTTCACACCAGTGCCAGCAGAGCATCGAACCAGGTGGCCCCATGTCCCTGAACAGGATGCAGTCCTGCCAAGTCTCAAGAGCTCAGCATTTTCAAGAAAACCAAGGGAGCAGAATTTGGGGAAAGTAAAGGATTTTTCTTTCCAGTTTTGTTCTATGGGTTTCCATTAATTTATGACAAGTATTTGTGTGCCAGGTACCATATCAAGGGTTAGGGTCACACTGCAATGAAATATAGCTACCCTCTCTACCCTCGGGTACCTCCAGCCTTGCTGAGAACTTCGCCTGTGATGATTTTCATGATCTGGTCCAATTATGTCTTGGCATATTAAGTAATCTCAGAAAAATATTAAACCTTCCAGTGAGCCTACCTTTACCTTTTTAAATATATGGTAGATTGAAAATACAGTTTTTTTAAAGATTTTATTTATTTGACAGATCACAAGTAGGCAGAGAGGTAGGCAGAGAGAGAGGAGGAAGCAGGCTCCCTGCTGAGCAGAGAGCCCGATACGGGGCTCGATCCCAGGACCCTGGGATCATGACCTGAGCTGAAGGCAGAGGCTTTAACTCACTGAGCCTTTAACCCAGGTGCCCCTGAAAATACAATTTTTGAATGTGTTTTTGTATAAGGAACAAATATTTTGGTGATCAGAAAAAGTTAATATGAAAAAATATGCTTACTCGGAAGTTGTATAATATTTGAAATTTAAATTTTATTCTGTTGCCTCCAGGAAGTTTAAAAAAGAGAAATGTGGGGGAACACATGCAGCCTTTATCTTGAAGTTTTAATACAAGCACACCTTGTTTTATTGTGCTGTACTTCACTGTACCTCACACACACTGTTTTCACAAAGCAAGGGCTCGTGACAACCCGCATCATGATAGCAAGTCTACGCCCGCCATTTTCCCAACAACATTTGCTCACTTCACGTCTCTGGTGTCACATTTTGGTAACTCTCATGTTCCAAACTTTTTTCATTTCTATTCTATTTGTTATGGTGGTCTGTAATCGGTGATCTTTGGTGTTACTATTGTAACTTTGTTCTGGATGCCATCGACCACACCCATATTAGATGGTGAACTTAATAAATGTTGTGTGTGTTCTGACTACACCAAACAACTATTCCCTCATCTTCCTCTCTCGCCTCAGGCCTCCCTACACCCTGAGACACAACAACATTGAAATTAGGCTAATTAATAACCTCACAATGGCCTCTTAAGTGTTCAAATGAAAGGAAGAGTCACACAGGCATCTCTTACTTTAAATCAAAAGCTTGAAATGATTAAGCTTAGCCGAAGAAGGCATGTCGAAAGCCAAGGTAGGCCAAAAGCTAGGCCTCTTACACCAAACAGCCAAGCTGTGAATGCAAAGGAAAAATTCTTGAAGGAAATTAAAAGTGCTCCTCCAATGAACATGTGAATAATAAGAAAAGGAAATAGCTTTTTTGCTGATATGGAGAAAGTCTGAATGGTGTGGACAGAAGACCAAACCAGTTACAACACTCCCTACATCAAAGCCTAATCCAGGGCAAGACCCTAAATCTCTTCAATTCTATGAGAGCTGAAAGAGGTTTGTTCCTGAGGTTGCAGGTAAGAAACCATCTCCCTAACACGAAAGTACAAGGTGAAGCAGTAAGTGCTGATGTGGAAGGTGGAGCAAGTTATCCGGGAGAGCCGGCTAAGAGCATTACTTCAGATGGCTACATAAAACAAGAAATTCAGTGTAGAGAAAGCAGTCTTCTGTTTGCATGCCATCTAGGACTCTCATAGCTTAAGAGGGGAAGTCAATGTCTGGCTTCAAAGCTTTTTCAAAAGAGAAATGGACTCTCTTATTGGGGGCTAATGCCACTGGTGACCTTAAGTTAAAGCCAGTGTTCACCTAACATGCTGAAAACCCTAGGACCTTTAAAAATTATACTGTATCTACTCTACCTGTACTCCATAAATGGAACAACAAAGCTTGGATGGTGGCACGTCTGTTTACAGCATGGTTTACTGAAGATTTTATGCCTGCTGTTGAGACCTACTGTTCAGAAAGAAGATTCCTTTGAAAATATGATTGCTCATTGACAATGCAACTGGTCACAGATGCAACTTGTCCAAGAACTCTGTTGGAGAGGTACAACAAGAACAATGTTGTTTTCATGCCTGTGAACACAGTATCCATTCTGGAGCCCATGGACCAAGGAGCAATTTTGATTTTCAAGTCTTGTCATTTAAGAAATACATTCCATGAAACTATAGCTGCCACAGTTAGTGATTCCTCTGTGGATCTGGGTGAAGTGAGTTGAAAACCTTCTGAAAAGGATTCACCATTCTAGATGCCATGAAGAACATTAGGGACTCATGAGAAGAGGGCAGAATACCAACATTAACAGGACATTGGAGGAAGTGGATTCTAATCCTCATAAATTACTTTGAGGGTCCAAGACTTCAGTGGAGGGAATAAGTGCAGATGTGGTAGAAAGAGCAAGAGACTAAGAATTAGAAGTGGAGCCTGGAGATATGACTGATATGAACAAAGTGCTGCAATCTTGTGATAAAGTTTTAATGGATGAGGAGTTGCTTCTTATCAGTGAACAAAGAAAGTATTTTCTGAGATGGAATCAACTTTTGGAGAAAATTATGTGAAGATTGATGAAATGACAACTAAGGATTTAGAAAATTACATAACCTTAGTTGGTAAAACAGCAGCAGGATTTGGGAGGATTGACTTGTAAGTTTGGAAGAAATTCTACTGTGGATAAAATGCTACCAAACAGCATCTCATGCTGCAGAGAAACCATTCACGAAAGGAAGAGTCAACTGATGAGCCCAACTTTACTGCTGTCTTATTTTAAGAAATTGCCACAGCGACCTCAGTAGTAGGTCGTGTCAGTAGCCATGACCATGGTCAGTCAGTAGCCATGAACATCTAGGCAAGACCTTCTAACAACAACACAAATCTGAAAGCTCAGATGATGGTTAGCATGTTTTAGCAGTAAGGTATTTTTAAAATAAGGTATGTACATTTTTTAGACATAACATTATCACTAAGTAGGCTACAATATAGTATAAATATAACTTTTATGTGCACTATGAAACAAAAAAACCCATTTGACTCTCTTTATTGCAATATTGGCTTTATTGCAATGGCCTGAAACTAAACCCACAATGTCTCCAAGGTATGCCTGAAGCTTCTCTTATTTTATTTGGTTGAGATATTTTGCCATACCTACACCAAAGTTCAGCCTCCAGATACAGCTTTTACTTTTTTTTTTTTTTAAGATTTTATTTATTTGTCAGAGAGAGGGAGAGAGGGGGCATAAGAAGGGGAGCAGCAGGCAGAGGGAGGGGCTCCCCACTGAGCAGGGAACCCAATGTGGGATTGATCCCAGAACTCTGGGATCATGACCTGAACCAAAGGCAGACACTTAACTGACTGAGCCACTCAGGCATGCGACTTTTAGAATCTGTGTTCAGAACTGAAAAATTAAAGTGAATTCTACGGTTTGATTTCAGGACACATCTTAATGATATTCCTGCAACATAGTACTTTGCTAATAGCCCAACTTACTTCATTTGTTGTCAGAAACTCTTGTCATGCATTCTTACGGAGTTCCTTTACCTCTGTGATGGAAGATTCCATAACGGTTACTCCTTATTGACCACTTGCTACACACCTGGTATACTAACCATTTTGCATATATTAATTCACTTAATCTTCCCAGTAATACCTTGTGGTTGACATTAACCTCCATTTTATAGACAAGGAAACTGAAATTTAGAATGCTCCAAGTCTTCTAATAACTGACAAGAGTTAGAATCAAGTCTTACTGATGCTGAAACTTGGTCCCACCAAGCTATGCCTTCTCCCCACCTGCTGTGCCTTCTAAGAGCGCCCTGTGAAAGGGAGGTGATAAAATGGAAGGAGAAAGCTTGGAGAAGAGCAGGGTGGAGTCCCTGGGATCAGAGCTGTCCTGGCAACTCTGGGGTGTCTATGACTGCCTGTAGTCTGCAAAGCCATCACTGACCAGTAGCAAAAGTTTTGCTGTGGGAACAGGACTTTAGCTTGGCTCACCTCCCCTCTGCCTCTGCATCCCCAACCACTGGCCTCACTCTGACATGCTGAGATCATGGAGAGTGGTGCCAGGGTTGCCAAGGGCTATGGGAATCAGGGAAAGGTAGTCCTGAGCAGGAGCACGGTCTAAGACCAACTCTGAAACAAGAGACCAGAATTCTCAGGGGAAAAGGAACTACTGAAGCTAAAGATGACCCCTGACCAAAAACTCCCTAAAAATAAGGAGGTCTGGAGGGAAATAGTAATTCCAAACCATTTCATTGGAATTGGGATTGAACACTCACTGACAGGTATGCTCTTTGAAAACACATCTTGCTGGAGAGAAGCCAAGAAGAGGTGATTCTGCAAACTGTAGTCTCATCTACTACACCATCATCTTGGTTTGCAAATCCCTTAGCAGTCAGAGGGTCCAGTGTGGTCTGACCTGGATTGGATCCTTTGGGTGCATTCCCTTATTGTGCGAGTATAGTCACGGTGATTGCTGCAGATGGAAACGTCTAGAAACATTGAGTGGTGTATACACTCGGACTTGTGTCAGTGTTGAGAAGCGCCCATTCTCCAGGCAGCTCTGAAGATGTATTTCTTAGGTTATAAATCATTACTCCTCTTTGTCTCATTTTTATTTTGTTTCTGATATGCAAGTCAGCCCGTTGAATTCCTTGTAACTTACTTGCGCATGTGGGCAGGAAGATTGGATTACTAAACACGGGTTTTAAGTAAATTGGGTAAAATTAGCTAAGTGAAGAGGTAAGGCACTCAACTACTTCTTCGATATTAAGCAAGTATATAATTGATATTGGGTGAGAGATTTTCATTTGAGACTCTAAAGCAAAAGCGTGTTCTTTTTTTTTTTTTTTTAAGGTCTGGGTTGCTGGATCTTTACTACTTTAAAAGTATTTTTTTTTTTAATTTGAAAATAAAGAAAGGTGCAGAAGGTAATGTAACACATCCATAGTCCCACCACTTAGAATTAACTGTTAACATTTTGCTACATATTTAATATTTTGTAATAAGAAAACAAAGTATTATAGGTAAAAGAGAAATTCTGTTTGACCCCATACCATTCTCTTCTTCCATTTTTCTAGTGATAAGCTTAATCATGAAACTAGTGTGTATCTTTCCAGTCTCTATATAAATATAGGTAGGTGTTTGTATGTGTGTTTATACACACTTGCACTCGTCCATGAACAATATTGTTTTGTGATTACTGTTTATATATGTTCCACATGCCCAGTAACAACAGTAGGAAACCTACAGTAAGTGATTACACTGTGCCTGGAGCTGCAGTAGAGATAGTCTCGGTCCTTTCAATGACTCCATGGAGCAGCACGATTATTATTAGAGGTTAGAGGTTACTTGCCAAGGGTCCCACAGCCCATAAGTGGTGGGGCTAAGAATTAATCCCACCATCAGGCTCTGGAGCCTGAGCTCTTGACCACCATACTAGATGGCCTCTTCAATGTATCACTCTATAGAATTCTTCCGTCTCTCAATACCATGTTTCTGATATCTGTAATTGTTGAGTTTATAAATCTAGTTCATTCCTTTCTACAGTTACACCATATTCCATTAAATGAGTATAGTATACAAGCAGCACCGTAAGGTGGTTAGGACCTGGAAAATACCAGTATCGAAACTTTCCATCTCACCAGGCTGGGTGAGAATTAAATGGATGACTTCAAATAAAGCAGACGGAACCGTGCCTGGCACTGAGTAAGCACCCAATAAATGTCAGCTGTATTATTTGCTATTATCATCTGTGCATTATTGTAAGGATCGTAATCATTAGGTTGCTTCCAATTTTCTGTTATTGCATATATTGCCCCAGAGAACATTCTGTGTCTGCGTATGTAGGTTTCTTTTGGCTTTCTCTGTAGAAGAGGAACTGATGGCTCATAAAGTGTGCATGTTCTTGGTTGCACGATATTGCCAAAGCCAGCTCTGCCAATCTACACTTCCTCCCTAATGAACTGTTCGGCAGTTCCCATTTTCCTCAAAACCTCAAGAAGACCTGATATTGTCTAACTCTTGGATTTGCAGATCTGATGCTATAATTCATATACTATGAAGTGTGCCCTTTTAAAGTGTGCAACTCAATGGTCTCACCAGGATGTGCCACCATCATCACTACCCAATTCTAGGAGAAACCCCTTTACCCATTAGCAGTCACTCCCCCCCCCTCACCCCAGCCCCTATTCAATCTCTGTAGATTTGCCTATTCTGGACAGTTCCTAGCAATGCAGTCTTATGTAGATTTTTGAAGCTCCTCCATGCTGTAGTGTGTATCAGTGCTCCATTCTTTTTCGTGGCCCAGTAATATTCCACTGTGTGGATAGACCGCATTTAGTTTATCCATTGCCATTGTTCCTTCTCTTGGCATTGTTCCTTCTCATTATGAATAATGTTGCTATAAACATCTATGAAAATTTTGGTATGACTGTATATTTTCATTTTCTTGGATATGCCTATATATTTATAGAGCTAGCCATGGAATTCCTGGGTCATATGATAGCTGTGCTTAACATTGAGACACTGCCAAAGTGACTACACCATTCTATATAATCCCTTCAGCAAGGTATGAGGGTTCCAGTTTCACCCACATCTGTACCTACAACACTTGTTACTATCTTTCTTTTTAGTTCCAGCCATCCTATGTAGTGTTATCTTGTGGCTGGATGAGTATTACCCTCATGACTGATGAGGTTGGGCATCTTTTATTAGCCTTCTGTATGTCATCTTTGGCCCATTTTTTCTTTGGGCAGTTTGTCTTTTGATTTGAGTTATGAGAGTTCTTCCCATGTTCTGAATACACATCCCATATCGAATATATGATTTACAAAGATTGTCTCCCATCTCATGGGTTGTCTTTTGCTCTATTGATATGAATCAGCATATTTTAATATTTGTAGCTTTCATATTTTTCCTCAAAGATTCCATTTTCAAACTTGCCTCTGTAATATCTACTGAGTGGATCACAAGCCAGAGAGCCTTGAAGTGTTCACTGAGACTAAAGCGAGGGCACATAGCATTCCATAGATCTAAAGAAGCTCCTGCGTTGGTCACCTGAGGTCATCTAGGGGAGTCCCTCAGCCAGCAAAGGAAATTTAGTTTTGATAACCTAGAAAACATGCCTTCACACCTGATTAGAGTTCAAATTTGATCACTTAAAGGCACTAAGAACCCATACCTTGTACTTCCACACTGCCAGTTGGCTAATTCAAAAGCATTTGGATACTGTTTAACCTGGCCTCTTCCTTTCTCTCTCTCTCTCTCTCTCTCTCTGCTGCTCCTCTCCCCTCCCCACTGCCTGTTTCAATTTCAGATTGAAAATGGCTCAGGAGTCAGTCAGCAAGCTGACGTCAGAGAAGAAAGTGGAGACAAAGAAAATCAATCCCACGGCTAGTCTGGTGAGATGCATGTTTCAACATAACCTCAAGATTCTTCATTATAACTGAGGTGCATCTGGGAGTGTGTCTGAATTTAAAGTTTAAAAAACTCAGAGGAATGAGTAGTATCCAGATTCTCAGTTCCCATCCCAGAGTAGCCTTGGTAAGAAGGGAGTGAGGAACACACACAACTTCCTGCGTTCTCCCAGCGAACCCAACAGATCATTTCCTGATGAGGCAAATTTAGTCACTTGCCATGTCACACCCTTCCACACCCCAGGCCGGCATCCACTTATCTCAGAGCACCTTTCACCCTCACTGGTTGAGCATTTAAGAAAGGGGTAGAGATTATACTCTTTAGATAATTGGGGTAAACCCAGATGCAGAAAGATATAACCTAGCTGGGTGATCACTTCACAAATGAATAACAGAAACCAACCCAGGCTCTTGGTCCCCTAATGTCTCTCCAGGAGCTGGAAACTTAGAGGGTAGTTGGCCTTTGCACCTGAAAGGGGAAGTTGTCCTCCACCTTCCCATTGGGAAGCTTCATAGTGAAGCTCTACCTATACGTTAGAGACAATAGTCAGAATAGCTAAATGATTAGGAACCCAAGATGTTAGGGTTCAAATCCCAGCTTAGCCACTTACTAGTTGTAAAACCTTCGTAAAATTACTTTGCTTCTTTTGGGAAAAGAGAGAAATAATACCACCTTTACTTTAGGATTATTTTGAGGAAATGGAGAGAAATAGAAAGTGGTATATAATAACTTAAAAATGTTGGCTGTTTTCATTATTACAAATTTTGGCAGCATTAGTTGGCCCTGCCCTGGAGAACAGCAGTGAGTGATAAGGGGGGCATCGCTCTCCTCAGCTGATTTTCAGACCCTACCTCCCCTGTGCCTGGTGTCCCACAGCTACTTATTCTTACCCTTTTGAGTTTTGAGGACTATTTGAGGATTTTAAACCTTCTGACGGTCTAAATGAGGTTTAAGTAGTGAAGTGAGATTTCTTTTTTTCTATTGATTGGCTGGAGTGTCTCTCACTCACAACAGCCCCATCAGCAGCTAAATGAATGTTGAGTGAACTGTGGAGAAGTCAGGGTCCTACAGCTGGAGCGGGGAAAGCTGCGGTTAGTGCGCACAGCTTCTTAATGGACACATCCTCTGTGCCCATTTGGTGGTGTGTCCAGCACATTCACTTGTATGATTTTCAGTGACAATGGCTTCAACCCTGATTTTTGTCTTTCTCATTGGTGAGCCGACACTCCTTCCCCCCAACCCCCTTATTTGGGCCTCTATTCTAACTTTTGCAGCCAAATCTTATTTCCAGGGGAGCAGAATGGATTCAGCCCTGGAGACAAAGAGGAAACAGTGGGTTTACTGTGGCTTTTTTTTTTTTTTTCTTTAAATAGGTGACCTCCACTGTGAGCTAGCTCCCAGTTGTGATCCTCAACTTGTTAGGGTTGTTTCTTTTGTTGTTGTTTATTTGGGAATTTGGGAAGAGCTCGTAAACTGATTCCTGATTCAAGTTCACAAGTCAGAGATGGGATCCAGACTCAGGATGGGTGTTCAGAAATCACTGGCTTGAGTTACATGTAAACCATCCTAGTAGCTCAGTGTATCACATCTCATAGATGACAAGCAGCTGTGGATCTGTTTATAAGGGGCCCCTCTCTGTGCAAAGGAATATACCTCTTCCATTTCTTTTTTTAGCCTTTTCTGTGCCCTCCCAAAGAACAGATACACCCATTCTTGCTATGCTAAATATTTTATTCCTCTAACATCCTAGAAACGGTGAGGATCCGCATTTCTGTTTTGTATTCTTATTTGTATATATATCTTGCCAGCAGACCTTCATGACCTTCATCTTTAGAAGGTTGTCACTGGGCAGGAAGCTCAGGGAGAGCAGAACAAAACATCGATGGCAAAATGGAAGTTTCCTTCATCCTGCATGGATTAAGTCTGCTCCGCTTCCATTTTGCATTGCTTTTGTTCAGTCCCACCATCTTGACCATATGCAGATGTATTCAGTTGGGGAAACAGTGATTTTTCCTCTTTAGATTCCCCAGAAACTATTTCTTAAGCATTCCCTACTTCCATTAGTAGACTGAGCATGGTAGGAGGAGTCTTTGAGTAACACTGCAAAGTTAGGATCTTTCTCACAGAGGAAGAGAACAGACCAGCCTCCCATGGTAAAGGTCAGTCTTTTAGATGGATGTCATTGATTGATTAGCTGGTTATTCATTGTTTGCTTTTAGAAAGTAAGGAGAAGGGGCGCCTGGGTGGCTCAGTGGGTTAAAGCCTCTGCCTTTGGCTCAGGTCATGATCCCAGGGTCCTGGGATCGAGCCCCGCATTGGGCTCTCTGCTTTGAGGGGTGCCTGCTTCCTCCTCTCTCTCTCTGCCTGCCTCCCTGCCTACTTGTGATCTCTCTCTGTCAAATAAATAAATAAATAAATCTTAAAAAAGAAAAAAGAGGAGTGCCTGGGTGGCTCAGTGGGTTAAAGCCTCTGCCTCCGGCTTAGGTCATGATCCCAGGATCCTGGGATTGAGCCCCACATCGGGCTCTCTGCTCGGCAGGGAGTCTGCTTCCCCCTCTCTCTGCCTGTCTCTGCCTGCTCGTGATCTGCCTGTCAAGCAAATAAATAAAATCTTTAAAAAAACAAAAAAAGGGAATGGATTGGGAGGAGCAGGTAACAGGATTTCAGGAAAGGATAAAATTACTCTCATTTCTAGAGCCTTGAGTCCAACCAACTCTATCTATCATTCTAAACCAAAACTTTGAAAAATTTATCAAAGTTTGAGAAAGATGAAAATTTACAACAAAGAATGATAATAAACTATTTTTTCCTTAAACGACAGAAAGAAAGACTGCGTCAGAAGGAAGCCAGTGTGACCACTAACTAATACAGAGCCATGTGAGAATGACGGCAGCAAGCAAGCATTTTCTTGTATCGTCCTTTGCAACACTAGTGCTGCAGAAAGTTCTTGAAACAAGATATGTCACCAAACATTTGTTTTGTTCATCTCTTTCTGAGGTCATTGCAGTGAGCACCCCATGCCTTCTTAAGGAAGTCCTTTGTTAAGCCACAGGAACAATGAGAAACTGTTTAAGGGAACACTGCAGGTGTATTTGATCATTGTTTCTTGTAGAGGTCCAAAGTGATGCCATTACAAGACCAGAAAAAATACCAATATTTTCCAAAAGCTTTTAAAAGTGGAGATTTCAAGCTTTCTAATCCAAGCTTGATATATATAAACTTGTGACAAGGAGAAAGATCTTTTATGACAATTGCCTTGAGAGGATTCAAGCCTTGATCTTTCCACACTGCTGGTATGACTATCAATCTTAATTTTAATCCTGTTGCGGCAAGATCTTACAACTTCTTTCTCACCAAAAATGTTGAAACCTACCAAAACTATTTTTTAAGACATCCAACACTATGTATTTTCCAGATGAGAGAAATGGTTATTTTGTTGTTGTTATTGTTGTTGTTCATATAATGAAAAAGACAGAAAATGGAATTACACATGGGTAGGGAGGGAGTTAAATAGCCATAAATTTTATCCTAGAGAAGAAATTACTATACAGGGAGTTAACATCAGCTATTAAGCAAGACCCATTCTTTTGTTTTTATGTGAGTTCATTGGGGTTTCCTTGCCCAGCAGAAATTCTGTACCCTTATTCCTGGAATAAACAGTGATAGCCAAGCCACAACAGGCTTGGAGGTCAAAGTATCTGCTTGGGCAAGTGACCCAGTCATAGCACATTTCGCATTTCAGAATGTTCGTGAATGGGTAAGTCCATGTTGACATTTTTCAAAGCTCTGCATCATGTTCTGGGACTGTGTGGTCTGTACCACTCCCACCAACCTCAGGAGGCAGTTTCCAGACAGAAGAGCAAATGCTACTCACAGCTTTTCATCATGACCTTGACTGACAGGGATGTGACCTAGGGTGAAGTAGAATTCTTTGATATTGAAAAAATCAAGAGCATAAAAAAGGTTCTTTACATCAAAATGAAAATGTGATTATATTAATATTAAGCTTTAAGTGGAATATCACAGACAAGCAGCTTTTTCTGACTCTGGGAGCCCATATGACTGCTGCCCCTTGAATCACAAGGGAAACCACCTTGGACCTCTCCCTTGACATTTTTTTTTTTCCCTAAAGCCACCTCTCTTTGAATCTATCTTGTAGGAGGAGAAGAGAGAGGACTGGGGGTGAATTGAGAATAGGATCAAAGACTATACATTTTTGGCCTTGAAGGGAAAGAGGTCCAAGCCTTCTCCAGTTGGTGGACAACAGTCTAGAGGTGGGTGAGAACCTTAAAACCCTTCCTGATGGGGCTGCCATGTGCAGCCTTGGCCCTGATCTCAGCCTCTTCCCAGAACCTCTCAATTTGCCAGGTACCTGAGTGTCCCAGGACTGCCTGCTAATCATCAACCCCCTCAGGGACTCCCTAACAGAATCAGCTCATTAAAGCTGCACTGTACCTGTAATGTAGTCAAGATCAAATCAAATCACAGAAGCCATATTTGTGCTGGTGCTAACTGCCTTCCCTAATAATTAAAAAGAAAGGAGTATGGTAGCATGGTTGGGTCTTCCCCGCCTCCCCAATTCAAAATAAGAGATGAGACAAGCAAAACAAAAAAGCTATTAAGGAGCTGACATTACTAAAAGAAGTTGCCTGTGAGCAAGAAGCTTTTCCTACCACTTTCCTATATTGTTTCTCTTCCTTTTCACTCAACTGTGAAGAAAACCTAAAAAACTCATCAATTTAAAACAAATTCCACTTACAGTCATCCTGTGCTCTGGAACTTTCCTTCTAATATTATCATGAAGCAGAAGAGTGCCTGTCTTGTCCGTGCCTGGGGGATCCACTTTGAGTTCAGTGAGGTCAGTGAATGTCTAGATCCTCATTGGTCCCCAAAGACTTGATGGGTGAGAGCAGCATGTGCTTTCAGTGGAGTCATTGGTCCACTTCAGGTCTCTAAGGAGGATGGTCACAAGAAAACCAGTGATAGTAAACAGGCCTGTCACTATGACCACATAACCCTGCAGGAACATGCTCTCGGGGAACCAGTGCTGAAGAAGAATGAGTGGAAATTTAATGTGGGAGTTAGACAAATGCAGCCCAAGTTGCATTCCATTCTCATGGACAGACTAGAAATTGGCAGTAAAATGCCTATTTCTAAAGACTATACTTTGCCTGCTCTGTTGGGGAAACTTGATGTTTTCAGATAATTCAAATATAGTAAGTTATTGTATTAAGACACTAGGGCAGGGTCTCCATTATTCTCACCCCTTTTGAGTCCCACACTGTGTATCTGGATGCCCTCTCCCAAGTTCATACATTTAACTACAGTGTTGGTACAGCCTTTGTTCCTAACATATGTCGCTGTTCAGTAAAAGTTCACAAGAGCTTGTTCAAGGTGGGCCATCTCAAACAACCTGGGGCCCCTTGAAATTATCCCTCTAAAATGCAGTTGAGATGACGGTAAACGCAACAGAGGTCTCTAAACTTTTCATGGAGAGGAAGTAGGAAGTAGTTAGTGTACCACTTCATCAGCTTGAGCATTTGGGGCAAGCAGGATTTGAGTGGCTTTTCTAAGAAGAGCCTCCCCCAAACTACAGGGAGAGTCAGACACTCACACCCAACTGTACTAGTTAGACTCTGACAAACCTTGACTTAGAAGCACCATCCCTCTACCTAGCCAAGAGTCATTACATCTGAGAACAGAGTTGGTTGGATTGCAGTTTGGACTCTTGCCTGAGTAACCTGCAGTCATCATCAGGCATACAAGTATATCATATGTTACACTAAAACATGACATAAACATGTCAGGTAAAAAGCATCGGCCCTCTGAGGTATCAAAGATGAGGTTAGAAGGAGGTATAATGTATGACTTTTAATACAAAAAGCAGCTTAATGGTGGTGTGGGCAGAGGGCACAGAAAGGGAAAAGTGTGGCCAAGCAGAAAGAGATGATCATGGTGATGATGGACCTGCTGCCTCTTGAATCCTTGAGTTGACATATCTCTTCAAGTGCCCACTGAAAGTACCTAGGAATAATGGAAAAACAATTTCTGAAATCTGGGAAGTAGAATAAGGAAACCCAGCCATGTGAATACATCTTTAAATGTTCTAGCCAAAACAATTTGGTGGTGTGGTTGAGGAATCAATTGCCAGATTGGGTGTTAGTCTTGGACCCCCTCTTACTCCCCAGAAAGCTACTGAGCCCCCCCTTAGGCATCTCTTTTTTCCTAAGAACCACAAGGAAAGGCACTTCCTAAATGAACAGCTTATATGATGCTGGTGGAGAAACTGGAAAAACTGAAGGAAGGAATGGAACTCTGGGGGTGGTATTGGAAACCACCTTGCTATGGTTCTTCCAAGGACCGGGATTAGATGTAGCAGAAGAGTTGTGTTATTTTTGGTAAAGATTTGCCTATTGGCCTGGGATTGTACATCTCTCTGTAGATTATACTGTGTGCAATGGGAGCATTTTCATTTTAATTATATTCTTGCTTTCTTGAATGTTATATTTTCTCATTACTCTTTCTGCTTCTACCTTGCCTGACATCATGAACACAGAGTAATGCACACAACATTGCATGAGCAGTATAGCCTAAGACAGTGCCTAGTCCAACTATCAAGGGGACCTAAAATGCAGACCTGCAGGCTTTTTCCCAGTAACCAGACTATAACCTTTAACAGAGAAACATTTTGATTTCCTGACATCTGAAATCAGCTTATTTTATACTTACTCTCCCCTCCCCAAATACAGATTAAACCAACTTGGGGCTTTCTGTGTCAGGGAGGAGAATGAAATCCAAAATATATAGCTTTTTTTTCCAAAAAAATATCTGGTCTAAAAGTCAAATATATCATTTTATGAAGTAGTTTAGATTTGTGCATAATTTTCTTTGATTCTGCCTATTCTAGCCAAAGGAGAAAAAGGATGAAAAGCTGAAAGGGAAAGAAAAAGCATCAGATTTCGTAATTCGCAAGTTAGTTTATAAGTTTCTAAACCACACGAAACATGGACATACTGTGAAATCCAACGTTGTAGAAATCCTGAGCACAGAAAACTTAGAGCAGCTGTGTGAGCTGATGAGCATGGACAAAGTAAGAAGTGTCTGTGGCCTCCTTGAGACTTTAGCCTCAACCAGGCATTTCTGAGAGTGTGGATTCAAAAGAGTCCAGGATTTCCCTGAAGAGTGCACTTTTTTAAAAGCCACATACAAGGAAAAGTGGTATGATAGAGTAGAAGTGGTCAGACCATTATACCATGCTTCCTCTGTGTTCTCTTAAGAGCAGTTGATAGATGTGTGGAACATCTGGAAGGCCATCAAAACCACATTTCATATGTCAGCTATTGTACCTTTAGGATCAATTCAGCTGAAGAAAGTGGACTGAATGAAGAAATGAACTTTCATTCATGTCAGCTACTTTGTCATCATGAAGAAATTGGCAACACAAGAGAAACAAGACTATGCAGCCAAACTAATAGCATTTAATATTTGAAAAGTATAAATCGTTTTTAGCCTTGCCAAAATGCAAATAACTTGTTGGATAGGTTTCCATCTTCTAGCTATAGAGAAAAAACAATCCAGCTGCTTGGAACATTCGCTATTATTGATGCAAAAGTTACTTAAAGAAAAGCACCTTCAGAAACTGGCCTCAGCATGGCTTGCAGACACACATCACAGTATTTATAACACCATTAGCAATTGAATTCAGGCATCACTAGGCTCTTACTCACAGCTGTATGTGACCAAGAGGCCCATTTTGTGTCATTTCTACACAACCGTCAGTTGTTGACACCTTGTTAGAGAACTGAATGCTAGTTTCACAATTCTTCCTTTCCCCTTCCAAGGAGTAGGCAATCTACCAAACCCTCCCAAATCAACCCTTTGCTGGGAAGGAGTGAGTTCAAGAGCATTTTAATATGCAGGGTTGAAGCCAACTCAGTAGCCCTAGCTGTGCCGAGACTCTTAATCTATGCTGTGATATAAACCTAGCATTTGGAAGGTTTGTGTAGTTGACAACTTAATTGGAAATGTGAACATATTAAAATGGCAGTTATCTAACTCTGTCTCTTCAAGCCCTCGTGCAGCTTCTATCAACAGAGACATTATGGAAGCAAATCAAACCTCATTCAGGAGGCCAGCTGTTCTCAAGGAGAGCTTACTAGGTTTGCTTCCCCTCTACTCCAGCTGCTCTCTCAAGCAGCCTGGTGATAACTGGTAACACCAAAAAACCCTTTCCTTTTCATCCTTCTCTTCTCTGATGTGATGGTTCACTTCAGTCTGGAGCTCAGATGAACTCCGGACTTTATTGCAATTACATCTATGAAGTACTTGTTTGTGAATTTCTTCTGCATTCTGTGATCTGGAGAAGACCAACTTAATCTCATTTTTGTATAGGAAAGTTGTAGCTAATGCCATTAATTTATCCTTCTGCATTCCACCTATGCTCATATAATTTTCTGTTTTTTAATCTTCTCTTAAATGTACTAAGAAATACCAGTCTGCCTCCTTTTCTGAAAGCTAATGCAAATACTTCTGGGAGCTTTTTTTTTAATGCTTTGTGTGAAATTTGATAGCATTGGGCTAACAAAATGCAAATGAGCCCATAGTTTGCAGCAGAAATTCACTTCCCAAGAATTTGCCATTCTTCTCCGTGGAGTAAACAACTTCTACTATATTTAGGCTCTTTTGTAGGCTGAGCATTTTCCTAAATTCTACCTGTGTAGACCTCAAGGGGCTCTCTGTCTTTGAAACTGTAAGGAGGTCTTACGAGAGAATGACTATTTCTCCCCAAAATGCTATCTTACACTTAACCTGCATTCCTTCTTAGGCATGCATTCACTGTGGTTTGTCAACATTTTTGGCAAAATTGTGCTTCCTTTCCTTCATTTCCTTCTCTTCCAGAGCCTTCTTCTATTCTTGTCTCATGAAATAAACATATTTTCATTTATTCATCTGGGCCAGCTTTCCAAAACGAAAAGCTAGTCTTGTGGACATCTGAGTATACAGGGAACTTACTTTCTACCTCCCCATGGCATGGACAATACATGTGTTCAGGAATGAACAACTGTCTGAGAACTCTTGGGATGGATTTTCAAAATGCTTCTGTGAGAAGCATAAAAATGGGTATATAGCATACAAAGATTGTACTACTCTTTCCCAATAAGAGACTAGAAGTAGATTCAAATCTTTACATCTCAGATAAGTTTAACTGAACTGTAAGTAGCTCAATGTTGTCGTTGTTTTCCTTTCTTGCCAACTTGTCCCTAGCTATAATCTTACCTTTTCATATCTGACCCCCAACACATAAAGAAGGTGGTTTCAGCCCCACCAGGGCTGCACTCTGTCGAATCTTCCAAAGAGATCCATTTCCTTTGGAAACGAATCTGTGAGTGAGGGGTAAGTAGTGCAATTCTCGTGTTTGTCCAGAGTGACATACATAGAATTTGGGGAGTCCACCAAAAGGATAGGTCTACCCCAAATCAGTAATATTACAATTCTGTAATGCTTCAACTTCTCAAGACACAGATAATGTGACCTCACTGTTAGTAAAATATATAATCTTCAAAGAATATAAGCATTAAGAAAAAAGAACTTCCCTTTAGAGAAGGAATCTAAAACACTCCTAAAAAGACAGAAACTTATAAAATTCGAAACTGAACAATTTTTTCTAGAGAAAATATGTCATTGGTTTATCATGGTTTTTTCCTCTCACTGAGTTTTAATTTAGACTAGCGTGGGAAGCAGGCTGCCCCTGGATTTTGATTTAGGGGATTGTGCTTTGGCTTGGAAGATCAGCACAGAGCTACATGCCCAGAACCTAAGTGAAATCAGTCAGCATCCTAATAGGAATCAGGCTGAACATATGTAAATTACTCCCAAGTCCTTTAGGGCTTAATTTTCTCAGTGACACCCTGGACCCCAGACGCTGCTTCCTAAAATGCATTTGATCCGTGTGGTGATGTCTCCGTAGGGTCTTGGGAGATCATAAGCGATGGGATGAGGGAGTAGAGCAGACGATGGAGAGAAGGAAACTTTGAGCACATAGCCAGGGCACAAAGTTTTGCTGACATAATGCACTGTTAGGGGGCTGGAGATTTTTGTCTTGCATATATCATGGGCGGCCTTTCAGTGAAGCTCCAGGGATCTCATCAGGCAAATGGGAGC
>ML105543.1:273213-289203 GCA_003697995.1 Taxidea taxus jeffersonii | reverse complement strand
AAAACAAAACAAACAAACAAACAAACAACAAAAAAAGAAAATATTACAGCCACATTTGTTGGAATAGCACTTTAAGTGATTTGAAGGACCTATTTAAAAAGTAACTTACCCTCCAAGTTCCTTTTCCATTTAAAGTGTTTTCTTTGTTCATATTAAACCCTATACTGTTTTCCTAAGGACGATTTGTTTATAAGTACAGAACAACCTATTTAATCTACTTTGGCTTTATTTATTCACATGCACACTGGCATTTTTTTTTTTAACCACTTAGCATTTTAAGAATAAAATCGGGGGGTGCCTGGGTGGCTCAGTGGGTTAAAGCCTCTGCTTTCGGCTCAGGTCATGATCCTAGGGTCCGGGTATCGAGCCCCATATTGGGCTTTCTCCTCCACTGGGAGCCTGCTTCCTCTTCCCTCTCCCTGGCTGCCTCTCTGCCTACTTGTGATCTCTGTCAAAAAAAAAAAAAAAAAAAGAGTAAAATCGGGTATTGGCTATAATATATTGGTAAAGAGAGATCTAAGCCATCATATACAGGGGAATTGAAGATTTTACATTGGTTTCCATTATCTGGAGCATGACCATTGTCGTTTGAACATGCTAGGTGAGCACACTGGCCTTTCAGTGCGGAACGTATATGGTGCTTATCCTGTGGCTCCCAGTGGTGGTGACTGTTTGTGTTATTCCGAGTTGCCACATGCCTTAGGTTAAAGTTAGTCTCATCCGTGACTGCCAGTCTCCAGACTGGTTCACTGGGGGCTGGTACTTCTCAGAATTCCATGACTAAGCCAGGAGCCGTGTTTGTTATGTACTAATAGGTATTTCTTCGGACTGCTCCACTTACCACATCATCATTCCAGGCCCTGACCTTTGTGAACTTCTCTGGAAAATCAAACATACCTAAGCCGCCCAGGCTTAGGTCTAATGACACCATCAGTTGCTCTTCGGGAGGTCGTGGAAAAGGGCATGGAGGGTGATTTGAATGAGAAGGAAACCTAATGGTCATTGAATCCAAGTTTTTCATGAGAAAACAAGAATCCAGAGAAGTTAAGGGACTTGATCAAGATCCCCTCTCCTGGGATGCCTTTCTGGACTTCCTAAGGCGGTTTGGAGTGGTGCTTCCCTCCCAGCTGTTTGCAAAACCAGTGTGTGCTTTTCTCCATGACTTTCAACCCTTTGTTACAATGAATGGTCAGCAGCGTCTCTCTCACTAAACTGAGACCCCCTTAAGAGTGGGCTGAATTATATTTATCCCAAGGCCTGGAACATTTAAGTCCTCATGAATGTTTCATAAGCGGGTGAGTCCCTCACGTGCTGTCTACTGAGTACCATAGTTGTGACATCAGGCTCCAGGACAGGAAGAAGTTCTAAAGCAGCCAAGTTCCCCTTGGTAGCAGACCAGAGTCTAAAGGCGAAACCACAGTTTAGGGTGAGAAGCACATGTAGGTGGGGAAGATGAGGATTCAAGGCACCCAGGCCAGAAAGAAGGGAGTAGAAGCGTTTCAGTTTCCTTACTTGTAGATGCATTCAATTCAATTCATTCATTCATTCATTCATTCAATAACTTTATACTACTAGGGGCCAGAAGCTTCTTTAGGCACTGGGAACACAGTAGTGATTTTATAGACAAAGTCCCTGCTTATGTTTCAAGGGGAGAGAGACATGAAACGAATGACAAATAAAAACCATTATCATGCCTGGTAGTAATAAGTGCTGAGATGAAAAACAAAGCAGGAGAAAGAAATGGTCACTGATAAGAAAGGGGAGGCATCTCTGTGCAAAGACCTGAACAAAGTGAGGGAGCAATTCCATGCGAATTTTGGGGAAAGAACATTTCAGAGAGAACAAGTACGAAGGCCCTGGGTTAGGCTTGGTGTGTTTGAGAAACGAAGAGGTCAGAGGATTAGAACATTGTGAGGGAGAAGAAAGTAGATGAAGAAAATTATTCTGCACTACTGAAATAATGTCCTTTCTGGGACCCATCTTATAATTGATGATCCTTGGTTTTTTTTGAAGATTTTATTTATTTATTTGTCAGAGACAGAGAGTGAGCACACAAGCAGGTGGAGCAGCAGAGGAAGAGGGAGAAGCAGGCTCCCCGATGAGCAGGGAGCCCGACCTGGGACTCGATCCCAGGACCCCGAGACCATGACCCGAGCTGAAGGCAGACGATTAACCAACTGAGCCACCCAGGTGTCCCATAATTGATGGTCTTCTGACTATATAGACCAGTTGCAATAAAGAGAATCCCTACCATGAGGAAGGCAGACTTTTTTCTCCCGAGAAGGATTTCCATGGAGGCCATCACCCTCAGGACAGGGTTCTCACTTGAGGTCAAGAGGACCCTTGGGATTCACAGTCAGCCTTCAGATTGTCCATTGATCCCCTGACTCTGTGCTTCTAGAAAATTTTCTGCAGAGAAAGTCTTGGATGGAGCCTGTACACAAATGCCTGGGCCATGTACGGATACAGAAGAATGAAATGGGTCAGGTATGACAACATGGCCACCCTTGGCTTATTAGACACACTGGAGTGTGTTTCATTTTCATGGAGAAATAAGGTCTCTCCACTTGGTCTTGAAATACCCAGTCTTTTGGAACATTTATTTCCCTGCTTCGGGCAGAGACTTGGGTTCCGAGAAATAGTTCTTCACCATAAGAGACACAACAGTGCAAGGGTGATGACAGATGACAAGTAATGTTCAGTGTTGGGAAGATAACAGGGGTTGGTGAGGACTGTGGTAAACAGAAGGGCTATGGTGAATGAGCCTTTTATAGGGGCAGCCATGACCCCACTTCAGCTGATCACCGCCTTAAAGGAATGGATCTCCCTCAAATCTGATCACTTTGGGGGTGAAATCTCCAGAATTTTAATTTGATTCATTAAAAAAAAGAATCTTGGCACACCAACCCTAACAGCCTGAGGGATCAAATATGGCCCATTCTGGTCCATAGATTTTACTAGAATTTCTGAGAGATCTGTGACCTTATACTAAAAGCTACTGTCCTAGAATATGATTCCCCTCAACTTCTGTGCATAGAAAGATGAAGGGCATGGTCATCACCCAAGTTCCTGGGTCCTAGAAGTCTAGGGGAAAGCCATCTTCCTGGGTCTTCCTTCTTGCAGTCCCTGACCCAGAGCACTGAAGCCAGCCAGGACACCAGGGAATGTCCTCCATTATGGGGCTCCAGCAAGCAGGACATTGTAAAAGGGAATTGGTACTGAGAAACACCAGAAGAGAAGTAAGAGATGCTCATCATGTAGAAGACGGCTCTGTTCTTCATCTTCTCAATTCTCTTCCCATTCCCTCCCATGGATTCCTCCCCATCCAACGCACCACCCCCCACAAGAGCATCTTTGATTATAAGTTACAGCAACCCAAATCACACGAGGTAGGGAAAAATTAACTCATTAGCTCCCGTATCTGAGAAGGCCAAGGGTAGGGCTGCCCCAGGCATATTGGAGTCAAGTACTCAGGAATCTCTTTCTCTCCCTCAAACCTGAGCCCTGCTTTCCTCTCTGTTGCTTCCATTCTTTGATGGGCTCCCACGTGGCAGGAAAGTTGGCTTACATGGTCATTAGTCCCCATCATCTCAGAAGGGGAGGGATCATTCCTCTTGCAGCACTTATATCAAATCCTAAGAAAATAACCTGCTTAGGCTGTGATTCTGGAAAAAACCCCATGTCCAGGGGAATGAGATACTTCTGTTGACTAACCTGTGTCCCATGCTCTCTAGAGGAGTGGGTTCCAGAATCGCAGGGATTCGTGAGGGTGGGGGATGTGTGGTGGTGGTTGTGGTGGTGACAGTGACCTGGCCAAGTTTAAAAGGAAGAGATGGTAGCAGTGATCATCCTGTGGCTCCCCCACTCCTAAGACAAGAACTAAAGAACTCTCTGCAGCTCGGCAAAAGCTCAGTTGTAGAGCCTTGCCAACTCCTGTACCAGAACATCTGCATTGCACACCAAGGACAGCCAGCCTGAGGTTGGCACGCCGAGATGTTCGAGCCTTGGCAATTCCCCAGTGAGGACAACAGAAGGAACGCTCCAGCTTTGTGAAAATCGCCCTCCCTTCCCTCTTCAAGTAGAATGATGGTTTCCCACGGTAGTCAGGCACCTGCCCCACTGAACAGAACAGAGACGAGATAGAGATTTACAGAGCTACAGATAAGGAGGTATAGTGATCACATTCTATTGTCACCACGGCCCTATAAGGTAAGTTCCAGTATTTTTTTTAAAAGCTTTTATCTTTTTGACAGAGACACAGCGAGAAAGGGAACACAAGCAGGGGAAGTGGGGGAAGGAGAAGCAGGCCTCCTGCTGAGCAGGGAGCCCGATGCCAATGCCGAGGCCGTGGTGACGGCTAGATCCCAGGATCATGACTTGAGGCGAAAGCAGACGCTTAATGACTGAACCACCTAGGTGCCCCGTAAGTTCCAGTATTATCTCCATAAAACGATGACTGATTTGCTGAAGTTCACTCTTGTAGCAGGTGGTAGCAGAGTGAGGATCCATGCCTGGGCACTGCGCTTGAAAGCCGGCTGCTAAAGCACTGTCCACCCAGCCACTGGCTCATCCAGCAGTCACGTGGAATGGCTGCCACATGCTGGGGACTGTTCGAGGTGCTGAGCCATAGCTGGGAACAGTGCAAATCCAAATACTTGTCCTCATGAAACTCACATTCTAGTGCAGGAGAAAGACAGGAAGCCAGACCAGTAAATAAGATATAAGCTAGGTTAGATAGTGATCAGCATTAAGGAGAAAATTGGAACAGCGAAGAGAGAGAAAAGCGTGTGGAGGCGGCAGGTCGATTCTGAATAGGGTGGGCAGGCAAGGTCTCAGACCTGAATAGACCTGAATAGAGGTCTGAGGAAGTGAGGGAGCAAACCATGCGGTTGTCTAAAGGAAGAGCGTGCTGGGTCAAGGAGGCAGCACAGAAGGCTTCAAGGAAAGAGCAAGGGCAGTCAGTCTTGGGAATGGCAAGGAGTCCACTGCGTCTTAAGTAACAATTAAGGAACAGAGCAGGAGGGGATGAGATGGAAGGTACCATCTGGTTCCATTTACCAGGGAGGTAAATGGAACCAGATCTTGTAGGATGTTGTGAGTGACTACTCAGATTTTGTTATTCACTCTCGGGTGGTGTAGCCATTTGGATTGCAGCAGAGGACGGACATGCCATGGCTTGGTTTAAACAAGATTATTCTCACTGCTCTGCCAGGAAGAATGGCAAGGGAGGGATAAGGGTGCCAGCAAGAGGCTGTAGCAGCCAGCTGGGCTGAGACTGGTAAGCCAGGCTTGGGCCGCTGTATGCTGGAAATGTGGCAAGGGCTTCAGTTCTGGGTTCACTGTGACATCAGAGTTGAAGGATTGGCCAACATGTGCGATGTGGGCTGTGGGAAAAAGAGCAGTCAAGGATGACTTTAAGGCTTTTAGCCAGAGCAACTGAAGTCTAGAAATGATATTTTTCAGAGATGGGGGGAAATGAAGGAGGAATTACTTTTGTTTTTGTCTTAAAGGGGGGTTGTTTTAAGAAATCATTGGGTCTCAGTTTGGAACATGTTAAACTGGGGATGTCTATTAGACATTTGGAAGGCAATGCTGAGTGGCAGGTCTGGGAGCTCAGGAGAGAGAGCCATTAGGACTGGGGTCCTAAGCTCTACAAACTATACTCTGCTCCCATTGAGTCATTGAAGACACTGATCCATATGCAGTTTTGGAAAATGATAACTGTACCAGAAATACTGGAAAAAGGGGCACCTGGGTGGCTCAGTCGGTGAAGCATCTGCCTTTGGCTCAGGTCATGATCCCAGGATCCTGAGATGGAGCCCCACATCGGGCTCCCTGCTCAGCGGGGAGCCTGTTTCTCTCTCTGCTCTCTCTGTCAAATAAATACAATCTTAAAAAAAAAATTGGTAAAGCATTAGGAAATCCAAATTTAAAAATTCACCCATATCTTGCCACCCTAAAACCAGCTGCTTTCATTTCTCCACATTTCCTTCTGCTTTTGCCCACAGGCGTACCTAATTGTATAAAGTTGTAATCATGGGATAGATACAATTTCATATTCTACTTTTTCTCACTTAACATGATCCCATAAATATTTTCCTAAGAGGCTCCGCTGTGTGTTTATCGGGGATTAAAAAGGCCAACAAAATGCTGGGCATGGCTGGGAGATGTTTCAGAAACAAAAGTCGACATCTTACTTTGCTACAAAGTTTGGTGTCCCTACAGCTGGCATTGTGCTCACTGTAATTTTTGTGGACAATGACTGTCTGTCCAGCCGGACCTGAATGATGATTGCTGGCCACATACCCAATCTGGGGAAGGGCATCCCAGGAAGAGGGAACAGTGTGTGCAAAAGAGGGAATAACGCAGGTTAGGAGGCAACAGTAAAGCCCATTAAGGAGGGTTGCTGGCAGATTCATTTCAACTGACAAGTAGAAATTTATCTTTGTAAAATGTACATCCTTCATCTGGGATTCTCTAGAAAGGAATAGAAGCCATATGGTATAATTTAGAATATAGTGAACCCTAGTAGATGTCTAGTAGTTCTTAAAGATTGTGGGGGCCACAGACTATATACTAACTCTACATGGAATCTGATTTGTTCATTCATTCATCCCAGTCCCTGAGCCAGGACTGGATTCAGGTCCCTTAATTTTATAGAAAAGGCCGAGGGTCCAAAGACAGTTAAAATGACTTGGGCAGAATCATTCAGCTACTATGTAGGGAGTTTTAACCAGGGTTGAATTAGCTCTGCCTTCCACGTGGAAGGCTCTAAAAACACAAAACATGATTCCACGCACATGATTCTATCGCCGACAAAGACCTTCGTTAGCTGAGACATGCTCCCTCAGTTCTTGGCTCACCTACCGACCATGTGCCTAGTTATTTACTCAAAAGCTGGAAAATTGTTGAGAAAATTCCTCCCTGACTCCCGGCCCCGGAAAGCAGGAAGCTGGTTTACGTTCCCTCCTAGGGCCAGCAGGGGGAGCACCAGGTACGGTTTGTGAGCCGCACCTCCCCCACGGCTCCTCCCCCTTCCTCGCCCAACTTCTCCATAGCCCCTGCTACAACAGAAAGTGGCCATTGACCTTTCAAGCTTTTGAGCGCTGATGCAATAGAATAGTATTTCAAAGAAAAATGGTTATCGAAATTTTGGATCCGGTTTTCCCGTGAGTGTTTATGGTTTTCAAAAAGTAGGTCACATTTAAAGTAGGTCACATTTTGAGAAGGGCTTGCCGGCAAGGAGTTGAGTTCCAACTGAGGCCAGGTGGCCTCCCACCGGGTGGGAGGAGGTGAGGGTCTCCACGCAGCGAAGTGACGGGATCTTTCCAAATTCCCAGCCCCTGGGCGCCAGGCCGGCGGGAAATCGCCGAGGCAAGAGGTCTCGGGACGGCAGGCACCGAGGCGGGCCGCCCAGCACCCCCGGGGCGCACAGGTAAGGGCGCCCCCCTCAACAGCCAGTGCAGGTGAGCGGCGCTGCCAGCCGGAAGAAGACGGTGGAGACGCGCGGAGCAGGAGAGGAGGAGCCCGGCGGGGCTGGTGCGGGAGACGGCTAGCTGCAGCGCCTGGGGGAGGAGACTGAGAGCCGCTAGAGCTGCTTAAGGAGGCGCCGCTTTCCACCCGCTCGCCGCCTTCTAGGACCTGGGCAAGGGCGCCGCCTCCGGGCCGCTCCCCTGGGAGCGCGGGTGCCTGGAAAGGGGCCTCTCCTACTCCATGACTGTGCTGTAATGCAAGAGGGGCCGTTGTCAGGGACCCTCCCACACCGCGCTCACAAAATGTGCAGCCGGGAGGGGCGCGTCGAGAAGGCGAGGAGAGGGTGGGAGAGGCAGAGCCCCGCGGGGGGCCGTGGAGGTCTGGGTCCTCAGACCCCCCCGCACAGCGGGCACGGCGGGGGGCTGGGGTGCAGGCTCCGGACGCCGAAGCGGGGACGGCGATGGCAGGGGCCTTTCTCTTGCGCACCTGCGAGCACTGGGAGCCGTGCGGTGTTAGGTGGACGGACTCTCAGGCGGCCACGCCGCCCGGCCCCGCACGCAACGCTCTAAGCCCGCCTCCCGGGCAGCTTGCGCCTTAGCGCAAGAGCCTCTTTAAAGCCGAAGCGGGGGCCGCGGTCACGTGAGGTGGATTCCTGGAAAGTTCCTGGAAAGCGGCCTCCGCAGCAGCTGGGCGGGGCGCACGCGGAGCGCGGACCCGGGAGGGAGGCGGGGAGCGAGGGAGGCGCGCGGGGCTGGGAAGTCGCGCGCACACCCCGCTCCGGGGACAGGCATTTAACTCTTGCCATGTCTCGCCGCCGCCACAGCGGCTCGCGGGCCTTGGGTTTCCCCTGAAGCATGAGCCTCCTCGCCCGCGGATACCGGCGCTGCGCGGGCCGCCGACAGTGCGCCCCGGAGCCCCGCACGCACCGCCTCAGGATCCCCTGCGCCCGCAGCCGGGGTGCCGGAGGAGCTCGGCCGGGGGCTGGCGGCAGGTACTGGTCCGGGGAGCCCGAAGGCTCTTCCCCAAGGAGGGTCGCCGGGGAGGACACCGGGGCGCGGCCGCGAGCGCTGGGCGGCCTGGGCTTCCGCAGTTCCAAACCGCCGGGAACGCAGTCGGAGCCACGGCTCTGTCCCGCGGCCGGGCGCTACCGCCTGCTTTCTTAGGCTCCTAGGCGTCGGGAAGTCTCCGGAGTTTCCTCCCCCGCTCCAAACTGCCATCCAAATTAATAATCCTCCTAATAACCTGATCTGCCGCTCCTCCCCACCCGCCTGCCTCCAGCCCTAGCTCCTTTCTCCTCCCTCTCTTTTTCCCACCCCCTTGGTCGCCGCCGGAGGGAAAGCCAGCAGCTGCCCAGGGTGGGGGATTTCGGAGCCCGGGGGTTCCAGGCGATGATCCCCGCGCTTTTGTTTGCTCTCTGCGCAGAGAACTCTGGCTGCCGCAGAGCGCATCCCCAGGCATCTCGTGCCCAAATTAAAAGTCAACAGGGGAAACTCGGGCAGACACCCCTCCTCGCCCGGGCCCCTCCCGGGTCCCCCGCCCCATGTCCGTTGGGGAGGCTGCCTGGTGTGGAGGCGGCGGCCGAGGCCGAGGTAAGGGCTCGGCGATCGTCTTACACGTCCAGCGGCGCTCCCTGCCGCCTGTTCTGCCCTGGCCGGGGTTCCAGCTCGAGCCCCCGCGAGGGCTGAGCACTTGGGTCGATTCCTCGACAGCGCCCGCGGCGGCGGCAGTAACTGCAGCCGCCGCCGCCTGGCCGCGAGAGCTGCCGCCACTGCGCGCGGCTGCGCCCCCCACCTCCGCCCCACGCGGGCGCTGGGAAGCTGGTGGAGGGGGAGCGAGGCAGCCTCCGGGCGAGGGTGCGGCAGCTTCCGCACCTTGGCGCCGCGGGTTGGCGGCCCAGGGTGCTTCGTCCCGGAGCCCCTGGGCTGTACAGAGTGTGAGATACAGGAGTGCCAATTTGGGGATGTCTCCTGCTCTTTACTTTTTTTTCTCCTTGTCCTTGACTAGGGCGTATTTACCGCCTTACCCACAGGTGACTCTGCTCTGTTAGTCTGCGATTTCGGCCAGTAGCCCTGGGCGGGAAGACACCCTATTCCCCACCCTCATCCAGTCCCTCCCTACCCCCTCTCCCTCCGCAACTCCTGCGTCTTGGATCCCTGCTCTCTATCCTTTCTCTACAGCTGGGCCGGGGCAGTCCCTGGATGCTTGGGGTTAAATGGTGCAGGAGCATAGACGCGGAGGAGTCCCCGGGATTTTCCACGTCTCTATCTCCCCACCCACACCCCAGCCGCAGGGGTCCAATTTGGACTGACCCAACCCATACTTTCTTTTTACAGGCAAACTCTGGGTGACCGCGCCTGCGGGGGACTTTGCCATCCGTCCACTGGGACCTGGGGAGGAAGAACCCGAAACATCCCCATCCCCTCCCCCTCCACCATTTCGGATACCCCGCAGACACTGACTTCCAAGAAGGACGCTTGCCCCCTCTGACCCCATCGCGGGTGGCCACCTGTCTTTGCCGCGGTGATCCCTCTCCCATGACCCTGCGGTGCCTCGAGCCCTCCGGGAATGGCGCGGAAGGGACGCAGAGCCAGTGGGGGACCGCGGGATCCGCGGAGGAGCCGTCCCCCGAGGCGGCGCGTTTGGCGAAGGCCCTACGGGAGCTCAGTCAAACAGGTAGGGAGGCGATCAGCCTCGACGCGTGTGAGAGGGGTGCTTCCCCAAAGACGCGGTTGCAGGCTTTGCTGGCGGGGAGCGCGGCTAGGAAGCGGGGCCGCGATGGAGGCAAAAAATGGGTTGGAACTAGGGCTCCTCGGTTCCCGTCCCTCCGGGCAGGGATTCCGCGGAGAGGATGCACGCACGGCCCTGGGTCCTGGGGAATGCGAAAGAAAAGTGCTTCTCGAGGGACTCGGAGGCCTAGGGGAGGGCAGACCGCGAGAAGGGCTTCTTGGAAATAGCCTCATAGGGCTCTGGAACCTTTGTTTGCCGCGGCCGCTCCGGGGTCCGTGCACCGGCTTGAACCCTGGCGGGAGAAAGTGCCAGGCGCCTCCCTTTCCGCGGGGAACGAGGGCAGCGAGTGGGCGCTGCGCTGCCCGCCGCTCCAGCTGCTTCCGGCTCCCCAGCCGAGCAGCCGCGGCTGCCGGGGATCTTGGAGGCCAAGTTCCAAGGCAAGGATCGACAGATTGCGGTGCAGGCGGCTGCCGTAGAGCCGGAAGCGAAGCGGCCCGCGGAGCCCCTGCGCAGAGCGCGGCCTTCAGGGGCTGCTCGCCCAGGGAGTTGCTGGTTTCAAGGGCAGTCCTGCGCTTTGCGGGGCTCGCTCGGGTCTGAAAGAAAAGAATGTGGCAAACCACGCAAGCTTTCAAAATCTGGATCCTAAAAGCTTCCGTTTGGGGCAAAGTTGAAGTTTTGGTGGCCCTGGGAAGAGGGGAAAGTCACCTGCAGTTCCGGTCTTTGAGTGCGACCACCGGCTTTCCCTCATGGTGGGGGGCGGGGGATTGCAAGTATCTGAGCAGTTTTCTGGGGGCGGGGGTGGGGGAGCACACTGTCCGACTTCCTATGCGGAGTGTCTCCAAGTCCCTTGTTGAAAGCGGGTGGACCCTGGAGGGGCGCAGGCAGATCAAATCGAGAATGCTGGGGAGACCGACGGTTGTGATTTGGATTAGGGCAAAGTCCAAAAGAGTTGCAGGTTGTAAACTTGAAGTACTAATTATCAGTCGGGGTTTCCCTCATTTCTCGATGCCTGATAAGGCAGTTTTAATCAAAGCAACAAACAGAAGCTGTGGTACTGGGTCTGCACTTTGAAAAGACGCAAATAGCAGTGCTTTCCGGGGGCTTTGAACGGAGATGCAGCACAGAACAGATGGGGAGAGAGGGGGCGGTGGACACCAACCTTCCAAAAAGTTCTTTCAGTTTTTACCCTGTCAGAATTACTGCAGTCGAGCCTTCCACTTTTGTAAGGGCATGACTTTTATTTCTAACTTCTGATTTATGTCTAAGTTACTTTGATTTCACTTGAATAGTGCTAGAAGCATCATGCTTTGTCATCATTGCAAATATTGTTTTGTTTCATGAGGAGAAAAATGTCCAGAGACTGTAAAAAACAGCTACAGAAAGCTAACTTTTTAAAACCGAAAATGGACTCTCCGTGTGTGGGTTCCTAAGGTAAAATGGACCCACCTTCTCATTAAAGTTCTCCCCCAAGTGTTAGTCTCTGGTAAACTCTCCCTCACCCATTTCTACTTAGAGCTAGAGAAACTGTTGCTGAGTATTGACCCTATTTTTAAAAAATTCCTTATAATAACTATTTCACCCTCTCTCCTTTTTCTTTTCGAACAAAACCCCAGGTTGGTACTGGGGAAGTATGACTGTTAATGAAGCCAAAGAGAAATTAAAAGAGGCACCGGAAGGAACTTTCTTGATTAGAGATAGCTCGCATTCAGACTACCTACTAACAATATCTGTTAAGACGTCAGCTGGACCAACTAATCTGCGAATTGAATACCAAGATGGGAAATTCAGATTGGACTCTATCATATGTGTCAAGTCCAAGCTTAAACAGTTTGACAGTGTGGTTCATCTGATCGACTACTATGTTCAGATGTGCAAGGATAAGCGGACGGGCCCGGAAGCCCCCCGGAACGGCACCGTCCACCTTTACCTGACCAAACCGCTCTACACAGCTGTGCGGCCGCTCCAACATCTCTGTAGACTCACCATTAACAAATGTACCGGTACCATCTGGGGACTGCCTTTACCAACGAGACTAAAAGATTACTTGGAAGAGTATAAATTCCAGGTATAAGTGTTTCTGTCTCTCTAACCTTGCCTCGTCTAGAGTCTCTCCGAATGCAGCTATGTCAAAGAGAACCAAAACTTGAGTGAGTGCTCTGGAAACCTCGGGATTCTCAGAACAGCTGAAGTCCATCTACTTTAAATGGGTGCCGAGGTAGCTAGGTATTTAAAGTTCCCCCAGAGATTTTCAGGGGAGTGATGCTGACCTTCCTAAAGGCTGACCAAGACCCACCCGGTAATCCTTTTCCATTAGAATCCAATGTCCCGAGTAAGGGCTGAAAGGAACATTTTCTCGGAAGAGGAAGACTCAGCTTTCTGAGGTTCCTCTCTAGTAGGTCAAAGGTCCACGCCCAGGTAGCAGGGAGAGAAGGGGATACAAGAGGAGGGGATGCAGGAAGACAGAAGCAGTAGAAGGAACCCCAGCTGACACAGGCTTAGCTTCAATTTTAGATGCCCAGTGGTCAGAGTCTCCGTTAGGCCATTTTCTCTTTTTGCATTCTTGATGTACCTAGGAGTTCTGTTAAACAGATATGCTTGTGAGTATTTATCCTTCATTTTATGCAATTAACCAAATCAACCAAAAAAATTGACCATGAAATCCTGTATTTGACTTCTTACTACATGTATGAACTCTCATGTGAATGAGTACTGTAGTATAATCTGTTTTAAGGGAGCCTTATCTCAGAACTATTTCAAACTGGTGCACATGGAAAAGACTTGGTCTTTTCCTTTAAGGCTAAAGACAAGAATGTCGTGCTCTACAGGTGCAACTCAATCCCTGAAAACAAAACCATGTAGATAGAGACATTTGATCCTTTCAAGTAGCTGTGTCCCCCACCTGTTGCCATTGACTTTTTGGAAATGGCTGTAGAAATTTCCAAGTTGTCCTTGAATTGTCTAACCATGGACATCAGCGGTTGTCTCCCTTCTACCATGTAGAATATTTTGACTTAATTCTCTTCCAGATATAGGGGGATACCTGCCTGTTTTTTCAAAGTGTTTATTTACTGCTGTTACTATTTGATTAGAATGTATTAAATAAAAAGAAAAACCTTGACTTTTACAAGTTGCACTTATTGCTTTGGATTGTAGAGAACGGACACATTCATGGTAATAGACAGTTGCCAAGAAAACCTAGGTCCGGTGAAATCAGCCAAATATTTAGCAAGGCATAGAACATGATTTACCTTTCTCCAGAGTTATGGGTCACATTTTGCATTTGGAAAGGAGGTTTAGAAAGTACGAGAATTGTCCGGTGGCCTGGTCTTTTACATATTGAACAGGCATCACGCTAATGCCCCGAATGCTTCCAAAAACATGGTTTAGAAACCTACAAAAATTGTGACACATCCTAGTATTTTATGGGTTGAGTAGGCCTAATACAGAATAAAAATTAGAAGTTTTATTATGGCTATTTATTTTTTTGTCACACAGTCTCATGACTTTGCAGATGAAGCTCCTTCCAGAAAGTATTCATTTTGCCACGTTTAAAAAAAAAAAATGTCCTGTGTAGTTACATACTCTGGTGTGTCATTGGGAAAGTGAACGTTTGCAGATCATGTGTGTGCCCCAAAGTGAATTAGAAAATTCAGGTGTAAATTATAGTAAAATCTGCTTATCCCCAAATCATGAAAATATCCATATTTTCATGAAGCTTTTGAAAAATGGTTTCGTGCCTGCAAGGAAAACATAACTATGGTTGTCCAAACAGCAGAGCCAAACATAAAAGATTGCTAGGTGTGCCTTTGGAAGAATTCATTTGTAGCCAAAAATTTAAAGAAGAGGGATATTTCTGGGGTCTGGTCGATGACGGGGACCTTTTCATTAGGGTCTTCAGATTCTGTGTCTAATTTGCCCCGTTGTTTAGTGTGGAGTGTCTGACTTTTCTGGCAAAACCTCTCCACAGGATTGGTGCCAGGGCCTTTGGAATTTCTTTAAGGTCTCTGGATTTCTGTTCTCATTGATTCAGACTTTCTGATCCTTGTCACTGATGAGAGTTGGACGGACTAGTGGGGTATGAGTACTCATGGGACCGTGGCAAGGTCTGCGTAGGTCTCATAACTAGCAGGTGGCTAGTTATGAGCAAACCAGAAGATAGCAACCCTATCTCTGGGCAGGGCTGTGGAACAATTACCTAACGTTTCAATCGTCCCTGTTCCAAGTACGTTGATAAGCATCAGGAGACAGCCTTTTTTAGGACAGGGGAGTGTGGGGGTTGTTTCACTGTGTTGTTGCTGTTGTTGTTGTTGTAATTCCGAACATCCTTTCTGTATCGAACATCGTTTCTGTATCGAGCTTATCATGTGTCAAGGTGCAATTTCACATGCATTATCTCATCTAATCTTCACCCCTACCGAATGAGCAAAGTTCAGTGATCACAGGAGGTACACCTTCTGATTTGTAGTGGGGAGGCATTCCAGGAACATCCTAGCCCTTTTTATTCCTGGAGAGGAATTACGAAGAGCAAATTGCTGCTGTTTCTACATTGATCCAGACGAACAAGTTAGAACAGGAGAACAGGCTATAAAAGGAACCCTCGGCCTTTTAGTTAATGTACCTTAACAGAGTACCTTAGTTAATGTACTCTGCGAGATTCCCATCAACTTGGCCCGGTGTGGTTTTTTTCCTGGTGTGGGGATAAGTCAGGAGAGAGTTAACTATCTTACTTTGTTGCTGGTAAATGCTGCCAATTACCAATTGTTGCTAGCCCCATTGGACAGATGGTTGAACCAAGAACTTAGGATGTACACTTGACTAAATTATCCTTAACAGACCTGGGAAAAATCGCCAGTATTCTTTCCCTATGGAGGGCACTTTGGGGGATTAGGGTATGTATTATGGTTGTTACCGTTAAAAGAATAGACAGAGCTTACGTATCTCCATGGACTTAAAATATTTTGATGTGAGTTTCCATTCTGAACAGATTTGAGGTAGTGGAGTTTTTTGGTTTTGGTTTTTTTTTTCCCATCGTAGTAGGGTCCAGGGTCTGCTTTTTAGGGACTTGGGGTTTTTTAGAGCTCTGGATAGTGAAGAAAAGGCAGTTTAGCTTATGAGCTGAATTCTTTTTTGGCATGTCAGTAAGAAAGTCTTGACTTCATAGTAATTATGTAATCCAAATAGGTAACAGAATGGGACAGTTGTTTGGAGTGTTTATTTTCTTGGGAAGGATTTTTTTCTGCTTTTAGAAAATTGTACCCTGGTAGGAGGGTAGGAGACAGAGACGTCATCAAATAATCCAAGGGATGGAATGTCCTGAGACCGCGCGGTGCCCTTCTCGGTTGTCGGTTTAGGCACAGGGTGGTGGGGGTTGAGTGACTGTGGTTCAGCTGGGCTGAGGCCTGTCTTGTCGTCGTGGTCAGGGTCGGGTATGGGTTCTAATGCTTCAAAGCAAAAAAGGGTTGTCATTCATTCCAGGCCTTTCATTTACTAAGAGGCCTGTCATCTCGCCCAATTTTTTATTTCCTAGAATTTTAAAGCTTGAAATCACTTTTCAGATCCTATATTTTAGTTCTGACATTTTCCCAAAGAAGGCTTTTCAGACCCAGGGAGGTCAGGAGATTTGTCCCTACGTGTGCACACATGTACACACACACAGTTCAGCAACTCAGAGGCAGGGGTTGGTGTTGGAGCCCAGATAGTCTAACCTTGGCTTTCGCATTTGTAAAAGCTGCACCCTTCTACCCTGCGCGTGAATGCTCAGTATTCTTTGCTAACTTGCAAGCCCTACAG
>ML105543.1:171252-273113 GCA_003697995.1 Taxidea taxus jeffersonii | reverse complement strand
ATTAGAGAGACAGCATGAGCAGGGGAGAGGAGGCAGAAGCAGAAGGAGAGGCAGACTCCCCACTGAGCAGGGAGCTCTATCCCAGGACCCCTAGATCACAACCTGAGCCCAAGGCAGACACTTCACCCACTGAGCCACCCAGGCGCCCCCCTCCAGTGCTTTTAACATCACATTTTTCTTCCTCTGAAAATTTAGAACAGGCCTTCGGAATGCTGTGTGAGATAATACCAGTTCTTGGCCCCTTCCACCCCAACCCTGGGGAAAGCTTCTGTGGAGTTTCATGATGTCTCGACCCACATTAGAGTGCGGCTTTAATTTTAACCCCTCTACGTTTCTAATCTGTTTGCAGTTTTAAAATCTAAAACCTGTCATCCATGCTGTGTTGTGATCTCCTTTCTGCCTTCTGCAGAGGGGACTGTCATGCAGCCGTGGGTGCCCAGTGATGCCCCCCCGGAATCCTCACCAGTGGAACCCCTTCTTCTTTTCCCTTGTTCCTGGGCATGATGGCACAGTGAATTCCTGCCTTTCTCCCCCTTGTGTCATAAATGTGCCTTTTAGCTCATCTGACTCAGCCCTGCCTAGCCTTATTTACTCCAGTGAAAGAGGGTAATTATATTCTCCTTGAGTTGGGTAATCCAGTGATTTAGAATACCTGAAGATTAAATCTGTTCCCAATCTCTGATTCCTTTCAGGTTGTGAAACAAGTAGAGAGGCCCAGATGCTACACTTTTGTTATGGGCATTTTGTGTGTGTGTGTGTTTGTTTGTTTTTAATATCGAGTAGTGGAGCTCCTTCTTCATTGTTAAATTGCCCTTTGTTTGAATGGAAGGGAAATGCCCTCCCTCCCTCCCTCCTCACTTCTGTAAGAATGAGTCTGTGATCATTTTGTTTCTCTCCTCTTGCATCGGCCTATTTTTTCCTCATATTCTCACCTTCACATTTTGATTTTCTTCTACTGTCTCCTCTATGTAGCTTGAGTTCGGGCTCCTTAACTTTACTACTAAAGTAGAGTACCAGCTGTTGCAACCCCAGGCCGCCAAAAGCCCTGGAATCCCAAATGCCTAGACAGTAAGGAAGCTGAAATCCTGGAGCAGACCTAGAGATTCCTTCCTATGCCTTCAGGAGCTTTGGATCAGACTAGATCGACAAGTGTGGTCACAGAGAATGGGGTTCACATCAACAAACATTTACTGAGCCATAAAAAGAAAACCGCTTTTATAGACAACTCTTACTCTGAACTCCGTCCCTCACTTGGAGGAACTCTGCCTTGCCATAGAGATCAGAAGCACATTTTTGTAAAGTGTTCCGTGGGGTGGCCTCTGTTAGAAACCCAGGGAAGGGGAGGGCAATCCAGAGTGTGAGGCCGCCTTCCCCTTCTGTCAAAGCATAAATACCACCCAAGGAGCCCCTTTTCTGTGGCAGAGGGTGAGACTTCATCCCAGAACTTCATAAAACTTTTCTAAGTCTCCCAGGTCTCCAAATGCGTTAAGACAAAACTGTATGTTTTGCCAGTTTTTCCCTTGTTAGTTTGGTACGCTTTTTCCTGTTTAGATTTGGGTCCAGAAGGCAGCTGTGATCTTTAACATTCAGAAAAAAATATTTTCCATGTTGTTTTACCCAGAGAAAGTCCCATGTTAACATCCCCTGTGCCATCTTGATGAATTTGACCTTTCTGAGGTTTCCGAAATAGCTGTCTTCTCCTTCTTTCTATTTCCAGGTTGTGGCCTTTGAGTCGGTGTTTGGTCAGAAAGCGTGTTTGTGTTTTGCACATTTGATTAGGGCATCTGCTTTCACTTACTTGCAGTAATATGGGGCAGAGAGAATGGGGATAATAGAAACCCATAAACACATTCTAGCTAATAGTGTCTACTTCCTCCCCATTAGGTCTGCTTTGCTAGAACCACTGACAGAAAAATCAGCTGCTTCTCTGATCTCTCATATTATGCTCCTCAGCCATCAGGCTGTAAGGCTGTTAATGAGCAAGAGTGGCTAAAAAGATGGCAGGCTCGAGGAAGGCAAGGGGGCGGGAGAATCAGTGGCCCACCCTGGGGCTCCTGAGAGCCAGGCGTTAAATCCAGTCGTGCCTGCTTATCCCGCGCTTAGCTGTGGGCTGTGGTTGTTACCCATGACCCCTTGCGGTCCCTAAGGCAGATGAGCCTCGTTCTGAGGCGGGGTCAGAAGGTCCCCGGTAGCCTAACATGACCTCAACGCCCTTGTCATTCGCTTTGCTTCCTCTGCTCACCTCAGCATTTTATCGTCTCCCATCATCACCAGAAGGGGTGAGTACAGTGAGATATTTTGAGAGAGAGAGACCGTGTTCACATCAACTTTTATTACAGAATATTGTTGTCACTCTGTTATCCTTATTGTTCATCTCTTACTGTGCCTGACATCATCAAACTTTATCTATCGTAGGTATGTATGTGTGGAAAAAACCTAGCATAGGTGGGGTTTAGCATTACCCGTGTTTCAGACATCCACTGGGGGTCTGGGAGTGCATCCTGTATGCAGAGGCGGGGGCTGGGCCACTGTACTTAGGGATTCTGTGAGCTCTACCCTTATGAGTAAATCATTGGCAGATTGAAATCAGCCTCTGTGGGAATAGTTAGGCCGCAGAAATCGGCAGACACAACAGATTAGGCTCCCCCTCCCCCATGGTTGGTTTAACAACATCACTGATCGAGGTATTCTCTGTCCTCTATAACTGAGACCTCACTACAGTAAGATCAGTTTATTTGTATCCTCCTTCGTAACATTTCCAATGTTTAGAGCAGAACGGGAATGAACAAATTGAGGAATGCGTTTTAAAAAAATATATGTGTGGGGCGCCTGGGTGGCTCAGTCTATTAAGCGTCTGCCTTTGGCTCAGGTTATGATCTCAGGGTCCTAGGATCAAGTCCCATGTGGGGCTCCCTGCTCAGTGGGGGAGTCTGCTTCTCCCTTTGCCTCCTCCGCCACATCATACTCAAGCTTTCTCTTTTTCAAATAAATAAATGGAATCTTTTAAAAAGAATATGTTTGCCAATCCTATATTGAACTATACTGTTTCCTGGTAGATTGGCTAGTCTCTTGATTCAGTATCTTTTCTTAGCGACACAGTAGTGCCTGCCGCCATCCTTGCAGAGTCAGGAGGGAGTAGGGAGAACAGGACATTCTCAAAGTCCTATGACTAATATATAAAATAGCTCTTTTAGCTCTAACAGATCAAGTCTCTTTTTTGCTTCTAGCTTCATTCATTCATTCATTTCGTTATTGAATTTCCTTCCTTCTTTCTTTCTCCCTCTCCCCTTTATTCTGCCAACATTTATTGCATGCCCGCTGTATTACTCATGAGGAATACCAAAGAGTAAAAAACTGTTCTTGCGTGATTGAGCTCTGATACCCAGGAGGAGAGATGGAGAGGAGAGGAATAATCCTTAGCAAACAATCTCGTATGTTCTAGTATGTTCTACGGCTTGCCTTGTTATTCCATTTAACCCTTGCAACACACTGGTAAGGTATGTATTACCCCATTTATTTCAAATGAAACTGAGGCTTGGAGAAAGAAAATAGCTTGACCAGAAACTGGTGAAGTCATGGTTTGAACCCAGGTTTTGTTGAGTGCAAGGTCTGTGTCTCAGGATCCCACGTTCCATAGGAGCTTAAATTCTCTGAACGGTTTACTGTAAAATGCCATGTCAAGGGCAACAATAGTTATCTGTGGACCAGGTGCCATCACCCTGCCTTGCGGGATTGGAGAAGACCTCAGGGGAAGGTGCCTTGTGTCTGCTCATTGAAGGGTAGCAAGGAGCCTTCAGACTTCCTCAGTGAGGGGAGGGGTTTCTCTGAGAGGTTGGAGAGGAGGGTAGGGGTAAGTCAGGGTAGATCTTGTAGATCTTAATAGATTGGGATTTATCTGGAGGACCGTGGATAAAGGCTTTTGAAAGGGGCAATAACTAAGCTAGGTTTGTGTTTTATATCATGCTTCTGGAGCCCCTTTGGAAAATGTTCTGGACAAAGCAAAAGTGGACTAAAGGAGATTGGGTAGGTGTGAGCTGCTCGGTGTGGGGAGAGGAGGAAACAAGACTGGGAGGAGATGGGGACGGCTGCAGATGTTGGCCCTCTGCCCCGTCTGCAGGTTCACGTTTGCCCTGGAGTCTGGGGCTTTATGTCCTGCATGTGGATGCCTCCCTTGGAAGGCTGGCTTCCACAACAGGCAAGCTGGGGGACTTGGCCAATTCCACTCTCAGGAAAGGAGGAGGTGGTGGTGAGGAGCAGAAACTTGAACTACAGTTGTCATTGGGGTGTAGAGGTGCAGGAGCACCTGGCTCAGGGGGTCCCAAATACACCAGGTTCAGCCACCCGCCACTGACAAAATCCAAAGGCAAAGAGAGGAGGGGGTGGTGAAACAAGAAAGGATTTACTTCAGGGAGGCCCATCCCAGAAGGACATCAGACTAACATCTCAAAGATGGCCTCCAAAGTGCCTAGAACACTCTCAGGTTTCTGTGAGGAAATGTGGGAGAAAGGTTAGTAGGTACAGACCTGTGAGCAGCTAAAGGCCAGTCATTGTCTTGGAGTCAGTCACTTGGAGTCTTGCTGGCTTTGGGGCAGTCCTGATTCCTTCAGGGGGTAGTTTTGGTTCCCATCATGGGATGCTTTGCCTGCAGGGTCTTTTGCCTGAGCTCTGAGATAAGCTGGGAAGAATGTAATCCACTAGAAGGTAAGCGCTGAGGTCAAAATGCAGGTAGCCGACATCTTTTTTCAGGACTGGGAAAACTTGGGGTCCATTTCTGATCATTTGACATGGGGCCAGGCACTGAATCTCTTAGGGCCTCTGTTATCTGTAAAAGGAGAAGCTTGGCACCTTCTTGCTTTTTTGATCCCTTCCAATGACATACCCCAAGTGTGCAGAATCTCTCTCCCACTGGGATGGGAGTGGCCCCGGGAGAGGCAGGCTCCGCATTTTTGTGGAGTCTCAGTTTCAACATAAACTTATAGTGTAGATCTTACCTCTATGCCATAATACATTTTCATTTATTTTGAGAAAAATAATTCCCTTTTAACTGTGGACTTTTTCACAGCTGGAGTCCATTGATTGCATTTTCATCCTGGTTAGTTAGAAGAATTTTGTGTCGTCGCCCCCCCCCCCCCCCCCCTCGCCCCCCGCCCCAGGCTGCTGCGGATCTTTGAGGGTGACCTTGTAATCGAGGAGTTCGAGTTTGGGGTTTTAGATCTTGGTTGTGATGGAGAAACAGGAATCTGATGTGTCATCTCTTCTCACAAGAACTCTTTGGATACATTTTCTTTATCAAGGGACCCAGAGTGCTGTCTTTGCTCCCTGAGCAAGGTTAGAGACTGGCATCTAGAAAATCGTGGGCACTGGTCTCTTTCACAAATCATTTCCCCCATCTAAATAGATCATTCTCATTTGTGATTGATCCTCAGTGAACAAGAAAACCACCAGAGCTTTATTGTGTTCCTTTTCTTTGTCAAGCAGTTGATTTAAAAAAAAAAAAAAAAAAAGAAAAAAAAAAAAAAAAAAAACCTGAAAAAGACTATTGGAATCTTGGTTTCTTTGGTAAAATGAAAAGAATCTTGAAAAAAAAAAGAAAAGAATCTTGGAGCATGATTGATCCTGCCCCAATCTATCCACCTTGCGTATTTGGATTTTCTTGGATCTGTTTTTTGCTTGTTTGTTTTTTGTTTTTTGTTTTTATTTTTTTAGATTTTATTTATTTAACAGAGAGAGATCACAAGTAGGCAGGGAGGCAGGCAGAGACAAGGAAGCAGGCTCTCTGCTGAGCAGAGACCCCGATGCGGGGCTCCATCCCAGGACCCTGAGATCATGACCTGAGCCCAAGGCAGAGGCTTAACCCACTGAGCGCTTAACCCAGGCACCCCTCCTGGATCTGTTTTAAAGCGGGGCACACTTTTGGGGGTGTGCAGCTGTTACCGGCGGAAGTACCTGGGGGAGCTCAGTCATGGTTGAGCGCTCCGACGAGATCCAGCTTGAAGCTGCACTTGATAGGCCATGGGGGTTAAGCTCAGGGCATGCCTGTGAGGCGGCCCTTCAAGAACAAGCCAGATCTTGGGCTTCCAGGGGACTGGAAAAAGCTAGAACATTTCGTAATGCCAGACGCTGCTCTTGACACTTTACAAATAGGACCTCATTTGGCGGCCCAACAAACCTTTGAAGTAGATTCTGTTTTTATCTCCATTTTAGAGATAAGGGGGTAGACACGTAGAGGGATTTAGAGATTTAAGAGGAAGAGCTGAGACTTGAACTCAAGCCAGTATGACTCCCCAATCCAAGCTTTTTTTCACTCTTGCATCCTCTTTCTCACTCGCAAATGCCTTTAATATCTGAGGGCTCCAGCTAGTGTGACTTCAATGATGTATGTGAGGCCACGTACCGATGTACCTTCTAGTCACATGCAGTTAAGAGCAAGGCAAGGACCCTGTCTGCCCAACAGGTAATTCTGGGGTCTTTAATTTTGAAAGTCAAACGAGATGGGCCCAAGCCCTGAGCACCAGCGGGGGAAGATCCCTTCCATCTGACTGACACCTCTTCTCCCTACCTCTGTTCTCCTTTAGGTCTCTGTCCATGGCAGCCATAACACATTGTCTCATCCCTGTCATTCTCTTCTTTTCTCTGGAGGTAAACAAGATGAGTAACGTGTTGCTCATAATAAACTAGGTTACGCTACAGAACAAACGGCCCCACACGCTCTGTGGTGGAAAACAGCAACAGCTTCTATCCTAACAGATTTCTCTGCCCATTCAGACCTGCCAGATGTCACAGGGCAGGGGACGGCAGGAGGGGGAGAGGGGAGCTGGCAGGGGGTTCTCCTAAGTCGTTTTAGAACCCAGGCTGCCAAAGCAGGCACCTCCTAAAACGTGGCTGAGGTGCCTAGCCAGTGGGAAAGGAGAAACCCAAGCCGGGTCACTTCCCTCCACCCATTAGCCAGCTCTCTGCAAAATGGTGCCGCCCACACACCAGGGGGCCAGGCAGTCCTGCCTCCCCAGTGCCCAGGAAGGGGGAGAAAACCAGAAACATTGGGAGAGCAGCAGGAATAGTCCCCACTTATACCATGCCCCATACAGCTAGCTTCCCTTTTTTTTTTTTTTTTTTTAATATTTTGGCTAATTTGACCTCAGGTAACCTTTGTAGGACACATAGAGCCTCTTGAATCGCATTCCTCCTTCCTCTTTGTCTTCCAAAACTTTTTTTCAAGTACTGCAAAACAGCTTCTCTCTTTCCTTTGTGTGAGCCAAAGGGAAACAGTCGTAAGTCTTGAAGTGAAATTATACATATTCAAGAGCTAGGGCTACTTACCTCAAAAGCTTCTGAAATAACCAGAAGTTCCTTCTGATCCGAATAAATATCTCTCCGGGCTTCCTCACCCTGCTAAAATTAAACCTGTCTTTTCTCCAATATCAATATTCTGGATAATTAATGTGCCCATTCGCTTCTTCTGCTTACTGTTCTGTTTAATTGGCTATATGGTAACAGCATTGAACAGTCTTACTTTCCTCCCAGTTTTCAGCTGAACATAGAGACATTCAGACACATGACAATGCAAACGGATTTTGTGAGATAAATTGGGCATCTTACTAATTTTAACTCGCTTCCCAGGGAAACTGTATTCTAAATTTCGAACAATGGCTTTGCAAACCTTGTTTTAGAACACATCCTATTCCTAGTTTGGGTCTTTTTCTGTAGCATATTTATGTGTAGTAAGAATACCGGAGTAAGGGACACCTGAGTGGCTCAGTTGGTTAAGCCGCTGCCTTCGGCTCAGGTCATGATCCCAGCATCCTGGGATCGAGTCCCGCATCGCGCTCCTTGCTTGGCAGGGAGCCTGCTTCTCTCTCTGCCTCTGCCTGTGCTCACTCTCTCTGACAAATAAAAAAAGAAAAAAAAAAAAAAGAATGTCAATAACATTAAAAAAAAAAATACTGGAGTAAAGCTGGGTTTTTACAGGCAGTTCTGCTCTGTTGCATTCATGAGTTAATATCTTTGAAAAAATTACAATCTGTACATAATTTAAAACTTCTTGAACACATTCTCCATTTTTTTCTACATTAACCCAAATCAGAAACTGTGACATTGTCTCTGACTTCTCCCTCTTCATGTTTATCTCATTTATCTAGTCCTTCATTCATTCAGTCCATCATCAGATATTTACTGAGCATGTGACAGGCACGAGGCAACGAAGCGGAAAGTTCAAAAACAGTCGCTGCCTCAAAGGGATTCTGAGTGTGGCAAGACACATGTCATTGACCAAAGTACAGGAAGAGAATCCCTATAGTGAGGTATGTCCAACAGGCAGCGGAAGCAGTGGAAGAAACGCTTAGGTCTGCTTGAAAGCATCACAGAAGACAGCAGAGAGGGAGGGAGCAGCTTTTGACCTGGTGTTGACAGGATGAGTTGGTCTGAGCTAGAAGCAGGGTAAGGGAATTCCAGGAGTTGAGGGATAAGTCCAAGTTGGTGAGCAGAGAACAGAGCTCCACGGGTTTTGTTTGCCTTTCAGAAATGTTTGCATTGTCCCCAGGAAGTGAGGGGAGCTATGGAAGACTTTTGACCTGGAGAATGATAGCCTCAGATTTGATGGCAATGTGGATGCTGGTGTGACCCTAGATCGGGGCTTCTTAATCTAGTCCCTGGGCTTCCAACAGATCCCTGGAAAAATGCTTGGGATCTGTGAACTTGGATAGGAAGAAAAAATTACATTGTTTTTGTCATTAATATCTAACTGAAATCAAGCTTTTCCTTCAAACATAAATATAGGTGGAGTGCCTGGGTGGCTCAGTGGGTTAAAGCCTCTGCCTTTGGCTCAGGTCATGATGTCAGGGTCTTGGGATCGAGCCCCACCATTGGGCTCTCTACCCAAGCAGGCGGGGAGCCTGCTTCCCTTCCTCTCTCTCTGCCTGCCTCTCTGCCTACTTGTGATCTCTCTCTGTGTGTCAAATAAATAAATCTTTTTTTAAAAAATCCTTAAAAAAAAAAGGTCAGAACTCAAGTACTACAGGAAGGGGATTGTGAGTAGGTGGTCCAGCCTAAGGTAGTGGTGGGGAGGAGGATGAGGAGGAAGAATTTATGGGAGATTCTAGAGAGAGCCAGAACTTGTTGATAGATCTGGGACATAAGGCAGAGGGAGATCTGCGTGTCCCCTACTCCCCATCAGGTTTCTGGCTAGAGCAGAATTCTTCCTATTGCTTGTCACATCTGTCTCTTCCTTCCCATTGATAATGTTGTTCATATTAAGCCTTTAATAATGTCATTCATGTAGTGAGGTTTAAAAAAAAATAAAGCAGTATGGAAAGACATCATGAAAAATATCTATCCCTCAGTCCCCCTCCTCTCCACCTGCCAATCCTACAGTTTTGAACTCTCGTCGTGTTCTCTTCCCTAGATGGCAAATTCCATGAGGGAAGCTGCCTTGCAATCCCCACTATGTTTTTCATTTTAGGTGTTGAATAAATGACTGATAGATTTCAAAAGCATTTCCTCTTTTGAGGTCAGCGTGTACATCAATTATGCCATATTTTAGTTACCCACGTTCTCCCAACCGTGACATTCTAGGAAATTGGTGTTTTACCTAAATTCCCATGTTTTCTGTCATTTGTCTTCATATAAAATAACACGGAATGTACAAGTAAAAATTCCATTACTGGGGCTTTCTGGTTTTTTCTGTGGAAGTGAGTTTAGTGTGATGGTAAATCGCATAATCGTTTGTAATCTCAAGCCAGAAATGGAGACGGTGGATTTGAAATTTCCACCCCTTCCCTTGTGGGGGACCGGGGTGGGGGTGGGGGTGGGGAGTGTTGTTCCTTGGCTTGGTAGCAGAGGTGAATTTCAGTTGTTGCCCATGTTGTAGACTGCAGATAGAGTTGCAGCTAAACCCTTGGTTGGCTGGCTGAAATTCCTTGCCGTGCTTCTTGTGAGGTCCAGGAATGTATAGTTTTGTGGCCTGATGTTTTTGATGGTTGCCAGATAAAATTGATGTCTGGCACTTTTTCTAGGAAAAACACATTCAGACATTTCCAAGTTGATTTGTAGGAACTTAGTGTTATTAGAATTTTGTGGCAGAACTTTTTCTCAAGTGGCAGAAGAAATAAAGGAACTTTAGTTCTGAGGGCTGTTAACAGCGCCTTCCATTAGTGCCAAAGCCTAGAAGGTTGACAAAGTCCTGGATTGTTAATAGGGATTTACGGAAAAAATAAGAAACTACTGGACTTTTTAGAGTCACTGATGCAGTAAAATACAGCTTTAGCTACTGACACTAGATGAGTCCCCAAATTTTTAGAAAAAGGTATACTTCCCCCTTATTTTCTATATAACATTTCTCAACCCAGTAATCAGAGAGACTACTTTGGGGTTAACCTTGAGATTTGTTTGTTTACTCTTCCTGTTTTTTGGAGGAAGGGTGAGCAGGGTTTGGGAGAAAGAGTACATTCTGGAAAAGTTAGCCTCCCAGTTTGTATGCCTTTTCTTCATTTGTATTATAAATATCTGAAGGGCAAGTTAGAGACTATTAGCGAAGAAGTAAGAGAGATTACCTGAGAATACAATGAGTTAACTTTTCTTTAAACTTACTGGCTTCTCCCTTAAGACTGACGGGCTGGAGAGCAAGTTTTTACTTGTTGGCACTGTAGTGTGAAGCCTCAGAATGCTCTTTGAGCAAAATGACTTTTTTTTTTTAATGCATTATTGAAATGTAATTACAGTGGAGGAAAACTTTATATTTGGAAGATGTATTTAAGTGATAGACCTTCAAACCCAACTTTTCCCAAGACGTTTGTTGAGCAGGTTAACGCAGCATCAGAAGAGAGAACTTGTGTGGTGGATAAATGGGTTTAGAAACTGAGACTTGCTCCCAGAGACAGGACACGAGGTGATTTTGATTTCTATATACAAGACCAGAAATGAAATAGCCCTGTAGGTATTTCTAGGAACACGTTAGAGGAGGGAGAAAAAGATGGGAGTCCAGAGAAGAAAGTGTGTGTGTGTGTGTGTGTGTGTGTGTGTGTCTGCGTGTGTGTGTGTGTGTGTGTGTGTGTGTGTGTGTGTGTGTGTGTGTGTCTGCCTCTCTGCGGGAGGAGGAAGCTCCCTTGTAATAGTTTGCCTTCCGTCTACTCGGGAGTTTTCTAACAGCTGCTCAGGGGCTGGCTCTAAGGTCTGCGACCCGTGCACACAGGCTGTGACTAAAGAAGGGATCCCGGGCCACTGGGTGATACGTAAAAAGTTCTTTGTGTACAGCCCTGCTTGAGCGCCTAGCTCCATGGTGGCTGTGGCTGGGCAGCTACCCGCCCCCTAAACCTGTCCTGCGATGCAGCATCTGGACAAAGGAGCCCTTTAGACACAGACCGATGTCGTCGCGTTCAGTATTGGAAATACACCAGCTGAGCCGGGAATTGAGAGGAAACATCTGTGTTTTACTTGCTGTGCATCTAATGGGTTAACATCTGTTCCCTCAGGCTTAGTCATCCCGATATACATAAGAATGTGGCTTCCGTGGATTGTCTCCTCCAGGAGCATCCGTTTGGGTCTTGCTAATGTGGGTTTAATATAAGCTTATATGGTTAGCTAGTTTTTAATTATTCTAAAACTAGCAACGTGGTTATTATTACCGTGATCAGAAATCGAAACAGTTCAGAAGCATAGGGAGTGAAAAATAAAATTGTCAACCTCCTATCCAGAGGTCACTATTGTTAAAAGTTTCTTTTTTGTTCTTCCAGAATTTTAAAACACAGACTAGGCACATATTTAAATCCTTTTTTTTTTTTAAGGGCAAATAGTATACTATGCATTCTGCCCTGAAATCTAGTATTTTTATTTTAGTATCTGGGATCTCTCCATATCTATATAGCTTTATATATCTTTATGTAACAAAAAGCTCACCCATGTTCTTTTCAACATCTATAGTATTCCATCTCCGAATGCACCTTCACTGATTGAATCGATCCCTTTCCAATGGGCAAAATTTAGGTTGTTTCCGGTTTTCTGCTGTTACAATGATGCAGGGGAAAAAAATCTCTGTGCCAACATTGCTGTGTGCTTATGGGAATATATATGTTGAGAACGTTTCGAGCAGTGGAATTTTAGGGTCAAAGCATATGCGCATTAACATCTTAGTAGATATTTCCAAGTCCAATTCCAAAAGCATTGCACCTTTTAATATTTCAGCCTTAAATAAATGACTGTCTTCTAAATTGTAAGCATAGTTGAAGGTTTTCCTTTCAGTGCTGTTAATTTTTAAACAGCATGTTTAGTACTGAGACCAAATGAGCTTGTTCATTTGCTAATTAAATGACCTGGAAGTTAAATTTCCATTCCAGAAATGAAGTCTAGGGTATGTTAAGTGCCCTGCCCTGGGTCTTTTAGAACCAGCCAGAGGCCTGACCCAGCACCCAGTTTGAGAAGCTCAGGCACAGCCGGACCAGAGACATCCAGAGCAAGGGGGCAGGCATATGGCTTCATGCTTTGACTGTGGCTTCAGTTAAATCAACGGACTGTCTCTAGAAATCGTAGGGCAAAATCAGAACCCCTTCCTTTTTTAAATGTGTAATAATATCATCTTCCATTAGTTCTGTTCAAAGGACGTTGATTAAGCAGAGCCATGGTACGAAGTTCCTCCTGGAAGGAGCCTGTCATCCCTACTCTCTCTCCACTTGTAACAGTGTTCTCTCTTCGTGCTTTCTCTTTTTGTATTTGTTTCTTTTCCGATCAACTGCTTACCCTCTTGCACCCACTCACTAATACCAGAGGGGGTGGCCAGGTCTGTGGACAACTGATCGCTTTCCTAGTTCTGGACAGGAAAATAATTTTGCTTGTGGTTCTAACCACAGTGATTTGACTCCATATCTGGAGTCTAACCCCCCATGGGACAGTTAATCTGCTTATGACTTCGAATGCTTAAAGCCGTCCACCGACCCAGAAACAGCTCATTTTCTTATTTTTAATTTAAGGTTTTTATAGTTAAAATCTATTACAAGTGAAAACAAGGTATAACCAGATACCAAGATGCTAGTCACATTTCAAAACACTTGTGGTTCGAGTGGCTGTTAATTTGCTGTGTAAGTCACAGTAGCACCCCAAAATACCTTGTCCATTACAGCCAACTCTTTGGGAATCACAGAACTTTCACACATATTTTATTTCACAAACGACCTGCTTGTTGGAAAAATGACCCCTTTAAGACCCTGTTCCCTTGCCCTCCAAAGTCATCTTAAACAAAGACACAGTAACATCAGAATAGGATCTAGGTGTTAGCAAAAGGAAAAACAAACAAACTAAAGGAAATTAAAAAAACTCCCATCTCAGGTCTGAGCCTCTGTGGTTCTGTATGCAACTCCACTACACCATACAGAGACTAATGCCATAAAATAAAGGAAATAAACCAACAGGCATAGAAAGCTTGCCTAATTAAAACTCCTAATTCCAAACTCTTAATTTCCCAGCAGCACATTGGAAGCCAGCAGGAAGAGAGAGGAGGTGAAATGTGTTGTTCCAATGTTGTCCCTAAATAGAAAGTTCTTTACAACTGGCAGGAAGCACCTGGGAGATTATTTGCTTTGGAAATTTGGAAATAAATTGTTTTTTAAATAAGAAGGGAAAAAAAAAATTGGTTTCTAAGGTCAGATGCTTTTACCATTTTTGCATACATACATTTTTATAATATGAATTCTGAAGGTTGAATGAATTCAAGTTAATGTTTTTAAATTTAAGGAGAGATGCATATACTGTTAAGATAGGAAATTGAGATAGGAAATTTTAGCTATGAATTTCCTAATTTTGATGAAAATTGACCTTTAATATTACAGTACTTTCATTTTTACAGCTTTTTACATATTCTATAAAAAGGCTTAAAAGTGAAACAAAGATGTTTCTTAGCTATTATATTTTCTACTGTTCAACTCTTATAACCTTTTAAGTCCTTTAAGACTTTAGAAGCTATTCTTTACCAGCTCTGTCCTTTAATTACTAATTTACTAATGGAGTGGGTATGATTTTTCCATTTTTCTTTTCCATGAGAAGAAATATTCTAATTTCTTTTATTAATCTTACTAGCTTAGGAGTAATTCTGTTTTTATTTTGTAGTTAATATGAAATTAATTCACTGTAGAGAATTCTGTTGCTCTGATGGCTGATAATATGAATACGTATTTGCTCACATTGCTAGAAAGAATGTTACATAAGAGAGTTAGTGGAGGAATATGAGCTCTTGAACACCGGGAGTTAAGGGGAAAATTAGTGCTTGTAGGTCGTTAATCTTTGTGTTTTAAATAAAAATTAAAAAAGAATCTCACCATTATGTAACCAGTACTTTAAGCAACTTTTACTGCATTCTGCTACGATGTCAAATTGAATAAGCCAACCAGAAACACAGGGTACCAATTCTTCTTGTCAGTAATGCTTTAAAAGTAGAGATTTATTGAGAGTTCTTTTACTACCTTGACTTCATTACTTTCGCAAAATATTGGATGGGCATTAAACTCAGATTTACTAGTGTGCTTAAAATCTTGTCAAAATGAAACGAGCACTTGTTGTCATAAGTATTACAGATTTAGAGGCATTTGTGAGGGGGTGGCTATGCTTTGGGGATCTCACTCATTCCTGAAAAGAAAAACATGCTCAACCTTTTTTTTTTCCTCGTTTTATAATAGTCCCATATTTTACTGATTCCAAGTCCCTTTAGGAAAACCTCAGAGAGTTTTTACAAATTTTTGTGATTTAGTTCTAAAAGCGAGTTGCATTTTAGATTGTTCCCTTTTTCAGCCACCTGATTTATGTTATTTCTTCAGATGCAGCACAGACCTTGTCACTATAAATTCATTTGAGAGACCAGTTCTTCCTACAATTCTTTGTTGCCCTGATTTCAGAATTTCTAGTGGATTTGTTGTCAACTTTAATGTTCCTTTTGAGAATAAATTGAGTCTCCAGTTTCTTGCCTGTGTGTGTGTGCACACGTCTGGAGCTGGAATGCCTTTCTTCGGCCAACTGAAAACGGAGCCCGACGCCTCTCCTCACAGAGACTCCCTCAATTTTCAGGAGTTTTACATTTAGTTAGTTCATGACCAAAAGAAAAGAAGGGCCCTCATTTTTCTTTTTAACTTTTTTTTTTTTAAGGTCTTATTTATTTATTTGACAGACAGAGATCACAAGTAGGCAGAGAGGCAGAGAGAGAGAGGAAGGGAAGCAGGCTCCCTACTGAGCAGAGGACCCCAGGACCCCAGGACCCCAGGACACTGGGACCATGACCTGAGCTGAAGGCAGAGGCTCAACCCACTAAGCCACCCAGGTGCCCCTCTTTTTAACTTTAAACAACCACAGTCTAGAGTCTTGCCGTCTGGCCTTTGGGAACTTGAAGCATATGGCAGTTCTGGGCTTTATGTCTGGTCGGTCTAATAGAGTCTATATTCTTTTGGCATTGAATACATGATTTTATCTTATTGTAGTCGGTGGGCTCACACCAATCAAATAAATCATTTTATTTTGTATTCTTTTCTTTTCCTTTCCTCTGGTAGACCCAACTACTTTCTTTTTTTTTTCTTTTTTAAATATTTTATTTATTTATTTGAGAGAATGAGTGAGGAGAAGGTCAGAGAGAGAAGCAGACTCCCTGTGGAGCTGGGAATCTGATGAGGGACTCGATCCCGGGACTCCAGGATCATGACCTGAGCTAAAGGCAGTTGCCCAACCAACTGAGCCACCCAAGCGCCCCAACTACTTTCTAATAACAAAGAGGAGACATAGGCAGTGAAGGGAATTTGCCTCATTCTCGTCTTCATCCCCTACCTCCACTGAGCCACAATTTACTATTTCACAGTAGGAACCTTCTCACTTCACCCAACATAAAAACTGGTTATATGGTTGGACAGTACCACGCAAAGGTGGGGCCCTGGGCCAAATAGTGAACATATTTGGATTTATTTCATTTTTTTAAAAGATTTTATTTATTTATTTGTCAGAGAGAGAGAGAGTGCTAGAGTGCACAAGCAGGGGGAGCAGCAGGCAGAGGGAGAAGCAGGCTTCCCCACTGACTAAGGAGCCCGATGTGGGACTTGATCCAGAACCCTGGGACCATGCCCCGAGCTGAAGGCAGATGCTTAACCAACTGAGCCACCCAGGCGTCCCTATTTCACAGTTAATAGGATGTGTTTCTTGACTTTTAATTGCACTCTTCCCATGCTACGTGCCAAGTTTTATGCCAAGCGCTTTGCATGTGTTATTTAATTTAAATGCCCTATGTGGCATGTATTCACATGTCCCTATTTTGCAGATGAGGAAACCGAGGCTCAAAGAGTTGGAAGTAGGCCATCCCTTTACAAGTGATGGAGTTGGGATTTGAGGCAAGCTTATCTAATTTTAATATCTGGGATCTGCAGCTATGCTCTATAGCCTGAGTCCCTCACTATGAAGTCAGTGTTCTCTCAGAGTCCTAAGGAAGGGCTTCCAAGGGATCTAGACCCATGCATTTGATGACTTGATTGTTCAAAGAAAACTGCAAGTTCTGTAGGCCTCCCTGCCCTGTGTCCCATACTCCACCTACCAAAAATGGCTTCTCTTTTTCAGGGCCTTACTTGTCTCATCTGTCAAATAGAAATTATATTAGGTAAGGTGGGCTGCATAGTTCTCTTTTTATAAAAAACAGCTATGGCGGTACCTGGGTGGCTCAGTTGGTTCAGCATCTGCCTTCAGCTCAGGTCATGATCCCCCTGGCCCCCCAAAAATCAGGGTCCTCGCACAGGAGGGAGCCTGCTTCTCCCTCCGAGCCTCCCTCTGCTCGTGTTCTCTGTCTCTTTCTGACAAATAAATAAATAAAATCTTAAAACAACAACTGTGGATTCACTGCAGGTTGTGAAGATCATATAGAGAGGGACAGAGAGGACCTGTATACCCTTCACCTGGTTTCCCCCAGTGATTACATCTTATGTAACTAGCACATGCAGGCCACAGAACTGACGTTGGTATAAAGTGTCTGTATGATTCTGTGCCATTTTATTACCTGGACGTTATAAGCACGAGCAGGAGGAGGATATAGAACTTCTCAGTTACCACCAACAGGTCCCATTTATGGGCACTGTCCCCATGCTTCCTTCCTAAACCCTGACAACTACTAATTTGTTCTCTATCTCTGTTCATTTTGTCATTTCGTATCTCTTTGAAGCACGATTGTGTTTTCATTATGAAATATCTTGATTAGAAAAGCACGATACTTATATAACTACCTCTCAAATTTAACATGATGCAGATTTAATAAGTGTTGTATTTCTTTTGTGACTTAAAAAAATCAGATTGATTTTAAAGCTTCTTTGTTCCACTCTCTCATCCTTTTGACCTCCTATCCTTCCCAGAAGTAAACTCTACCTCAGTCATTGTCCTTGGTTTTCTCTTTTTCTACATAACTAGGTGCTTTTAACATCCTATAGCATAGTTTTGTGTGTTTTAAACATTGACATAAACAAATCAACAAATATTTATTGAGTGCCTACTATGTGGTAGGCACTGTTCTAGTCCCTCGAAATACGATGGTGAATAAGGCAAAACCCTTTTCCTAAATATATAACTATGAATAAATGAGAGTAATCTGTAAATGTATGAAAATGATGAAATAGGATATTGTGGTTCAGATTGGCGGGGTTAGAGGAATGAAGGGGTTGGTAGGGCACTGAGGAAAGGCTTTGCTGAAGGTACTGCATTTAAAATCAAAACCTAAACGATAAGAAACAATAAGTCAAACAGAAGGAACAGTAAGCAAGTGCTTTTGCCCTCACATAAAAATAAGTTCAATGGAAGAGCAAGACTCACACAGAGGCTGGGGTGATGTGAACACCAGGGGGCACGGAGGGAGGGAAGGGCAGGGATGGAAGGGTAAGAGGTAGGGAGAGGGGAGAGGGGATTGGGAAAAGCCAAGGAGACCTTGATAAGGAATTTGGACTTTATTAAGGCTGTTGTGGGAAGACATTGAAAGGTATAAGCAGGAATGTGCCAGAGTTGCCAAGGGGAAAATGGCTCAAGAAGGGACACAAATGGGTAAGCCATTGGGCTGTTGCAGTATTTCAGGGAAGAGATAAGTTGGAAGGACTGATACCTTCTAATAAGATGACAAGGCTTGGGGCGCCTGGGTGGCTCAGTGGGTTAAGCCTCTGCGTTCGGCTCAGATCATGATCTTAGGGTCCTGGGATCAAGCCCCAAATCAGACTCTCTGCTCAGCAGGGAGCCTGCTTCCCCCACTCTCTCTGCCTGCCTTTCTGCCCGCTTATGATCTCTCTCTCTCTGTCAAATAAATAAAATCTTAAAAAAAAATTTGACAAGGCTTGGTATCACCTAATCCTTCTGCAGTTTGCCTTTAGGATTCAACATTGTGTTTCAAGATTTACTTATGTTGATACTTTTAGATAAAGTTAATTCATTTTAACCACTATGTATATCCCATTCTATGAGAATACCAGATTCCCTGTTTATTCTTTTGTTGGTAGACTTCAAAGTGTATCTATTTCTCCAAACACAGTTCTGCCAAAAGCATCCTCAATATGGGTTCTTATGCCTAAGATACCAGACTTTCTCTGGGATACAAAAATGGCGATAGAATTGCTAGGCTCTCTGGGTATGCCAATTGTCAACTTTGTACAAAATTGTTCTCCAAAGAGGGTTTTTAAAAAAAATATATTTTATTTATTTATTTGACAGACAAAGATCACAAATAGGCAGAGAGGCAGGCAGAGAGAGAGGAGGAAGCAGGCTCCCCGCTCAGCAGAGAGCCCAACTTGGGGCTCGATGGCAGGACCCTGAGATCATGACCTGAGCCGAAGGCAGAGGCTTTAACCCACTGAGCCACCCAGTGGCTTTGATATAACCCAAAGAGGTTATATCAATTTATAGTCACTACCTGTGTATGAGCATTTTCATTTCCCAACATCTTCAACATTTGGTATTGTACTTTTAACAACTGCCAATCTTCTGGGTATGAAATGGAGGGCCATTGTTGTCATAGTTTGCATTTCTTGATCACTAGTGACTATGTTTTTTGGTCCTATGTTTCTTTTCTGGGAATTCTTCTTCCTATCCTATGCCTACTTTCCCACTGGGCTGTTTGGTTTTTTCTTGTTGATGTGTAGGAGTTCTTTATATATTTTGGATAATAATCCCTTGTTAGATTTTATGCATTGAAAACACCTTTCTTACGTTTGTTTTATTTTTAAAGATTTATATATTTATTTGAGAGACAGACAAAGAGAGAGAGAGAGAGCATGAGAGCGGGGTGAGGAGCAGAGGGAGAGAGAGAGAGAGAGAGAAGCAGGCTTCCTGCTAAGCATGGAGCCCGGCCTGGGGCTCGATCCCACAACCCTGAAATTATGACCTGAGCTGAAATCAAGAGTCGTCTGCCCGACCAACAGATCCACCCAGGCACCCCTCTTAGGTTTTATGCATTAAAATTTTTCCTTCCAGGACACCTGGGTGGCTCAGTGGGTTAAAGCCTCTGCCTTTGGCTGAGGTCATGATCCCGGAGTCCTGGGATCGAGCCCCGCATTGGGCTCTCTGCTGAGCAGGGAGCCTGCTTCCTCCTCTCTCTCTGCCTGCCTCTCTGCCTACTTGTGATCTCTGTCAAATAAATAAATACAATTAAAAAAATAAAATATTTTCTTCCAATTTTTAGCTCATCAGTTTACTTTTTAATGTTTTAATTTTTATTTTTTAATGATTTTATTTATTTATTTGAGAGAGAAAGAGAGCTAGCACACCAGTGGGGAGAGGGGCAGAGGGAAAGGGAGAGAGATGATCTCAAGACTCCATGCTGAGTGCAGAGCCCAACACAGGATCTGATCTTACAACCCTGAGATCATGACCTGAGCTGAAATCAAGAGTTGGATGTTTAACCAACTGAGCTAACCAGCACCCTTCTGTTTACTTTTTTAAATGATGGTTTACATTTAAATTTTTACCACAGTCAGATTTACCAATCTTGTTCTTTATGTTTTGTGTTTTCCCACCCAGAGTTCATTGAAATATTAAAGTTGAGCTTTCTATTTTAGTTACTGAATTGACATGCAAATTAAGTTTATGGACGAGGGGAAGTATGGATTTCTAAAAAAAAAAAATTTCTGGGGCACCTGGGTGGCCCAGTGGGTTAAGCCTGTGCCTTCAGCTCAGGTCATGATCTCAGGATCGAGCGCCACATCGGGCTCCCTGCTCAGCGAAAACCCTGTTTCTCCCTCTCTTTCTGCCTGCCTCTCTGCCTACTTGTGATCTCTCTCTGTGCCAAATAAATAAATAAAATCTTTTAAAAAAATTTTTTTCCTATTGGAAAATGGACAGATCTAACACCATTTATTGAATAGTCTTATTCTTTCCCCACTGATTTGTAACGTTATCTCTGTCATACATCAAGTTTTCCTGTAAGTGTGGGTCTCTTTGTGGGCTCTCTATTCTGTTTTGTTGTTCTACTTTTCTGTCTGTGCACCAATGCCATCCTTCAGAAATAACTGCAGCTTTAGAATAAGCCTTGATGTCTGGAGTGTTGAGCTGTTTTTCTTTGCTCCTCTAAGTCATCTTGGGCAATTTGGGTTCTTCATTCTGATATTAACTTGTGGATCAACTTGTCAAATGCCATGGGGGAAAAACACATGGATTTTAATGTAATTGCAGTGAATTTGCAGGTTAATTTAGAGAGAATTGCCATCTTTGAGTCTTCTCATCTCATACATGAACATAGTAAATGCTTCATTTATTCAGGTCTTTTTTCTGCATCAATCAAGCTTTATTCCATAATGACCTTGTATTTCCTTAGTTAGACATGTTTATAAGTTCCCCAATTTTTTGTTGCTATTGTTAATGGAATCTTGTTTTTGTTTCGTAATTATACCTTTGTTAGTTTTCTATTGGGATATGGTGTTATTTTTTTTTTCTGCTATTGATTTTCTAATATTCATTCATTTGTGTCCAGCAACCTTTGTGATTCTGGTAGTTTGTCTCAAGATTCTTTTAGAATTTTTCATGGATAGTCATTTTGTCTATAAATAATTATCTTATTAGCTTTTCAATTAGTCAGCATTTTAGATAATTTCCTTAAGTCCCTTCCAAACTGTAGGATCTTTGATCCCATTCAGTGCTTTTGTATCTATGTGTGGGTGAAAATAAAGCATGGGTACTCGTTCTGGATGCATTATATAATACATATTAGAAAATTTTCAGCACAATTTTGATAACAATAAAATAATTTTTAAAAACTTTAAGAGAATAGACATCATTCATCACTTGCTATTAACCAATATAGACTCAGACAAATGCTACCTATATCACAGAGTGCAAGATGTGGGTCAAAAAGAAAAGAGAGGGGCGCCTGGGTGGCTCAGTGGGTTAAGCCTCTGCCTTCAGCTCAGGTCATGATCTCAGGGTCCTGGGATCCAGCCCCCCATCGGGCTCTCTGCTCAGCAGGGAGCCTGCTTCCTCCTCTCTCTCTCTGCCTGCCTCTCTGCCTACTTGTGATCTCTCTGTCAAATAAATAAATAAAATCTTAAAAAAAAAAGAAAAGAGAAAAATGAAATGATGTCAACTTTCAATATTAGTAGAACACACATATACACGGTACTGTGTGTGTGTGTGTGTGTGTGTGTGTGTGTGTGTGTAAAGTCATGTGAGCTATACAACATCTTGGAATGAGAACATATTTTCTACAATCAGAAACATTAAATCCAGGAAATGGCTCCAGTTTCCAATTAAGATTCAAAGGTCATATGGTAAGTCTTTAAGAGACTTTGGGAGGTATTGTTTTGGGAGATGAGCCCCTAATATTTGCAGGGTCCCTGGGACCAGGAGTAGTTCAAGTGTGGATGGCCCTTAACTCTTAGAATTATCATTAGGATAGTCCACAGGGTGGGTTATAGCAAAACTCCCATTCACTGCTCAGCATCTAGGAAAAGAAGAGGCTCTTTTCTGCCTCAGAGCCCTGGATTCTGTAATTCACCAAGCGACGGCCCTGGCATTATGCAGGGTGATGGTGGTGTTAAGATAAGGACCCAGAAAGTCCCTGAACTCCTGCAGCGGGCAACCAGGTTGTCACCTGGGTCTTCTGCCATGTTTGTAGTTTCCTGTATGAAACAGGAAAGGCAACAGGTCCACTCCTCTTGGAAAGCCTTCCGCAGGGGCTGGTCTATAGACATTTGCTGGGCCAGCTTTTCTGGGTTGTCCAAACTTCCCTGGAGTGAAGTCCAGTCAGGATGTGGTCTGAACTGAGAAGCAGTTACCAGTCCGCCTGTGCTACCGCTGAATCTACTTGGTCAAAGACCAAGTCATAGCTGTTCCCTGAAGCTATGAGAGTAAACACTGCCTCCTATTTTTAGTAGTTCACTGCTTGCAAAAATAGCGCAAAATCCAGACCTTTGAGTATCGACAGCCTTCAGCTTCAGGGGCCATCCTGTGGTCACAAGCACCTCAACAACGACAATGTGGGCCGCCATTAATGTCTACGGGAGTGGCGATGGGTGGGGAGTGTAAGTGCTTCACACATACTAGCTTGCTTCATCTTTGCACAGAGTAGTCATTGTTGTTACCCCTGGTTTTCAGGTGAGAAAACCAAGAGTCAGAAAAGTCAGGCCACCTGCCCTAAGTCACACAGGCCTTGAGATGCAGGGCCTGGTTCAGAAGCCCAGTCAGTCCACCCCAATGCCATGGTTTATGTTTCTGACCCCTTCTTATTCCTGCCTTCTCACGTTCCTTCATGGCATCTGTGGCGGGATGTTAACTGTGTGAGATCTGGTCCAGGTTCTTCAGAGAACTTTAGTCGATAATTGGATTCACGTGAAATAATCCAGAAATTATGTCCATCTCTATAGGAGATATTAAATACCATTTTTCTTATGGTTTTGTTATTTTTTTTAAAGCTATTGGATTTACAAAGTTACCCTATTCTCATCATGTTCTCTTCTTACAGAGAAACCTAAGTATTTTTCCAACACACTGTTATTTGGGATAATTGCTTGACAGTTTAAAGAGCACCCAGAAGCTGTGGAGAACGGAGTCTTAAAATGGCCAGTGAAACCATCCGAGTGTGAGCAAGCTCCAAGGGTGGAACCTGAAATGTGGCTGCCTGTTCCGTGTTGACTGCTTTAATAGAAAAATCAAATTCAGGATCTTGTGTTTACTGAGATGATTGGCGTGCATTATCAGAGTAGCTGCACATGGAAAATTTCTGACTTCCATCGGTTGATCTTATGTAAGTGGCATATGGAAAACAATGTGTTGGTTTGGTTACCAAATGAAAATTCGGGGGACACCCACATGGAGACAGTCTACTTGTTTCTGATTTGACGGCTCTCATAGGGAAAACACTGTGGTGCTGGCCATTTCCTGGCGAGTCCTCATTGGTGGCTGCGTGTATAAAATCCCCACTAATTACATGGCAAGGTCGGGTAGTGGGTGGTGGCCTCAAGCCTCTTCTGCTTCCAAGTAACAGAAACCTACTTCAAACTAGCTGAAGCAAAAATAAGTGAACAATAATCATAGTTGCATATATATGATGTACATACATTACATGTGTATATATTACATATGTATATACATATATCCATACATATGTGAGATAACATTACTAGGACAAGAGTTTTGCTCTGAGGACACAAGGTTAGCTCATGGAATCCAAGGATCGAGTGCTGGGCACTTTGGGAGAGACCAGAATGCCTTTGGTCCCAAGGCAGCTGTCCTTTTGGGCACCTCCTCTCTGGGACCCACGGTTGCTTGTCTCCGCTTCTGTACCTTCTCTTTTCTCTTTCCTTCTCTGTGGGTCAGCTCCATCTGCTTCTCTGTGCATGACTGCCTTACAACTCACAATGTTCTCTGTCCTCGGCTTAAATAACCAAGAGGCCCTGACTCCGTACTTAAAGTCCCAGTTCTGGGTCAGAGAGTCAGCCCAGGTCAGGTCAGCAACCCCAGTTGTCAGCTCTGACCTGGGAAGTGGAACAATTGGGCTCACATGTGGCCTTAGGGGGCCTCTGCCTGTGGGAGAGGGGCCAGTTTCTAAATACAACCCCTTCTTTCTATTCTTCTGAACACACAGATTCTCAAAAAGAAGTTGATTTTTTGTCACAGTGACTCCTCTAATAGTAGGGGAAGGTATGAGGGGTAGATGCTATCCTTGCACAAATAGGCCATAGATAGTGAAATATGGGGAATGACTATGGTAAAGAATTGATACCCCCAATAATCTGTATTTTTGTTCCTCAGACCAACAAGAAATTATTCCTTTTATCCTGATCCAGTATTTTATGCTTAAAAGTTTTATTGATCACCTATCAAAATTAACTGTAATAATTATAATAAAGAAGTCATTGTCAGACATATTATTTTATAGGTAGTTATGCCTAGCAAATATACTTGAATTGAGTGTTTTAAGGAAAACTTATTCTTGGGTACTTTAGAAGGTTATACTTCTATTTGTAAAGTGATTAGTCATGTATGACCATATCTATCAGCTGGGTAAGTTTAGAATATTTGCATTTTTTTTTAGATTGATTGGTCACACATACAGGGTAGAATGTTTAGGAAATGACTGCTCCTATTTAACACTCCTGCCCCCCACCCAAGTGGTCTTAGTGATGTTATATGTCAATACAACTTCTGAGTAGTTCATTTAAATTCTCTTACTTTTTATTTAAAATTATGTTTATAATGCATTTCAAACACACAAAAAACATGGAGAATAAAATATGATACCAGTGCTTCCCCCACATTTAACAAAGATGATGGTTGTAGGATGGTTTTTCAGTCAGCCAAATGAGATAGTTACCAAATGTTAATGTAGTATATACATAATATATCAGATTAAAAATTAGCCAAAGCTGTACTATATATTTCTTATGGATACATATACTTATTAAGACATAAATATACAATGGGGAGGATACTCAACTACTTATAAAGGGTCAATACATATGAGAAATTGGATGGGTGAAGTCAGGGGCTTCAACCGTATTTGTGATGCTTTATTTTAAAAAAAATCATCTAAAGCAAATATGGAAAATGCTAACAATTGTTAGTTCTTGGAGGGTTTCAGGATAAGGCATAGGGTGAGACAATTTGACTTTCTAAGTATAAGCTAGCCCCTTAGAAATGTTCTTCCTTCCCCTCAGGCACATTTGTAAGTAACAGAGGCATTACATGAAATGGTCATGGGTAGACGTCCTTTGTAAGCATACCTACTGTATGAGTGTCCCTTGAATCAGAGAATGGAATCAAGGATAGGAAAGGAGATGTGCTTCCTACTGGGTACCTCTGGATTTTGTTCTAATTGTGTGATGCTCTTCTGAGGGGTGATAGAGGTAGAATGTGTATCCGCCACCACCATCATCACAGCTGGCATCTACTGCAAGCTTTATATTGTGTCTGTCCCTTGCCAAACATCTTGAATGAGATATTCATTAGGTTACAGTTTTGTTCACCATAACAGAGACCCAAAATAATGGTGGCTTAAACAAGATAAAATTTTTTAAAAGGTTTTATTTATTTACTAGAGAGAGAGTGAGAGAGAGCAGAGGGAGAGGGAGAAGCAGGCTCCCCGCTGAGCAGGGAGCTCCACACGGGCCTGGATCCCAGAACCCTAAGATCATACCTGAGCTGAACTCAGATGCTTAACCGAATGAGCCACCCAGGCACTCCAAACAAGATATAACTTTGTCACTCACTAAAGAGTCTAGACATCTGCAGTCCGTGGTTGATATGATGGCTCCATGAGGGTCAGGGATCCAAGCTCTTTCTATCTTGTTGTTCTGATACTCCTACAATATTACTCTTATATTCCTAGTCTATGATGGTTCTTGGCTCTCTCTCACTAGAGCTTCTCATTCTCCCCACCCCCTGCCAGAATTGAACCCCATGAGCACATCTGGCTGCAAGGGAAGCTGGGAAGTGTAGTCTTTATTCTGCACAACCATGCAAGGCAGCTGTAAATATTGGGGTTTCTATTCTTGCAGAATATTGCATATGGTGGGGGGCGGGTATAAGAAGTCTGTGCCACAGTGAGTAGTTTCTGTTTAACCTTACAGCAACATTCAGAGTCAAGCCCAAATCGGCCGGTTTAACGCTTAGCAAGAGAGATTGGATTACCCGCTGAAGGTCACACTGCTAGTACATTGTGGAGCCGGGTGTGGCTGTGTTTTTGTTTCTTTGTACATTTACGTCTACTCTGCCCAGAAGTTCTATTACTAGGAACTGAGTGGGGAATTTTCTCCGCTTCCTTGGGACTGCCACACCTCATCAGTGTTTGGTGTTTCGTGACACCGTTTAAAACAGTCATCCAGGAAGGAGTTGTGTGCCCTGTGCATTAGAGTTGAAAGCAAGCACACATTTAATTCTTTCCAAGGTATTCTGTGATATTTATTGAGCAATGGGTAGTACATTTGGGTGTTGTCCAATCAGAACTGAAAACACGGGGTGCCTGGGCAGCTCATTTGATTAAGTATCCGTCTTCTGCTCAGGTCCCGATGCCAGGGTCCTGGGATCAAATCCTGTGCAGAGGTCCTTGCTCAGCAAGGCGTCTGCTTCTCCCTCTGTGCCTACCCCGGCTCGTGCTCTCTCTATCAAATAAATAAAATCTTAAAAAAAAGAAGAGCTGGGAACATATACCAAGGAATGTTATTCTTTAGCTTGATTCAGTTTATACCTGGCTTTGGGGTAGGCTAGGAAATGTACCTCTATTATCTTTTTAATAAGATGGAAATACTTAATAAAATATGTGTTCTAACAGCTTTTTCTCTGAGCTCAATGTTAAGACGATGGACTATCTCTAAGCATTAAATAAAAAGTAGCAAATTTTCAGGGTGCCTGGATGGCTCCTGGATGGAGTGGCCAACTACTGTTTTTTTGTTTGTTTTGTTTTGTTTTGTTTTGTTTGTGTTAGTCACCATACAGTACATCATTAGTTTTTTTTTTTTTTTAATTTTATCCATTTATTAGTTAGAGAGAGAGAGAGCGAGCACAGGCAGAGGCAGAGGGAGAAGCAGGCTCCCCGCCAAGCAAGGAGCCCGATGTGGGACTCAATCCCAGGACCCTGGGATCATGACCTGAGCCGAAGGCAGCCGCTTAACCAACTGAGCCACCCAGGTGTCCCCATCATTAGTTTTTGATGTAGTGTTCCATGATTCATAGTTTGCGTGTAACACCCAGTGCGCCATGCAATCAGTCCTCTAATACCCATCTGCCCCTTAATACCCATCACTGGGCTCACCGATCCCCCCAACCCCCTCCCCTCTAAAACCCTCAGTTTGTTTCCTGGGATCTATAATCTCTCATGGTTCATCTCCCACTCTGATTTCTCCCCCTTCATTTTTCCTTTCCTTCTCCTAATGTCTTCCATGCTACTCATTATGTTCTACAAACACGTGAAACCATATGATAATTGACTTTCTCTGCTTGACTTATTTCACTCAGCATAATCTCCTCCAGTCCCGTCCATGTTGATACAAAAGTTGGGTATTCATCCTTTCTGATGGCTGCATAATACTCCACTATGTATATGGACCACATCTTCTTTATCCATTCCTCTCTTGAAGGTCATCTTGGCTCTCTCCACAGTTTGGCTATTATGGACATTGCTGCTATGAACACTGGGGTGCATATGGCCGTTTTTTCACTACATCTGTATCTTTGGGGTAAATACCCAGTAGTGCAATTGTGACTACTGGGTTTGACTCAGGTCACAATCCCAGGATCCTGAGATTGAGCCCACCTTGGGCTCCATGCTCAGCAGGGAGTCTGCTTGAAGATTTTCTTCCTCTGCCTCCCCCACAACTGCTGCGGGGGGCACACTCTCTCTCGATAAATAAATCCTTAAAAAAAAAAGTAATAGATTTTCTAGAAGTGATTTTATTTTGAGAAACAAACAGCTGTGAAACCAGATGTTGCATCTTTACAATGGCATCCAACCACCAGCATCTTCCATGTAACAAAATTTGGCAGGTGACCTTTTTCTTTCACCCAGATCACAATTTCCAAGAGTTGGCATGTGCCAAAGACAAAATTTCAAAAGCGAAGCCTGGTTCCTGAAAGTTCACATCTGACATTATTCAAGCTCATGCTGGATCAGAAGTCTGTATGGTTCAAGACTGTATGGGTCAGGATTAAGATAAGGCAAGTGTGACATTCACTTCACTGGCAGCAAACTTTACAGAGGTGTCCAAAAAACTTAGTACAAGATCAATAATATTTTAATGCAAGTTTTAAAAACAGAAATAAGTATAAAATCAATTTGTGATGAACAAATATCCAGATTTTAAGTAAAGACAGGCTGTTGTTTGTGTTGCCACACTGCATTGTTGTGTGATGGGAACAGCCATTTCCAATCAGCCCCACGTTCCTGGCCCCGAGCTCCTCAAATCCTGCCAGGCAGGTTTATGAGGGTTGACAATGTGTGAGAACAGATTGGGCAATGAATGTGGGGCTTTATATAGGGTCATGTTTTTTTGCTTATAGAACTTTTATTAGTTTTTCTCCCTTGGTTCAAGAATATTTTGGAGGATATTTTGATGAGTGTATATAGGTGTGTACATTTTCCCTTTGTCCCAGGCTCCAGTAAGTCTCCACAGGGCATGGTCCAGGACTTCTGGGAACCTTGCTCTCCGTGCTAAGTGAGCCACTGCTAGAGGAATTCTCACCTCTTGCAAGATCTAGTGGTTCCTTCTCTGAGACCATTTGCCCAAGCCTATGGCTGCTCTCCCTTAGATCACCAGGCCACAAATGCCCTTAGCCTTTTACATTTATACTGGATGGGAGCCTCTGCTTAGTTTGTCCACCTGTCTGCATGAATACCATCTAACCTATACTGGAAAGGCCCTGAGCCTCATCCCCCCAGTCCTTCCCTTCATAAATTTGGTTCCTCTTTTTTCTCTCCCTTTCTCATTCCAATTCCCATTTATCATTTGCATGGGTGTGTTGATTTCACATCTGTCTCCCCTGCTACAATGCCGGCTCTATGAGGGCAGGGAGCATATCTGCCTGGCTCATTACTCTGGCCCCAGGACCTAGCATAGTGTCTACATATTGTAGGGATTCATACAGACATTTTAATAGGTCAATGAACTTGTGAGAGCTTGGTCTGCATTATGCAAATCTCAGTGAAGCTTCATGTACTTAAAAACTGTTACTGGTAATGATGTTACAGGATTCTTTAAAAAAAATGCCTTCAAATGTCAAAGAAATGAATCTCATTTTCTTTCTTTTTTTTTTTTTTTTAAGATTTTATTTATTATTTGAGAGAGAGAGAATGACTAAGGGAGTGACAGAGGGAGAAGCAGGCCCCTCACCGAGCAGGAAGCCCTATGTGGGGCTTGATCCTAGGACCCCGGGACCCTGACCTGAGCGGAAGGCAGATGCTTAACCGACTGAGCCATCCAGGTGCTCCTTGCTTTCTCGTTTTCAGTGAGGTCTTGAATAAGCAGTGTTTCTCCTCTCTGACAACTACTGTTACATGTCAAGCCATGTTTTGCAATATCGGGAAGAGGAGTACCGCAAAGGCAGTTTGACTTAGTGGAAAGAACATTGGATTGGGAAATCAGCAAGCCTGGGTGTGAGTGTAGCTCTCAAAGAGAATGGGATGCTTTCAGTAGAATGGGCTGGGGTTCCCCGCAAACAGCCAAGTGGGCCGCATCCTCCTTCTCCTGTAGGTCTTTGGCCATGAGTACATTCCTGAAGCTGAGTTCCCTGTTTTCTTTAGGTCTAGCCCTGCCCGCTGATTAGATCTGACTGTGAACCCCAATAGCAGAGGCTCCTTCACACCAGAGCCTACCCCCATCCACTCTATCACTGGGCAGCCAGCCAAACCTCCATGTCCTGAGTGCCTTCTCTTTGGAGTTTCTGGTTAATGTCAGAGGGATCTGGAAGCTACGTCCTTGAGGAGGCCAGTGGTTCAAAACATTTGGCTCACTCAGGTCATGCTTTTGCAATAGGCACCAGACCAGGAGAAGAGTCTTCTAGAACTGTGTTCTCAGGTTGGAAGAGGCAGGATCGTGAGAGGAGCCCTGGATTTAGGGTCAGACAGACTGGGTTCTCGTCCCAGAACGATATTCACTAGCCAGGTAGTTTCAGTTCGAAACTGAGAGTGTGGAAAGAGAAGCCTAGTCCCACTCGATTCTACCAGTCAGACTTCTTGGTTCCACTCGACAGATACCTCAAGTGAACTCAAGTGAACGTAAATGGGTGTAAATAACTTAAAGGGCATAAATGGGAGTTGACCAGCTGGGCTTACCTGGTTTATTTCCTAAAAGCCCCCAAAGGGTGGGGTAGAGCTGGATTTCCGTGACAAACGGGACCCAGGCTCTGCAACATTGTTGGGGCCCTTCTTTCCGCCTTTGTTCTCTTCTTGTCCCTCTGTGGAAAGACTGTAGTTCCTAAGGAGTAACAGTTCTTCCAGAGCTGGGGAACACGACCTCCTATTTCTTTTTTTTTTTTTTAAGATTTTATTTATTCATTTGACAGAGACCACAAGTAGGCAGAGAGGCAGGCAGAGAGAGAGGAGGAAGCAGGCTCCCCATGGAGCAGAGAGCCCGACGTGGGGCTCGATCTCAGGACCCTGAGACCATGACCCGAGCCGAAGGCAGCGGCTTAATCCACTGAGCCACCCAGGTGCCCCACGACCTCCTATTTCACAGCTTCTCCCCCAAAGGGAGATTATTTCTCTCCCCTGTGATCTCATTTGAAAAATCCTCGAAGGATCTGATTGGCCTAAGCTGGATCACCCACTGACCATTGGACCAATCAGCTCTGGCAAGGGTGGGTGGTTTACTCTGATTGACAACCTACAGTAGAAGCACGTTGGAGGGGCACCTGGGTGCCTCAGTGAGTTAAGCGTGGGACTCTTGATTTCAGCTCAGGTCTTGATCCCAGGGTCATGAGTTGAGCTCCATGCTGGGTGTGGAACCTGTTTTTAAAAAAAAGAAGAAGAAAGAGAAAAAGAAAAAGAAGCAGCGGCAGCAAATGTTGGAGAAGGGTAGTCCTCAAAGAAGGGAGGTTGCTTTTCCCAGGAAATGCAGCCATACCAGGCAGACTAAATCATAGATGTCTACCACACATATTTACCTTTCAGGGCTGTTGGTGAGGATTAGACATAATGGATATAAAGCATGAGCTGAGAAATGCTGCTGCTGCTGGTGATGATGTTGTATCCAGTGTCCCTGGATACTCAGGCTCCATGTTTGGGGCCATGATATGTCACAGAAAGAAGTACAATTTCTTTGTTACTCTTGCTCTTGGGACAGTCATCGTAATAGACTCTAAGGAGCCCCTTAGTTACAGACGGAGACCTAAAAAGTTATGTTTGCTCAAGGACGTACATTTTGTGGTACAGTGAGGCCTAGACCCAATCCTCAAGGCTCCCAATCAGTACCATACTTTTTGTGTCCCATGTGGTGATTAAGAGTGCTGGCACTGAGCCAGCCTGCCTGGCTTTACAGCTCAGCCCCTCCTACTGTGGAACACTGGGCAAATTCCTTAACCTCTCTGAGCCTCAGAGATTCCCCCTGCAGAGTTGTTATGGGGATTAAATGAATTAATGTGGGTTTATTGGCTATGATGGTGATTCTGTTCTCAGAAACGATCACCTGGGTCTCCCGCCCAGGAGCCAGTCACCCTGGAGACTTGCCAGGCATTGCGATGGGGCTGCAGGTTGGTTCCACTGGGCACTGGGATTGGAGTGGGAGCAGTGGTTCAGATCACCTCAGGCTCTGGGTGACAATGAAGGCATCAGCTCGCTCTCTCTCCATCCCAGAGGTAGCGTATTATTAGGTGGTTTTTAAGATAAATAGTTTCCCGACAGAACAGTGCTTCCTGAACCACTGATGCTGCAAGGCTGTCGCTGATCTCACAGAGGATGCTCAGGAAAAACCCTCAATCCCCCTGTGTCCTCTTCTTTGAAAGAGAGCTGTGGCACTGCCTGTGATTCCAGGATCAGCCCAGGCTTTGGAATCAGACAGGCCAGGGTTTGAATCCCGCTGCTTCCACTGGTTAGCTATGTGCCTTAAGCAAGGCACTGGACCCTCTTTCGTGTCTAAATTGGGAACAGTATCAATATCTGTCTTGTAGAGCTGTTGAGAGGAGTCCCTAGAGGGCAGGCAAAGTGCTTAATACAGAGTGTACTTGGTAGATGTTGGCTGTCGTCAAAATTAAGTGTCCCGTGATGTGTATGTGTTTGAGAACACACAAAATCATTGAGCGAATATAAAGCCTCTTTTTATAAAATAAACACATTTGCATGTATATTTTCTCATAATTATGCTACCTCTTAATTTTGCAGAAGGCTTAATTGGAGAGAACTTTGGGTATGAGATTCCCACCTGATTTTTAAAACAAAAACAAGAAAACATACTCTCAAAAATCGGAGAAGTGTCTTCCTCGGTTATGTGAAAGGCTGCCTGGTTAATTCTGACAACAGAAACAAAGAGAACCCCTCCCAGAACATTGAATGATTTCCCACCCCTGGTTTCAGAGAAGGGTAAGGACTCCCACTTTATCTACCAGAATCATGCCGTGTCCGTCTATCAACCATGAAGTTGGAGGTGGGCTGGCTTTAAGCAAGGGATAGCTTCTCAAAAACAGAATTGGAGGCATTCTCTCAATGTTTGAAGGCGTTGGAGCCCTTCTAATCCGTCCCTCCCAGCCGCCGCCCCATCCTGCTGGGGTCCCACTACACAGGGAGGACTTGCAGAAGGCTCAGGTCCTAGAGTTTCAAGTAATCCCTGTTTGCAAAATCCTCTTGAACACTTCAGAAAGTTCTTTATATGGCAGAGAAAATGACTCCCTGGCATGGACAGCACTTTCTAATATAATGAACACTATCTTGAGATATACTTGTATTGCTCAGGATAGGCGAGATTAAATGATAGGAAACCAAGCCCTGGAACCTCAGGGTGGCACAGAAAGGTTATTTTTTGCCTTCCTGCTCTGGATCCACCACAGGTCCGATGCCTCTCTAGGGTAGCTTTTGTCCGAGTGGGAGCTCAGAGACAGAATCTTCATCACGTGAGCCCACCATGGCGCTCCCGGGTCACTAGGACAGAGGGACAAAGCTTGGGGAAGGCGCACTCCCTCTTACACGTTACACATCACTTGTATTTGTGAGTCAGTGCAGAAGTAGGTCTCGTGGGCCCCCCTAATTTTAAGGAAACTGGGAAGCAGAGCTCTCGCAAGTACCCAGAAAAGAGAGAGAAGGAAGTATGAATGGACAGAAGTCTCTGCAGCAGTGTTTCCCCTTTTCAAATGCAGGGATCCTGGTTGTTGGGTGAGGGCTCCTTGTGAGAAAAACCTTTCAAGAGGCTTGAAGGTCAGAGCAGAAGGAAACATGGAGAGCCAGTAGTGAAAGGGGAAGATCTTTTCTTAAGAATGCTGAGGACTTCCCTATCCTTGCTTCAAAGTTCCTAAATGTAACAAGGGAATTTAGAGAACCAAAACAGCTTGAGAATGGAGACCAGTGGAAGCATCACGCTGAAATTGTACCACCTCCCAAAATGCGGCCACCTGTTCACTGCCTTTACATCGTGTTCGCTCATCCGGGTACCCCTCTGCCATGTACCACCATCACAGTCCTCTCAGAATGACTATTATTGATGTAAGTTCTTTCTTTCAATAACGTACTTTTCTGTAGTGAAGAGTTCAGTATCGGGACGCCTGGGTGGCTCAGTGGGTTAAAGCCTCTGCCTTCCACTCGGGTCATGATCCTGGAGTCCCGGGATCGAGCCCTGCATCGTGCTCTCCGCCCGGCGGGAAGCCTGCTTTCTCCTCCCTCTCTCTGCCTGCCTCTCTGCCTACTTGTGATCTCTGTCTGTCAAATAAATAAATAAAATCTTAAAAAAAAAAAAAAAGAGTTCAGTATCATTTACCAAGATAGAAGGTATCCAGAAGAACAAAAACAATGGCACCGAAACAGAGGGTTCTGAACCTGAGGTTGGTCTCTTGGTTACAAAGAAAGACTAGCAAATATTGGAAGGGCGAAAAAGACAAGCCAGCTCTATACCTGCACTCCTTTTATGGAATCAGACAGATGGAAAGAATGATAAAGGGAGAGGTTGATAGCTCAGTGGGTGGACTGTGCCCCGATGCCTGGGTTCTAATTCGTGTGTAGCCTGTGTGCCTCAGTTTCCTCATCTGTAGATCTGAGGATAATATTTCCTATTTCATATACAGAACTCCTATAATGAGGTCTGGCCACAGTGAGGGCTCTATAAGGAGCATTAGCAATTTTTAGTAGTATTTCTTACAATGTGATATCTTGTTTAATGCCATCTCCTCTGCCTCTTAAAATTACTTCCTCTACCGTGTTAAATTATCTCTCATCCCCTGGTGAGATGCTTCCTACTCTTGGATAAACATACATCTAATAACCAGCCCAGGCTCTGCAAAGCAACAGCCCTGAACTACAAGCCCTTTGGCCTCATTGGCGATGCTACTGGCAAGGTTACTCAGCTTCTTTCAATCTTGGTTACCTAAGTGAGGTTATAGATATCTGCCTCCTAGAAGATGCTGTGAGACCCAACAGGTAAAACAGAATCTATCCAAACTTTAGAACTAAAGCAGATGTTCAATAAATATTGGTTCACCTTAAACCAGTCATTCCTAGCTGTCCCTGAGGGATCTGTGGAAATCTCCGGCGGAGTCTTCAAATGTGTTGCCCACTATACTACAGTAATTTGAAAATATGCTTACATATGTGAGAGCAGTGGTTCTCAAACTCAAGCAAACCTAAGAATCACATCGGGGGAGAGTCAGAAGGCGCCAACAGTCCTTCATCCTGCCGTGCTCCTCACTCCCCAGCAAGCCTGCAGGGGTAGGTGCTCCGCCTGGAGAATTGTTCGAACACGGATGCCTGGACTCCACCTCCAGAGATCCTGCGGCAGCAGCTGAGGGTTGGGGGGTAGGGAGGGGAGGTGGAGCCTGAAGATTTACATGTCTAACACAGCTCCCAGGTGCTGCCTTCCATCTGAGGACCACACTTCCAGAAGCTCTGTCTTTGCACACTTCAGCCTACCAATCAATGCCTATGTTTCGTGTTCTGTTTCTGAAAGTTGCTAATTGCTCAACTTTTAGATGGACTGATGGATGTATCATCCTCTCAAGTTGGTGTTATTCCCCATATATATATATATACACACATATATATATTTAGATAGATAGATATAGATATAGAAACCAGAGCTACGTTATTGCTTACCAAAAAAATTTTGAAAAAAAAATCTTTTCATTACGATGTATTATTGGCTACCTTAAGAGTCATAGTTGATTGATTTTATGTTTCAGTACAGTTTACTTGATTTCTGTAGCTCCCAAAATGCAGTATAGCCAAGTGAATATGAGAATGAACCAAATCTAATATTTTGTTGAAGTCTTGTTACAATGATCAGCGCTATTATGTGTAAATCTGGTAAAAACTTACTTCAGTGTTTGCTTTATACTGATTGTGTTCCTTTTTGGGTTCCCATGAAGGAGCTTAGTTCAGTTTGCTTCTCTGTGTTCCTGCAAGTCCTCTCTCTGCTCAGAGAACTTGCTGGTTTGAATCTCTGCCCCATTGCTTGGCTGTGACTTTGACTCAGTAGCCCGTCAGGTCTGTCATTTCTGGCTTTAGAGGGCTCCAGAAAATGATGTGTTTTGATCTCAAGAGATGCTAGAGGACCCTGGGAACAAAACCTACCTGGTGGGTTGTCATGGAGCCAAACGAAGAGGATGTATCTAAAATGGGGAACATGGGCGCCTGGGTGGCTCAGTTGGTTAAGCAACTGCCTTTGGCTCAGGCCATGATCCTGGACTCCCAGGATCCAGTCCCACATCGGGCTCCCTGCTTGGCAGGAAGCCTGCTTCTCCCACTGACCTCTCTCCTCTTTTGCTCTCTCTCTCAAATAAATAAATAAATAAAATCTTAAAAAAATCAAATAAAATGGGGAACATGGTAGGTAGATGGCATGCATGAGCGCTCAACCACAAACTGGCCATTTTACATTCAGAGAACCTCCCTGTCTCTTTCCCTTCGCCCTCCCACCCAGCCCCGGGCTCTGTAGGTATGCTTCCCCTAATCGAGGTTGCACTTTTTCAGGGTACCATATCTGTCTCCCTTGTAGCACCAGTGAGAGTGCCATTATACTTCCTTTCTGTGATGACTTCATGGCGGGCTGCCTCTCCACTAAAGCATGGACTCCGTGTGAGCCTCGCGGATCCAATTTCAGCATGAAAGTCTGCCAGTGGGTCTCCACTGCTAGAAATGTGGCCCCCAGCTGTCAGCTCCTGTGGCCTGGCCCCAGCTGAAGAGAGCTGCTCCACCAAGACCCCGTCCCCTTCCCATGACTGATCTATATGGGGCTATGCAGGCTTGGCTTTCTCACCCTCATCTGGGACCAGGTCTGGCAGGTCATCCCATCCTTAGAACCCCTTGCAGGGCTGGCCCAAGCTTCTCTTGAGACTGTTTCGTATTTTGACTGCATCCTCTGCTCAGTCCTGCTTCCTTCCATGGATGTTAATCCCAAGGGGACTCCCTAGTGCAACTTATGCCATCTCCAAGTTAGCTTCCTGGGGAGCACAACTTGCCCTGTTATCCCCTGTTTAAAGGTAGAAATTAAATTGTTGTTGCCAATTCTGTGTGTTTTCAGAGCCTACTGTAGTCCCTGGTGCCAGCAGGATCTCAGTAAACACTTGTGTAATGAATGAATGCATGAATGAATGATAATAGCACGTCCTCTCCTTTCTTCAAAGGGAATGTGACTTTCATACAGGAATTTCTTGAGTTTCTATCCAGGGATCTGTTTCCCCCTCCTTCCCTCTCCTTTGGCTCTCGGTCCCCTTCCCTCCTCCCACCCCGCTTTCTAAAATCTCTGCCTAATGATGCTCTTGCTCCTCACTGGGGAGGAAGGAGAAAGCCTTGGGAACATAGCTGAGAGACGGTGATGGGAAACAGCTAAATTAGTTTAGAGGCCAATTTAGTAACTCCAGCTTTTCTGGCTATCTGGAGCGCGTGTGGAGCCCTGGGAGAAAGCCTAATGCCAAGAACAGAGGAAATCAATATCTGAAGGCCCTTGCTAATTGCAGGGCTGTCAGAAGGTATTTTCTCATTGTGAATGAGAAGGGCCTTTCACAACAACAAAGCTCTTGTATAAGTAGAAAAAAGAAATGAGACCTCACATTTGAGCCCTTGTGAAAAATGGCTTCTTTGTTACCAGTTTCTCATCCTCATGGAAAGCCTCCGCAGCAAATACGTTATGTTCTGCCACCGGCTTTTCAGTTTAGTTTCGTTTTTGGCTTTTTCCACCCGTCCTAGAGAGAAAACTGTATTCCAGTTAGAAATCTGAGTTGGGGACTTGGCTCTGCTGCTTTGGTCACTGTGTCATGGCTCTGGGCTTTGTCCCTTGTCAGGAAGGTGTTTGCTAGTTGACACACACAACAGGGGATGGAGACACTCAAGTGAGACAATGGATACAAATAAGATTTGAAAACACAACGATGCTTAGTGATTGTCATTGTTGGTGTCATTGTCATTCAATCTTAGGTGAACCAGAGCTCGAAAGTCAAAACTAGTCCCCCCCTCCCAAAAAAGAAGGCACTTTGAAGCCAAATATGAATGTCTTTAAGAAAAATTATTCCCCGGGGTGTCTGGGTGGCTCAGTGGGTTAAGCCTCTGCCTTCGACTCGGTTCGTGGTCTTGGAGTCCTGGGATCGAGCCCCGCATTGGTCTCTCTGCTCGGCGGGGAGCCTGCTTCCCCCGCCCCCTCTGCCTGTCTCTGCCTACTTGTGATCTCTGTCTGTCAGATAAATAAATAAAATCTTAAAAAAAAAAAAGAAAAATTATTCCTCCGTTTGCATGACGTGTAGCAAAGGTCTCCGTGGGTAGCCCACATGATTACGAATTGACTGTCAGAGTGCACCGAGAGTGTCAAATTTCTGTGTAAACCAGCCACTTTTCATGTATTTGTGATTTCATGGCAGAATCAGGAAGCCACCTGTTCTCTAGACCAAGGTTTTGGGTTGATCAGGTACATGTTATTTTTGCAGATCCTTTAGTACATTTCATTGTTTCTCTTCCATCCAAGGCAGCCCTGCTGTTCGGGGACATGTCTGCTTTTCCTCCAGATACTTGAGGCTCTGAGGATTTATACCATTAGGAATCATCTCCTCCCCTCAAGCCTAGGCACGCAGGGACCCATGATTCCCTTTGCATAGAGCAATTTTCTGTAGAAAATTGGACTTTCTCCCTTCTACAGAGGCAGTCCAATGAGGTTCTTTGAGCAGCCAGCAGAGGGTCCCAGATCTGCCCCTTTACTGCCTATGGATTATAAAATCCTTACACTATCTGGAGTCTGCAGACATCTCGAGCTGTTCTATAATCAGATGTGAGATATGGGGGGTAGAGTCCAATTTTCAGCAGACACCTAGGGAGCATCTCTAAGCATTCTGGGAACAGGAATGGACTTTTTAAGTCTTCATTTCAGGTGCCAGCATTTTTCTGAAGGGTAAACTACATTCCACATGGAAAAAAGCAAAGTGTGAGTAAACAAACATACACAACACAAAATGACACAAGCAAGTGGGCAGATATTGCACATGAAGTCCCTTTACCGAGAAGATGGCCTGATTATAGACTTCATGAAGACAGCAAACCGGTCTTAGATCTCTCAGATCTACATACTAGCAGATCCTTTGAAGATGTGTGATCTTGCTCTCCTGCTGATCCTTCAGTGGCTCCCAGTCTTCCTGGTTTGGTCCTTCAGTTCCATCATGATCAGATTTGGCCTCCCCTCTTGCCATTTCCCCCATTAAACTCCACATGGCCGCCATTCAGAACATGTCTCCGACTATCCCCTCATCTCTTCATGCCCTAAACCCTATCTCCCACTGGTTCGGGGCAGCTTATCTGAGCTGCCTTATCCTGCCTTAACCCTTGACACTCTAAATTGTTAATCAGTGGTTTATGTGTGTGTGTCTACCTCAGGAGTGTTGTCTTAGAGAACAGGGCCTATACCTTGTTCACTGTTCATTCCCAGAGCCTTATAGAGTGCTTAGGATCCAGGAGGTGCATAGTAAGTGCTGGTTGATTTAAATCATTTAATGAATGGCTAGTTCAAATTCCATCCATACCTCTCCAGGGAGGCACCAGTCTTTCTGGCTTGTTTATTCTTCTTCTTTTTCTTTTTTTAATTTTTTTTTATTTTAAGGTTTTATTTATTTGAGAATGAGTGAGCGAGAGAGCACACAAGCAGAGGGAGAGGAAGAGGGAGAGGAAGATGGAGAAGCAGACTTTCCTGCTGAGCAGGGAGCCTGACATGGGGCTTGATCCCAGAACCTGAGCTTGAACCAAGCTTTGATCATGACCTGAGCTGAAGGCAGATGCTTAACCAACTGAGCCTCCCAGGTGTCCCTCTGGCTTGCTTCTTTAAGGGTCATTGGGCAGGGTTCCTGTAGAGTGGATGGAGAAGGCATGCACTGATAGTGGGATTTGTCCTTCTCAACAGGCTTACCCTATGCACAGCTGTGTCTCTATTGTTCCCCCTTTTAATTGGATAAAGTAGTTATCCTCTGAGAGGTGAAAACACTACCTTGCATTCTCGGGAGGAATTCAGTAGAGTTCTAGAATGTTGAAGTAGAAGGGTCCTGAGAGGTTATAGGGTCCATATCCTTCTCATTTTGCAGGTGAGAAACCAGGCCCCTAGAAAGATTTGTTAAGCTTTCATGATCAATTAGTAGCTAAAGACATCTGTTGCTTTCACCTGCCTCAGTCCCTTTGGAGAACCAGTGCTTGCCACTCTCAGTCCTAGCATTTTGCTTTGTACTAATTTTACTACCAAATCCAGGATGAACATGTGACTGGGGCTAGCCAATCAGAGCATCAAGACATGTGTTCCCAGGAGGCCAATCAAAGCTGATGAGACTTGATTTCAGAATACGGGGAAAGAGAAGTTCATATGATCCATTGGGGTTGCTAAGAAGATAGGACCATTAGCAGCCATCTTGTCACCATGAGTGGAGAGCCAAGGAAAGCAGTGCCAAGAGATGGAGAGGGTGAGTCCATCCTAATGACATCATTGGAGATCCCAATATGACTGTGTCTGATCCTTGATCCCTGTAGGAATTAATTACTCATTAATTACACTCATTAATTACAGTGTGTTTCAATTTTTTTTTTAGTTTGTTTTTTTGCTTAAGTTAAATTCTGTCACTTTCAACCAGTTAATCTAACTAACATAATGTTAGGACTAGAACCAGGCCTTTTTACTCCCAAATGCAGCGCTCTTTCCACTGAACCACATGGGGCATTCCTCTGATTAACCCAATGCCACCCATAACAGAAGGCAGAACTGGGAAAGAATGGAAAATGACAGGGCTATGTTTTGATGGGGGGGTTCTTCTAGTGAGGGACCCTGGGGACTAGTGGGAGGTCCCTGCAGTAACAGGAGGGGTCGGGACTACTAGAGTGAACAGGAGAGTACCTTAAAACCAGATTTTGCCTGCTTCCCTGTCTTGACACTGGGGTGGGGGACTGGTGGGCTAGAAGCAGGTTCAGCGGGGTTTTTCTTCTAGATTAATGAAAACGCCTTTCAGGCTGGGATCTGGGGAAGCAGCCGGAGGTATAGACTGGAAAAGCAAGGATAAAAGTCACCATTTTACTCTCAACATGTCATGACTTCCCTAAGGTGTGGGAAAATACCATGTTGCAGAACAGCAACGGGCCGCAACACGTGAACATTCTCTACACCCAACACTACTGATGGGACGTGACGCAGCTGGCCGCATCTGTTGACGGGGACCCAGGCAAGCAGCAACACCACTGTGATATGCTAATGAGATGGCTTTACCCCTTGAGGATAATTTGGTTTCTAGTCTCTGAGGTCAGATCTTCAGTGCAATGCCCAGGAAGCATGGACTAAAACTGAGGGTCTGTCCCTGGTGGGAACCCCCATACTGCCCACACAGGAGGATGGGAGTTTTAGAGGTCGGCTTCCTCTGCTCATGCAGCTCTCTTCTCTGCATTCACATAAAATTCAAAAACATGCAAAAGTAAATTATGGTGTTAGAAGGCAGGGTGATGGCCACCCTTGGCGGGTGGGCCCGGGAGGGGCTTGGAGAGCGTGCGAGAGAGGTTCCTGGAGGGTTGTGTTCGTTCTTAACTGTGTACTGGTGTACTGGTTACACGGAGGTGTTCAGTTTGTGAAGATTCATGGAGGTGTATACTTGGGGGTGGTGTACGTTTCTGTGTGTGTGTTGTCTTTCAGTGAAAACATGGGCAGCTGTTTGGCAAGGCGGAGATCTCAGGAATGAAATGACACGAGGCCACTGAGTTACGTGGTGACACTGTTCTCTTATAAGGTGGGGCATATACATGATCCAGAATATGTTCCTATTAATTTTAAAGTATGTAACAAAAATGAAAATACAAATTTAAAAACATATCATAGAGCGCTCACCATCCTCCAGGGGCCTAGGAGGGAAAAACTGAAGTATTAGGATACTTCAGAATCTTCTCCAAACCACTCACGTCTCTCCACTTGGACTGCCACCACTCTCGTTCAAGCACCAGCAACTCTAGGCTGGACTGTGGCAATAACTTCCCACTCTTGCTGGTGTGTAATCCACAGTCCACACAGGAGAAGACTACAGCCATAAAAAACAGCTCAAATAATTCCCCTACCTGAAGGCCCGCCAAGAATTCCTCACAGTCTTCTTTTTTTTTTTTTTAAGATTTTATTTATTCAGTTGATAGACAGAGATCACAAGTAGGCAGAGAGGTAGGCAGAGAGAGAGAGAGAGAGAGAGAGAGAGGAAAGCAGGCTCCCTGCTGAGCAGCGAGCCCCATGTGGGGCTTGATCCCAGGACCCTGAGATCATGATCTGAGCCGAAGGCTGAGGCTTAACCCACTGAGCCACCCAGGTGACCCTCCTTACAGTCTTTTTTAAAAAAAGATTTTACTTACTTATTTGAGAGAGAGAGAGAAAGAGAATGGGGGCAGGGGGAACAGAGGGGAAAGCAGACTCCCTGCTGAGCAGGGGCCTGGCGCTGGGCTCGAACCTAGAACCCTGGGATCGTGACCTGAGCCAAAGGCAGGTGCTTAACCAACTGAGCCACCCCAGTACCCCCAGAATTTCTAATAGCCTTAAAGCTCAAATCCCAGCACACCCAGCACTGACTGGTCCCTTCTGCTTTCCTGACCATCCTCTCAACACTCTCCCCCACAACACCAGTTTCCAGCCTTCCTGGTCTTTTTTCATTCTTCCAGTGCTCCATGCTTGTCCTTGCCCTAAAGCTTTCATATATGCACATCTGCCCAAAAGGGGTCTCCCAGACCTTGGGATTGCTGGCTTCCCTCAGTGTTTACATCTCAGCTCAAATGTCATCTCCTCAAGTGGCCTCTCTTGGCCATCGTGCAATCACGTTACCTGACTATTTTCTTCATGGCACCTGTGGCTATCTTGTATATGTAGTTCTTTACCAGAATATATACCCCAGGAGGGCAGGGATTCAACTGCCTTCTTCATCATTTGTACCAGTCAGTGTCCCAGCAAGCGGTGGATGGTATATTCAAAAGAGTATAATGAAAAAGAATTTATAAAAGGAACCACATATGGAAACGTAGGCAGGGTGAAGGGATCCAATGAGGCATGGTGAAGGTCCCAGGGAAGACCATCCCTGCCCCTAGGTCTGAAGGGGCAAGACAGGGGGGCTCTCCTTTCCCAACTTTCTTTATCTGTAAAGTGGAAATTCTAAGTATAGCTGCCCATGAGGTGGTTGTAAGACTTGGTTATACCTGTGGACTAGATGGGTAAAGCAAGCAGAATAATGCCTAGAACGTATTAAGTGCTATGTGAATGTTTGCTATTATTACTGATCTTATTTAAAACTTGTTTAATTTAGTTCCCACAACTCTCTGAGGTAGATCAAGGGTTCCAAATTGTCCGCCTATGGGCTGACCTTGGGTTCTAAATGTGTTTTGTTTGGCTTGCACATATTCTTTAACTTGAACCAACAATTAAAAATCTGGAGTTTTATACCAAAATCTGGATTCCGATCTTCTTGAAAACTCCTCATCTGGCGGCAACCAGCAGGGGCCACATGCCGCCCACTTCCTCAGAGGAGGAGTCCGTGTGGTAGCGTACCACCAAAGAGCCGCATGTAAGGGACACCCAACTAATAGTCATTTCGAGTAGGGATTTATAACCCCAGTGAAGTCCCACGTAGGGTAGTTCAAGTTCAAGGTTAACACCACGGCACAAAAAAATGTTGTCAAGGACTGCTGCTCCACCCACGCTGATGTTTCCGGTCTTTCCTCTCAGATACCTTCCAGCATGTCAGCTGTGATGTTTCTCCTCATCTCTACCATTGTTCCAAAGGCTCATCTGTCACAAGGAGACACACACATACACACACATACACGTCCAGAAGAGGAGAACATGCCCTTTCACTGGTTTATTTTTCTTATAAAGGAAAATCTTGGGGCACGTGGGTGGCTCAGTCAGTTAAGTGCCTTCGGCTCAGATCATGATCCCAGTGCCCTGGGATGGAGCCTCACATCAGGCTCCCTGCTCAGCGGGGAATCTGCTTCTCCCTCTCCCACTCCCTCTGCTTGTGCTCTCTCTCTCTGTGTCAAATAAATAAATAAAATCTTAAAAAAAAAAGGAAAATTAAAAAAAAAATAACCCAACCCAGCTCCCCCTAACCCCTGCGCCCACATGAGGCCAGGACTGGATCATATTACCAGTACCCTCATGGCAAGGGAGCTGGGAAGCATGTCTCGCACTTCCTGGTGTTCTAAGTGGGAAGGCAGGATGTTGGCAGGAAAGAAGAGGCATGGCTGGTGAGCAGGCTACTAAGAATGCCAGGTACAGCTCACCGAATAATTGCTCAAGTGCATACACCCAGTTCCCACTACTTACTTAGCTACCAGTGGGCAACCAAATTTGTGATTCTTGAGGAAGACTGTTTAACCCGTGTTATAGAAAAACTCAAGCTCTTGGAGAGTACATAATCCACCCAAAGTGATACAAGTAATCATGCTTAGAAGACTGCTTGCCACGTAGTAGGCGTTCAACAAATGATAGCCACCAATTTTCCGTCTTGTGGGAGGTTTGAGGCATGACTAATTTAGGCAGGGTTTTCCTTGTTGTCATTGTTTTAAGTCACTCTGAGTTCTTTAGAAAGGAGCCCTATAGAGGTTGAAAGTGGCATGATGACTTTGCTGTTCAGAGTTTGAAAGTCAATTAAGATATTTACTCCTGCATGGATACTCCACAACACCACGTCATACTTATTGTGTCTCCAGGTCCACACACATGTAAGAGGCCATTTGAGATCCTACCCAGGCACGTGGACATAACCTTCCAAGTAGTCATCACCCAAACAACTCTGGAGGGCGTTGTTCTCTAAGTGAATACCAGAATAAGGCATGAACTGTGGCAAGCAGCAGAGATTGTCAGAATTTCTTAACAGGGCTGGCATGCCATTTCATGAACCAAGGGGAAGAAAAGCTGTAGTAAGAAGAAGCTTTGTAGGTCAAGTTGTTTCTGATTCCAAGCTAAAGGCAGAGCCCCAAAACAAGACCCAGCAAGAGGTTTCTTGTTGGAAAGAATCTTCTTGGGTTTGCAATGACAGTGACAACTGTCACTTCTTACTGTTCTTTTCCAACTGGATCTTCTAAGCTACCTTTAGAACAAGCAGGTTAGAGCCCAGCCCTTCGCTAATCCCCCAAGATCATCCTTTTAAAATTCTCAATAGCAAGCGGAGGTCCCACTTTTCCCCACCTCTGAGGTTGCTTTCAGCTCCCTTCACTGTTGGCATTTGCTCTTTCTGGTTATTTCCCATGCTGAATCACTCGCTGGCTCTCTGGCCATCTCCTGGGGGAGCCACATAGTTTAAAACATCCTCAGTGACTCATGTATCCTTACTAGTTCTTCTATTTATTTATTTTTGTGTGTGGATGTGTCACACACACACACAAAATAAGACTCCAACAAAGAATTTCTATTTACTTAGCCACAGAATAGCAAATCTCTACTTTCTCTGTGCGTGTCTTCACTTGTAGCTTCCTAGTTCATATGATTGAAATAAAAATGGGATTATTTCACCTTTAACCAAGTCCTAGGTTTAGCCAAGAGTATTCAATTCAGGATTCAGCTTCACAAAGCTTAAGAACCCCTTGATGAGAAAGAAGGGCATGTTACTATTCTTTCACCCACTGGATCAGTTGTTTTGCTACCTTCAGCTCTGGCGGCATCAAAACTCTATGTCTGAAATCATTCAGTAATGAGACTAACAGAGCTAGTGGAGCAACCCCATTTTAGTATTTTTAAAACCCCTGAAAACTGGGGATGCTCAGTAACTAAGAGAAGAAGTCCTGATAAAAGCAACAAGAGACACGAGAGTCACCCAGGGTAGACACTCCAGCAAATGCTTAGCCAGGCTATTAAACTGTTCTGCCAGACTTGGCTCTTTCCGGCTTGAGATCATTGCTTAAGTCTTCCTCGGGAGTATTTAAAGTAAAACGAACCTCTTTTTGTTTATTGCACGGCTGCCATTTTGTCTTAACAACGGATTCCTTGCAGGCTTCTTAAGGTAATGCTGGGCTCTGCTGAATGCAGACGTACCTTTGCTGAGGAGGCTAAGTACTAACTCCTTAGCATGGTGTGCCTCTCCAGCCTTATCTTGCAGACTTTCCCCCACCCTCACTGAAAACTTTCAGCATACTCTGTGATCCAGGCATACCTAACTAATCACACAGTTACCAAGCAGGCCCAGTGTTTTATATATCAGAGCTTCTGAGCATGCCCTTCCCTTCCTAGAATGCCCTTCGCCAACTCCTCTACTGGGAGAACTCCTACTTATACTTCAACATCCCATCCAATGCAAGCATTTTTTTTTTTTTTAAATGTCTCTGGCTTTCCCACCTCTCCAAATTGCTCCAGAGCTTTTGATCCACCACTGCACCCTTGTATGCACCTCTGGTATGCACTTAGTCTCTCCACCTTGATGTCAGTCTCCCTTGTGTCTGAGGCAATCAGTTATCTACACTCTGCCTCTCTAGATTAGGCTGTTCTGGGCATTTCATATACACGGAATCACACAGTATCTGAACCGCAGCCCTTTGTGTCTGGCTTCTTTCACTTAGAATATTTTCAAGATTTATCCACGTTAGAGGATATATAGTACTTCGTTCCTTTTTATGGCTGAATAAAATTCCATTGCATGAATATACCACATTTTATTTATCTGTTCACCAGCTGACGGATATTGGAGTTGTTTCCACTTTTTGGCTGTTGTGAATAATATTGCTGCACACGTTTGTGTCCACCTTTTCCCGTGAACATGTACATTTCATTTCTCTTGATTGTATGCCTAGGTGTAGAATTTCTGGGTCATGTGGTAACTCTGTGTTTAATCATTTTAGGAACTTTTAGACTTTTCCAAAGGGGTTATACCAGTTTACATTCCCACCAGCAATATATTGGGGTTCCAAATTCTCCACATCCCCCCTTACACTTTTTGATTATAGCTGTCTTGGCAGGTTTGAAGTGGCATCTCATTGTGGTTTTAATTTGCATTTCTTTGATGGTTAATAAAGTTGAACATCTTTTCTTGTGTTTATTGACCATAAATATATATCATATTTAGAAAAATGCCCATTCAGATCCTTGGCCTATATGTAACTGGTTTATTTGTCTTTTTGTTTCTGAGTTATCAAATTTCTTTTTATATTTCAAATACAATTTCTTTATTAAATATATAAATTACAAATATCTCCTCCCATTCTGTGAGTTGTCTTTCCACTTTCCTGATAGTATCCTTTGAAGCATGAAAGTTTTAAATTGTGATGAATTCCAGTTTATCTGTATTTTCTTTTATTGCTGTGCTTTTGGTATCATATCTAAAAATCACTGCTTGATCCAAGATAATGACGATTTCTACCTATAGTTTCTTCCAAGGGTTTTATAGTTGAGCTCTTTTTTTTTTTTTTTTTTTAAGATTTATCTATTTATTTTAGAGAGAAAGACAGAGTACAGAGGGCAGGGGAAGAGGGGCAGAGGGAAAGGGACAAAGAGAATCTCAAGAGACTCCCTACTGGGCTTGGAGCTTCATGTGGGGCTGGATCTTACAACCCTGAGATCACAACCTAAGCTGAAATCAGTCAGACGCTGAACTGACTGAGTCACCCAGGTGCCCCTAGTTCTTATATTTAAGAGGTTTTTGATCCATTTTCAGTTAAAATTTTTAAAGATTTTATTTATTTATTTGACAGAGGTCATAAGCAGGCAGAGAGGCAGGCAGAGAGTGGGGGAAACAGGCTCCCCACCGAGCATAGAGCCTGATGCGGGGCTCAATCCCAGGACCCTGAGTTCATAACCTGAGCCGAAGGCAGAGGCTTAACCCACTGAGCCACCCAAGTGCCCCTCAGTTAATTTTTGTAAATGCTGTGATACAGAGCTCCTTCTTCATGTGAATATCTGCTTGTTCCAGGACCATCTGTTGAAGAAATTATTCTTCCTCCATGTAATTGTTTGGACACCCTCATTGCAATTCAATTGCCTATAAATGTAAGAATTTATTTCAGATTCTGAATTCTATTCTGTTGGTCTATATGTCTGTCCTTGTGCCAATAACCACACTACCTTGCTTACTGTAATTTGTACTGTTTTGTAATTGAGACGGGTGAATTTTCCACCTTCATTCTTTTATTTCAAGATTGTTTTGGTTATTCTGAGTCCCTTGAATTTCTATATGAATTTTAGGATCAGCTTGTCAATTTTTGCAAAGAGGTAAGCTAGAATCTCAAAAGAGACTGCACTGAATCTGTGGATCAGTTGGGTTAGGATTGCCATATCCAACAATATTTTCTTTTGATCAATGAGCATGGGATGTCTTTCCACTTATTTAGGTCTTCTTTAATTTCTTTCAGCAGTATTTTATGAATTTCAGGGTATATACTTTGTACTTCCTTTGTTAAATTTATTCCTGAGTATTTATTCCTTTGGTATTATAAATAGAATCATTTTCTTTTTTTAAAAATTTCATTTATTTATTTGACAGAGAGAGACACAGCGAGAGAGGAACACAAGCAGGGAGGTAGAGAGGGAGAAGCAGGCTTCCCGCTGAGCAAGGAGCCTGATTCGGGGCTCGATCCCAGGACCCTGGGATCATGACCTGAGCGGAGGGCAGACGCTTAATGATTGAGCCACCCAGGTGCCCCTATTTTATTTTTCTTTTTAACTTTTTATTTATTTATTTATTTTGAGAGAGTGAGCAAGTGAGAGAGAGCATGAGTGACAGGGAGGAGCAGGAGAAGAGAAGCAGACTCCCTACTGAGCAGGGAACTGGACATAGGGCTCAATCTGGGACTTCAGGACCATAACCTGAGCCAAAGGTGGATGCTTAACCAACTGAATCACCCAGGTGCCCCTGGAATCATTTTCTTGATTTCATTTTCAGTTGCTCATTGCAAGAATATAGAAATACAATTGGTTTTTATATACTGATACTCTACCTCAAAACCTTACTAAACTCATTTTTTAGTTCTAATAGTTTTTTAGTGGATTCCTTAGGATTTTTCTATATATAAGGTTATGTAATTTGCAAATATAGTTTTACTTCTTCCTCTCCCATCTGAATGCTTTTATTTTCTTGCCTAATTGCCTAATTCACTGCAGTACAGTGTTGAATACAAGTAAGAATGGATATCCTTGTCTTATTCCTAGTCTTAGGGAGAAAACATTCAGTCTCTCACCATTAAGTATGATGTTAGCTGTGGGTTTTTCATAGATGCCCTTTGTTAGCTAGAGAAAGTTTCTATTCTTAGTTTATGGAGTATTTTTTCAACTAATGAAAGGGTGTTGGATTTGCCAAATGTTTTTCTGGATTTTTTGTTTCTATATTCATGAAGGCTACCGGTCTGCAGTTTTCTTTTGTTGTTATGTCTTTTCTGGGTTCTGGGTCATACTGGCTTATAGAATGAATTGGGAACAATTCCTTCCTTTTCTATTTTTTGGAAGAGTTTGTGAAGAATTGTTGTTGAGGGACGCCTGGGTGGCTCAGTTGGTTAAGCGGCTGCCTTCGGCTCAGGTCATGATCCCGGCGTCCTGGGATAGAGTCCCACATCGGGCTCCTTGCTCCACAGGGAGCCTGCTCCTCCCCCTGCCTCTGCCTGCCTCTCTGTCTGCCTGTGCTCGCTCTCTCTCTCTCTCTAACTAATAAGTAAATAAATAAAATCTTAAAAAAAAAAAAGAATTGTTGTTGATTCTTCTTTAAATATTTATAGAATTCAGGGACACCTGGGTGGCTCAGTAGGTTAAGTGCCTGCTTTTGGCTCAGGTCATGATTCCAGGGTCTTGGGATTGAACCCCATGTCATCAACAAACCCCACATTGAGGGAGCCTGCTTCTCCTCTCCCTCAGCCCTTTCTCATGCTTGTGCTCTCTCTCTCTCTCTCAAAGAAATAAATAAAATATTTTTTTAAAAATTTGTAGAATTCACCAGAGAAGCCATCTGTATGTGGGGTTTCTGTATGGGTAGTTTTAAAATACTGATTGTTTTAAAATAGGTTTTATTATCATTCAAGTATGGTAAGGCTAGTAGATCAAGAGATAATTGCCATTGAAAAGATAGTTTGTTATTCACAGTTCCCAAGTTCTTATACAGATGAGGAAACAACAGGGTCAGTCATGAGACAAAGGGATCAAGGGGAACACTTAGTCAAGAACTTTTTTTATGGTTTCTCTGGAAGTCAGTGGAAGCAGGTTTAGGATTGGCTAATTTGAATAATTTCAGCAGGCTCTGGGGAATAGGGGTTGTTCCTGGTTACCTGGTACCTACCCCTTGGGGTGGTTAGGACAAGAGAATAGTGGCCCAGAGTATAAGAGCCCAATAGCAGAGATGGTGGGGTGTGGGCTTTGATTGATTAGTTTGCACTCACAGGTGGATAGGTTATTATCTGTAAGAACTGGCTGCTCTGGAAGAGGCAATCTCTCTATAGGTTCCACAAGGCTCCAGATATCAAAGCATTAGACATACAGAAAACAAAAACACATGATTAATACACAAATTCCATCTCTGTGTTTATTATAGGACTATTCAGATTTTCTATTTCTTCTCGTCAGTTCTGTAGTTTGTATTTGTAGAAATGTGTCTATTTCATCTACATTATCTAATTTGTTGGTATTTAGTTGTTCATAGTATTTCCTTATAGTCTTTTCTCAATTTGCTGGTACTCAGTTGTTCATATTTCCTTATAGTCTGTTTTCTCTAATGTTGGTAGCAATGTCCCTCTTTTCACTCCTAATTTCAGTAAGTTAAGCCTTCTCTCTTCTTTTTCTTGGTTGGTCTAGCTAAATATTGGCTGATGTGGTTGATCTTCTCAATGAACCGAGTTCTGGTTTTGTTGATTTTCTCTATTGTTTTTCTATTCTCTATCTCATTAATTTCTACCATGAGGTCTTAGTTATTTCCTTCCTTCTACTTGGTTTGGATTTAGTTTTTCTTTTTCCAGTGTCTTTAATGTGTGCATTTGGGACATAGCTTTGAGATGTGGTTTCCCTCCTTACGATATGGGTGACTATAGCTATAAATTCCTCTATAAGCACTGCTTTAGCTGCATCCCATAAATGTTGGTATGTTCATTATATTCTTCTGAATATATTTTTTTCACTTCCCTTATGATTTCTTCTTTGACTTGTTATTTAGAAATATGTTGTTCAACTTCCACATATTTGTCAAATTTACTAAAATTCTGTTATTATCTCTATTTGGGTTTCTATTTTTAATCTCATGATGGTCAGAGAGCATATTTTATATGATTTCAATCCTTTTTATATATATTATGACTAATATATATCCTGGAGAATGTTGCATGGTGCACTTGAGAAGAATTTATTCTACTATTGCTGAATGATGTATTCTATAGATGTTAGGTATAGTTGGTTTATAATGCTGTTCAAGCCTTCCATTTCCTTGTTGATCTTCTGCCTAGTTCTATCCATTATTGAAAGAAGGGTATTGAAGTCTCCAGACATTACTGTTGAATTATCTATTTCCTCCTTCAATTTTGTCAGTTTTTGCTTTGTGTGTTTTTGGTTCTATTGTTAAGGGCAAAGATATGTTTATATTATAACTTCCTGGTGAATTGATTCTGTAATTGTTATAATACATCTGTCTTTATTGGTAATAACATTGTTTTTTATTTTGAAATCTGGTATTATTTATTAATTTTGACTGGTATTAGTGCCTGATATTAGCCACTCCAGCTTTCTTATGGTTGTTATTTGTATGATAGATCTTTTTCTATCCTTTTACTTTCAGCCTATTTGTATCTTTGAATCTAATGTGTTTCTCTTGTAGACAGCATGTATTTGGATCTTGTTTTTTGGATTCAGTCTGACAATTTTTTCCTTTTGTTTGGATTGTTCAATCTATTCACATATACTGTGATTGTTGAAATAGTTGGATTTATGTCTGCCATTTTCCTTTTTCTTCTCTGACTCATGTCTTATTTGTTCTTTTAGTCTCCTTTGCTGCTTTCTTTTGCATTGAGTGATTATTTTCTAGTATAGCATTTTAATTCCTCTAATAATTTTTCTCACTACATTTTTTGACTTATTTTCTTAGTTTTTGCTCTAGGTCTAACTACATATACTTTAGCTTATCAGAATAGACTCAAGATTTATACAAACTTAATTATAGTGACAAATAGAAAATTTACTCCTACATGGCTCTATTCCCTTCTTCCCCTTTCTTGTGCTGTTTTTGTGTTATATATTTATATGTACTTCATATATGTGTCCAAATATTTTATATGTGTGTAGATATAGCCTTTTGTCTTTCAACTTCTCTTTTTTTAAGTTTTATTTATTTAGAGAGAGATCACAAGTAGACAGAGAGGCAGGCAGAGAGAGAGGGGGAAGCAGGCTCCCTGCTGAGCGAGAGCCTGATACAGGGCTTGATCCTAGGACCCTGAGATCATGACCCAAGCCGAAGGCAGAGGCTTAACCCACTGAGCCACCCAGGTGCCCCTCAAATTCTTTAAAAGACATAAAATTTTAGGGGCACCTGAGTGGCTCAGTCATTGGGCATCTGCCTTCAGCTCAGGTCATGATCCCAGTGTCCTGGTATCAAGCCCCATATCAGGCTCCCTGCTCAGTGGGGAGCCTGCTTCTCCCTCTCCAGCTCCCCTGTTCTTGTGTTCCTTCTCTCACTCTCTCTCTCTCTGTCCTAAATAAATTTTTTAAAAATCTAAAAAACAAACCCATAAAATTTTATAAAATAACAATGATAATGTATTGTTGAGTTTGTACCATATAATATATTATTTAAATATACATATGTAATATATACATATACATATTATGTAGAATATGTTTATAATACAACTATGTATTTATAGAGTTTATTATGTTAACCTTCTTATTTATCCTTTCTGGTTCTCTTCATCTCTTCACAGATGTGGGTTACTATCTGGTGTCATTTCTTTACTCCAGTACAGCTTTGTTCCCATTTATCTTCTCTGTGCTGTTGTTATCCAATATGTTGTTACGCTTCTATATACATAGATATATAGAATGTATATGTTTATATAGTTTTATACAATTCCTTCTCAAATAAGTTCAGAGAAGAGGGTCGCTTGGCTAGCTCAATCAGAAGAGCATATGACTCTTGATCTCAGGGTCCTGAGTTCAAACCCCATGTTGGGCATGGAGCCTACTTAAAAGAAAATAAAACAAAAACTTAAAAAAAATAAAATAAAATAAGAAATATACATTTATCCTTTCTCTTGTAATTACCTGCATAATTACCTTACCTGCTTCTCTTTGTGTTTTGGGACCAAATTATTCTTTTTTTTTTAAAAGATTTTATTTATTTATTTGACAGATGGAGATCACAAGTAGGCAGAGAGGCAGGCAGAGAGAGGAGTGGGGGGGAAGCAAGCTCCCTGCTGAGCAGAGAGCCTGACTCAGGACTTCATCCCAGGACCCTGAGATCATGACCTGAGCCGAAGGCAGAGGCTTAACCCACTGAGCCACCCAGGCGCCTGGGACCAAATTATTTTTTAGGGTCCCTTGTTTTCAGCTTGAACAACTTTCTTTGGTGTTCCCTGTAAGGTGAGCCTGTATTTTTTGTGTTGAATCTTTGTTGTTGGTGGTGCTGTTGTTTTTTCTTGACAATGTACCATGTCATTTCCTGTCAACTCTTCCTCAGAAAGCATCACTTATTATCCCTACATGATATTCCATAGCTAACACGTATCTAACCATTCTCCTAAGAGGTTATTTTCAGCTTAATATTGTAACGAATGATGCTATCATTAACATCTTTATACACATCCTTTAGGAAACTTTCTTTCTTTTTTTTTTAAAGATTTTATTTATTTATTTGTTAGAGAGAGAGAGAGAGAGCGAACACAGGCAGACAGAGTGGCAGGCCGAGGCAGAGGAAGAAGCAGGCTCCCTGCCGAGCAAGGAGCCCGATGTGGGACTCGATCCCAGGACGCTGGGATCATGACCTGAGCCGAAGGCAGCTGCTTAACCAACTGAGCCACCCAGGCGTCCCAGGAAACTTTCTTTTTTAAAGTAGGCAATTCATCTGAGAATATATTTATATCCAAAACCACTCAGACAACACAAAGTCCCCTTCATAGGGCATCCACATCTCCTTCTAGATATAATCCTTTTTATTGGCTTGGTGTGTATACCTTTTCATGTATTTGTATTTTATAAACATTCACTCACACATACACACACACACAGAAACAGAGACACAGAGAGACAGAATATGTTTTTTATTTGTTTGGGTGATGGTTTTAGTTTCACATCAATGGATCACTGTGTATGTCCTGTATACTTAACATATATCTAGGGAATCTTTGCATTTAATAATTTGAATTCAGTCTTTTCTTAACTGTCATATAGAATTTCAGAGTCATTTAACCAACATTTGTTGAATCCCTGCTGTGTGGCAGGCCCGGGGGAGGCAGAGACTATGTTCTCCTGTAGCTTTAATGTCACTGTATGGATGTACCAAATTTAGGATTCCTATTTTTTTTTAAGATTTAAAAAAAAATTTATTTAACAGAGATCACAAGCAGGCAGAGAGAGGGGGAGGGGAAAGCAGGCTCCCCGCTGAGCAGAGAGCCCCGCTCAGGGCTCAATCCCAGGACCCTGGGATCATGACCCAAGCCCGGGACCCTGGGACCATGACCCGAGCCGAAGGCAGAGGCTTTAACCCAGTGAGCCACCCAGGCGCCCCTAGGATTCCCATTTCAATGAATGTGTAGATTTTTTCCTAAAGACAGATGCCCTAGGAGAGGAATTACTTAGCCAAAATATATGAAAATTTAAAAGTCTCTTGACATGCACTGTGAAATTGTTTTCCAGGAAATGGGACTAGTTTATATTCCCAAGAGGAATATATGAGAGCACTAGCTTGCTTATTTAGTAGATGGAAAATTTCAGTTTTAATTTGCATTTTTATATTGCTACTGAGATAGAATATTTTTTCATGTTATTAACCAATTGCATATTCTTTGTGGAATAAGTTTTTTTGCCCAACTCTTAAAAAGGGTTATTTTCCTGTTTGCCTAGCTATTTAATATACCTTGGATGTTCTTTTGTAGTTTTGCTGCAAATATTCCTTCTTATTTGTCTTTGGCATCTGATTTGTCTAATATCTCCTTGTTTGATGAAATGATTTTTCAAGGGTTTTATTTTAATGAAGTCATGCATCCATTTTTTTCCTCTTTTCATGTTTCTTTTACTGCATTTTATGCTTACAAAGGCCTTCCCTAAATTAATATAAGATAAATGGTCAAACATTTACTTAGCTATTTGGTTTCTTTTTTTTTTTTTTTTTAAGATTTATTTATTTGACAGACAGAGATCACAAGTAGGCAGAAAGACAGGCAGAGAGAGGAGGGGAAGCAGGCTCCCTACAGAGCAGAGAGCCCAATGTGGGGCTCGATCCCAGGATGCTGGGATCATGATCTGAGCCGAAGGCAGAGGCTTTAACCCACTGAGCCACCCAGATGCCCCTTTGGTTTCATTTTTAACATTAAACTTTTTAATCCACTTGAAAAAAAATACCATAGGGAGTGAAGAAGGATTTGATTTCATTATTTTTCCCCAAAACTGTTCTTACACAAGTTCCTGAATGACTCTTTCTTTGCTCATTGTATCTGATGCCACAGAACTCTGTCCACATTCATCCATATGAGACCCATCTCTTGATTTACATTTTTCACTTTCATCACTGATCCCACTCTTGTTTCTTATGCATCATAGATACCCACCATAGTATGTTTGATATAGGTCCTGAAATAGCATATGCATCCTTATAAGATATGTATTGTTTGTTCTGTGTGCTTACAATGCACACTCAGTATAAAATCCCACAGATCATTGTGTCTGTTTTATTCATCTTTTCAAGTAATTTGTTGTTGATTTATTAGTCTTCTCTATTTTATTTCTGTCCCTAGCTTTATTACTTCTTCCTTCCTCCCTTCCTTCCTTCCTTCCTTCCTTTTCTTGAGAAAGAGAGTGGGGAGAGGGACAGAGGAAGAGGGGGAGAGAGAGACTCTTAAGCAGGGTTCATGCCCAGAGTGGAGCCTGGCCCAGGGCTCTAATTCAGGACCCTGAGATCATGACCTGAGCCGAAATCAAGAGTCAGCTGTTTAATCGTGCGTGCCCTCTGGGTGCCCTTCTTTTCCTTTTATTTCACTGGGCTTATCCAACTTATTTCTTTCCAATTTCACACATTTTTTGTTTTACATTTATTAATGTATTCAAAGCTCTAAATTCTCTTCTTGGTACTTTTTCATATTTCTTTCATGTAGTATTTCTTTTTTTTTTTCATGTAGTATTTCTGATATTTTCAATTCCAAGCATTTTTAAATGCTCCTTATAATTTCTGCTTTAACCTAAGAATTACTTTAGTAGAATACATTTTACTTTTCAGGCATAAAGAATAATTTTTAATATCTTTTTGTTACTGGGTTTTTATTTTATTGGAACACGATTGGTAAGATGTCAACTGCACTTTATTAAGGTTGCCTTTGTGATTAACTTTTGAGAGTGTTCTATTTGCCTGGCAAGAATGTGTATTCTCTGCTTGTTCCTTGTTTGCTTATTAATTGGTTTTTCAAACAATCCATACATTTGTGTATGTGTGTATCTGTTGGGTTTTTTTTGGGGGGGGGGGAGAACAAGCATATATAAAATATCCCAGCCACATTCATAACTCTGTTTCTTCCCATAATTCTGCCAGCTGTTGTTTTGTTTAGTGGAGAGGCATCCAGAGTCATTATCTTGTACTGAACTTGGTCCCTTTCTCTCATGCATAATGTCCCACTTTATCCCTTTTACTTTTGGTCTTGAACTCCATCTTGTCTGACAACAAATATTTCTAAGTTATTTACTTTCCTTTACTTTGTAGCAGGCTTCTGTATTTCTCTTTCAAGAGTTTTTTCAGAAAGAGTCATTGTAGGATATGCTTCCTGAGTCTTTTTATTGTGCACTCAGTTTGAAAAGATACTTTAGCTGGTTATAAATTTTAACATAATGCATCTAGGTGTTGTCTTTCCCTTAATTCTGTTTTTCTTCCTCTATGGTCTTGTGAACTGAAAAGACTTTCTTCCATCTAATAAATTCTGTTATCCTTTCAAACATTTCCTCCCCTCTGTTTATGTTTTCACCTTCTGTGTTTCCCATTATAAAGCATGTTGACATTTCTATGTCTAGCCTCCTATCTCTTAATTATTTTTTTAAGATTTTATTTATTTATTTGACATAGAGATCACAAGTAGGCAGAGAGGCAGGCAGAGAGAGAAGGGGAAGCAGGCTTCCCGCTGAGCAGAGAGCCCGATGCGGGGCTTGATCCCAGGACCCTGAGATCATGACCTGAGCCAAAGGCAGAGGCTTTAACCCACTGAGCCACCCAGGCACCCCTCTCTTAATTATTTTTTATGTATTTTTCATCACTTTATCCCTTCTGTGTGTTGATACAGTAGAGTTTCTTCAACTTGATCCCCAGCTCAGCAACTTGTTCTTCAGGTGTATTTCTCGAGTTATTAATCTCATTTATTGAGTTATTTTGTTTCAACTATTACATCTTTTGTAACTAGGTATTCCACCTGACCATTTATTCTCTTAGTTCAGGTGTCATGTTACCAATATTAGCTCTTATTTGTTGGAAGATTTTTATACTTATTTAGCATTAATTATTTATCTACTCCATTAATTCTGTTTCTTCTCTTTGGGTTTCTATTCCCTTGGGGGGAATCTGGCAATATATACTTGTACTGGGGAGCTGTCAGGTCTTGGGGTGTGATGGGGTCAAGTCCTGGGAGGGGGCAGTACTCCTCTTCTGGGGTGGAGAGTTCCTTGCCTCCCACTCTCAGTCCCACAGTACGGGCTTGAGTGATCTTGGCTGCCTCCTGCTCATTGCACGTAGGACAGGTCACCTGTTCCTTAGGGAAACTCCATCACTTCTACCTTGAATCTGAGCCTTTTCCAAGACTTTTTCCTCTCCTGGGAGTGGGCAGGAGAGAAGGAGGGAATTCCTAGTGCTGGCCAGTCTACCTGCACCTGTCGTTTGCTTCTCCTTGCCCAGACAGCTCCAGGGCCATCTGCCAATGTGTTACCCTGCCCATGCTGGCACTCTGGGGCTGGTGCTGCTGTTTTTCTGTTTCTCCAGTGGCATCAAGGCAGGCAAAAATCCACCCAGGGTATTGGGAGAGAAAGAAGCCAACTCCCCCCAAATCCTCTCTTCTTCCAACTGGCCTCATTCCCTCCAGAATTTCTTACATTGTTCACATGGGTTTCACAGTGAATAGGCCCCTCATATTCTGGCTGCTGCAAGCTCATGCCCTGCTGCTCACCAGCCCCAGCCTCCCAGGCCCTTCTAATTCCTTGAGGCATCAGACACATTCCCTCCCAGAGTCTCTGTGCTTTTGCATTTTGCTCCTCTGCCTGGAAGAGTCTTCATCCTTTAGGGATGTCTTCCTTGCCTCCTTCAGTCTCTGCTCAATGAGGGCTTCTCTGGGCATGCCCCACCAACACAGGCCTGGTAATCTGCCATCTTGCTCTGCCAATATGCTCCAGATAGCATGAAGTGTCAACTTGTTAACTTGTTAACTTGCCCATTGTGCCAATCCCACTGAGGTTTTGATTAGGATGGAGGGTCTTAGGTTTTGATTAGAATTGCATTGAACATGAATTTGGACAGAAGTAGCCATTTTTACATTAGACATGCTCTTTTTTTTTTTTTAAAGATTTTATTTATTTATTTGATAGAGATCACAAGTATGCAGAGAGGCAGAGAGAAAGAGGAGGAAGCAGGCTGTCCGCAGAGCAGAGAGCCCAATGCGGGGCTCAATCCCACGACCCTGGGATCATGACCTGAGCCGAAGGCAGTGGCTTTAACCCGCTGAGCCACCCAGGCACCCCTAGACATGCTCTTATTGAAGGAATGTACTTAATGTGTTAGTTTCCCGAGGCTGCTGTACCCAAGGACCACAAATAGAAAATAAAACATCAGAAATTTATTCTCTCACAGTTCTAGAGTTCAGACGTCTGAAATCAAAGTACTGGCATGGCCATGTTCCCTCTGAAAGCTCTAGGGAGATCCTCTCCAGTTTCTGGGGGGTTACCTGTAATCCTTGGTGTTCCCTGACTTGTAGCTACTTCACTCCAAACTCTGCTGCCATTTTCATGTGGCCATCCTTCCTCTGTGTGTGTGTGTGTTCCAACTTCCTTCTTATTATGATGCCAGGCATTGGATGACAGCCCATCTAATCAGTATGATTTCATGTTAGCAAAGACTTATTTTCAAATAAGGTTACATTTACAGGTTTCTGGTGGACATGAATTTGGGAATGGGAACACAAGGGGCACGGTTCAACCCAGTACAATGAATCTTTCTCTTCTCATGTCTTTGTGGCAGTTCAGAATTGGATACAGACATATATTTTTTAACCATCATAGTTTTGAGCTGGTAATTACTACAAAAGGAATGCTTTTTGGACGTGGAAGTGGAAGACCCCACTAGATTTCTGTTGAGCACCCCTGTTAGTGGACTTGACATTCTTCCCAGTAGAGTCAGTTGTTAATAAAGAAAGGGCCATTGTCTCTACCCTGCAGGGGACTTGTTCTTTTGTCCTCTTCTTTTGGTCGAGAACTATGCATTACTCCATCAGATAAATTCTCCTCTAATGTGGCACACCAAAGTGACTTTCTGGTCTTAATAGAAAGGACTAGTAAAATAATTTTGATGTGAGCTACTAAGAGGGTCAGGATTGGGTGGGGGCAGGCCCTGGAGTATGAAGTTGACGCTGCAGGTGATGAAGGGGACAACAGTGGGATGAGGGATTCTGAGAGAAGGGGTGGTCTGCATCTCGGTTTCTAGAGCCATTCATTCTGCTTCCAGGCAGAGAGATGAACTGGCTGTGGAAAGTAATGGTGAATACACTTGCTAGTACTTGGCTCTGACACTTAGCTATTGACTTCTGGGCAAGCGTCTTACTGTCATTGAGCCTCTGGAAAACGGGGCCCTAGTACCTCAGAATGTTGTTGTTAGAAGTTTGTGAGCTAATCTATATAGAGTTTCAAGCACCATCCTTGGTCCGTAATAGGTGTTAAACAAATGTTAGTTCCTTCTCCAAAAATACTTCCTGATCGTTACTGTTTCCTTTGGAAATTGAAAACATGGGTCAAGAGAATGGATGCTCTAATTTTCAGGGAAAGTGAATATACATATATTTTAATTTTATAATTTTTTATTTTTTAATTAACACATAATGTATTATTAGCCACAGGGGTACAGGTCTGTGAATCACCAGGTTTACACAAAAGTGAATATCTTGATAATCCACTTACAATTCTTTTTCTACTTATAAAGCAGCTCTGTGTCTTTAAGTTTTTTTTTTTTTTTTAAGATTTTATTAATTTATTTGGTAGGGAGCACAACAAGTTGGGGGAAAGAGCAGAGGGAGAGGGAGAAGCAGACTCCCCACTGAGCAGGGAGTCTGACCCTGAGATCATGACCTGAACCAAAGTCAGACATTTAACTGACTGAGCCACCAGGCGCCCCATGTTTCTGTAAGTTATTACAAGCCTTGAATTAACGTGGTGCAGAGGTGTCTGAAACTAATGGAAAACCAGTCAAGGAAAACACACCATATCTTTATCTGCATGGCAGCCCAAGCTTTTGCCTTTCCCAAACTCTCATTTTGTCATATGCCCTGGTCCTAGAGTGTAAGCAGGTGGCATGTAGAGGTAGTCCCCTTCATACAGAAATACGGCTTCTATTCTGAGTGCTGCCTGGTGTACTTCCTCTTGTTCTTTCACCTGTGTTTTGCACTTTTGCAAAAAGTCTGCTGTTATTAGTGCTTCTCAGTGTCCTTGTGAACATGGGGAGCCAGGCTGCTGTCAAAGTCTGTGCCGCTGGCTCCTGACTAGTATTTTATAATCCATTCTGAAAAATGTACTAGCCCCAGGTTTTTGAGGTGCATGTGTTCCCCATCTTAGAGATAACTGTGAGCAATGGTCGAGGCTTGGTTGGTCCGTCAACCCCCTTTTCACATGTCTTGAAGAGGTACCTGGAATTCTGATTTTTAAGGCTGTTTCTGTTTGGTGTTATGACTTTTCTCAAAGGTGCTTTTATTTATTCTACCTCTAAGCACAGATTTGCCCTTGAAGTTTGTGCAATTTAACCTTCTGATATGAATGGGTATTTGCTCAGTTTTCTCCTTTGTAGAATCTCATTGTGAATGACACTTAAAGTGTTTTGGACTTTTGAGTGGGTACCAGACTTATCAATTTCACGGGCCAACAAAAGAGACAACAAAAAACTTGAGCACTGAAATCCTCTGCCAACGTTTTATTTTGCCAGGAGTATATTTCTACAGATACAATTTTCTTTCACTATCGGTTCATAAAAGGACATTTGAACATCAAAGCAAAGGAAGTAATCTCGCAATACAGAACAGTCCTTGAAATGGAATGCATTTAAGAAGAAGAACGTGCTGCACGGTCTTTTTCTCTTCTTGCCTGGGACCAGGGAAAACCTCTACAAAGGCATGTGCGCACGTCAGCCTTAGGAGCCCTGGCCACCCTCTTCCCAACTGGCTCTGACCACTTTCTGAACAACCTTCCTTTGTCAAGGTTGTTCCTACCTGGCACTTTCCTCCCTTGCTCAGCAGTGTTCAAACGCCCTTTCCTCTGGCGGAGGCCTCGCTGCCACACCGGAGAGCCCCGATCATCAATTCTGGGAGGCTGGATGTCCATGGAGCTGCTGGTAGAGAAAGCCCAGCAGAGGTGGCAGCTGTTAGCTCTGAGGAAACCAGGCAGCTGTTGACTGTCGTTCCGGAGCTAGCTCATCATTTATTGTGCACGGAGATGGATTTAGAGTTCTCCCCCCATCCTTGTTCTTCTCACCCAGGCTAGGAGAACCTGATGCCTTTCATCTTGGTGCCACGACTCAAGGACTTTGCCATTTGTCTTGCTCTCCTTCTGGGATTTTCGATAAATGTTTTATGTCATCATCTGGACAGCGTTCCAACGCCAAGCACAAAATGGAGGCCTGCGTACAGCCGGGGTGTACAGCAGGGATTTGGCTTGGATCAGATTTTCTTTCCCAATTCACAGGACAGCCTCCGCAAAACTGGGAAAAGCTGATGTGTCTGCTATTTCTGGGCTTTCCTCTCTGCTCCCCTTCATTTCATTCTCATCCAAGCATTCTGAGTAAGCTGCTAAAAACCACTCATGGTAAGGAGTCGGGAGTGTGATTTCCTCCCTCCCAGAGGTTCTTACACCCAGTGAAGAGGAGAGAGAGCTCAGCATTGGCGTCGGAAGGATTTAATTCCAGTCCTGACTGTACATGTTGTGGGCATTTGATATAATTTTCCTGAGACTCTGTTTCTTCATGGACTGTTACTTTGTTTCCTTAATGTAAAAATTAAATGAGATTGTGAGTGGTCAAAATGCTTTGTAATCTGAAAAGTGTTTTGATGATTTGTTAGTCTTTTCCTTGGGTTGTAAATAGTAGAGACCAACTGAGTGAGCCTGGCTAAGGATATTGGGTTTGGCTAATGAAGCCTCAAATAAGGCAAGATTGAGGGGCTCTGGGAAACCAAGAGGTTCTCTCTCTCCCCTTGTAGCAGATCCAGTGCTGACCAATATCTGGTTCAGCTCTCCTTCAGAGAGAAGTGAAGTGCTGTTTCCTAGGCCTCCTGGCATCTGGATCAAAGTCATGGATGACTGAGTTCTGGCTGATAGATTTTGGAAAGACTTGATAATATGCCTCTTGTAGACCTGGTTACAAAATGTCCCATGTGAGTTTTCATGTTTTGTCTCTTCAATACTGGGATGAGATGGGATGATGCCAGGGAGATCTTGAAACCACCAGATTGTAGAGATGTGACGTGGAGTGAAAGAGCCTGTGTCCCAGAGGCACCACTCGGAGAGGGCTATGCCTGAGAGCCGCCCAAAAACATTAACATTGGACTTTCTCTGTGTGAGCAAGAAATAAACTTGCATTGTGTTAATCCACAGAGATTTGGGACTGTTTCTTATAGTAGTCTACCCTAATGCACCATACCTTGAGTCTGCTTCCCCCTGCCCCCGAGTTGTCTGTCTCTCTTGCTGCATACCAGCTTTCTCTGCCTTCTTATTCATCATGAGGGAAAAGGGCCACTAGCAGTAGTAAAAAAGGTGATTTCTCTCTCTTTTAAGGGAACAAATTCTTTGCAACTAAAAACGTTTATTTCAGATTTCAAATTCCTTTGAGAGAACTGGATTAGGTCTGGCTCATAGTGGGTGTCAATTCCTGAACCATCAATATAGGATATCTGTGCGATAAGGAAGAGGGGCAAGTTCCAGAAAACTGGTGCTTGGCAGCCAACTCAAAACATATTTACCCAGTACCTCATACTTGCTGTTACTGTATAGTGTTTTTTAAAGGCTTTATTTCTTTATTTTTTGAGGGAGGGAGGAACAGAGGGAGAGGGAGATCATCTCCAGCAGACTCTGTGCTAATCACAGAGCCTGATACGGAGCTCGATTCCAGGACCCTGAGATCATGACCTGAACCAAAAGCAAGAGTCAGTTACTTAACTGACTGAGCCACCCAAGAGCCCCTTTAAAAGCCATTTCTAATTTGATAGGTGACAGATAGTTTACTACTGTCATTATAAATGTCTTTGATTACCAATAGGAGTGAGCATTTTTCAACTATTGGTCATTGTGTTTCTATTGTGATTTGCTGAATCGCATTATTTCATATGCCACACACGTATGTATATCCTTTCAAAAGTGATTTTTATTTTCTGAATCCTGGAGAGCCCAAGGCTGTGTCTGCATATAGTTGACCCCAAATGAAAGCTTGTCAGACAAATGAATGCCCACATATATATGTGCCTGCACACAGTTTGGTATGTATACTGTAGTAATAATAATAAGTAAGAGTGGGGGGGGGGAAGTAGTTCACAGTACACTTAACCTCTAGAGACTGGGAAGTTATGGGTTAGAGAATTAAGGCAGCCTGGAAAGGGAATAAGATTTTCCCAGGATAAGTCAATCAGTCATGTCCAAAACTCAGCTTACTTTCTATTAGTTCAATATATTTTCCATTGGCTAGCTTTTGAGTCAGTTTTCCAAGGAACATTACAATGTCATCATTACTTAAGCAGAAAGTGCTTTGTTGGGCTATGGAGAAAAAAAATTCATCACCTGGAGAAAAAAAGCAACCCACATATTAATTATAGAATTGTTCATCTTGACTGTGATCCTTAAGTTAATGAGTCCTTGTATAATTCTCATCCAGTTTCATGAGAATGAATTTGCAGTTGGGAGAAATTCTCATGGTCTCTTACAGAACTCTAGAGAGCAATAGCAAGAAGTATCAGTCTATTGCTGAAGAATTAATGTGGCGAGTCATTGCTTTGAATCCTAGGTTTATGGGAACTGAGTAAGTGTGGGGAGGACCTTTCGAAAGCTTGTTTTGACAATGGGAGGCTTGAAGTTTATCTTTCAAACCCAAGAGCTTCAAGATCTGAATGAGGAAAGTACAGGTTTTTATTTCATGATTAAAAATTAAAAAAAAAGAATCTTTGTTTAGGGACAAAATTTAGAGTTGCCTTTTATGGAGCCTTAAATAAATGACCAGGTCTCTCTTTTTTTTTTTTATAAAGATTTTATTTATTTATTTGTCAGAGAGAGAGAGAGAGAGAGAGCGAGCACAGGTAGGCAGAGTGGCAGGCAGAGGGAGAAGCAGGCTCCCTGCCGAGCAAGGAGCCCGATGTGGGACTCGATCCCAGGACGTTGGGATCATGACCTGAGCTGAAGGCAGCCGCTTAACCAACTGAGCCACCCAGGTGTCCCCAGGTCTCCTTTTTCAATGTGGTTAATGATGCCCATCAGCACAGTGATGAGCAACATCATCTCCAAGATCATGAATAATTTTGCATCCTTTGGTCCATCAATAAACAACTACCTGGTCATGTTAACATAACAACCTTCATGTGGAAACAGTTATTTAGATTTGTAAGTATTTATAATTCTATTAAATTGATTTTTACAATAATTTTTCTAAATTTAATGCTAACAATTTATGCTTATGGCAGGCCTTTTCTTTAAGCCATAGGAAATGAATGTATCAAATCACTTTTTCTTCGCTTTACAGGATTTTTCAATAATTAAAATATTGCATGAAGGAGATGTGGACCATTGAAGGGCTGTGTAATTGATTATGAATTCTGTAATTGAAAGCCAGATTCTAGAATTCTCCATCATCTAGACATGAGAGCAATCGATGACAAGCCAATGAGAATTATGAAGCAAATCAACAAGTGTTAAGTGTTAAAATCCATTGGCACTCAGGTGTGGAAGAGATTTTAGAAATGTGTTACCATGGGAAAAAAAACCCCGTACAGTTCTGCCACTGTTGTCCTTCCTCTCCCTGCCTCACCCAGACGTGAGACTCTGAGCATGGTTAGTAATCCCCAGAGCCCACACCCTGCCCGCTCACTTTGTGATAATGTTCACAGGTGGAGTGTTACATTTGGACTGATGTTATGGACTAATGTTTATGTCCACCCCCTGCCATCCATCCCCAAATTTGTATGTTGAAGCCCTCGTCTCCATGGTGGTGGTATTTGGAGATGGGGCCGATTAGGAGATAATTGAAATTTACTTAGGTCTTGAGCATTGGCCTTCATAATGGGATTAGTGTCCTTACAAGAAGACTGATGAGACACCAGAACTCTGTCTCTGTCATGTGAGGACACAGTGAAGAGGTGACCAGGAAGAAGGCTGTTACTAGGAATCAAGTTGGCCTGCACCTTGACCTTGGACTTCTCAACCTCCAGATAGGTGAGAAATTAACCTATCAGGACATTTGTTGTTCAAGGCACCCAAGTCGAGACAAGCAGACTCCCTGCTGGGCAGAGACACCCCCCCCCCCCCCCCCCCCCCCCCCCCCCCGCCCCGATGCAGGCCCAACCCAGGACCCTGAGAACATGACCTGAACCGAAAGCAGACACTTATGTTATGGTAGCCTGAGCTAAGACAGGTTGAGATCTAGGCTTCTGCAAATTTGATAAATAAATTGGATTTCTCGGGTGTATTGTCTCATGACTATACCTTTTTGGTATTAATTTCTTTTTCTTTTTAAAAACATTTTTAAAAAATTAACATATAATATATTGTTTGTTTCAGGGGTACAGGTCTGTCATTCATCAGTCTTATATAATATCCATGCTCATTACGATATCATTACATCACGTGCCCTCCTTAATGTCCATCATCCAGTTACCCCATTCCCCACCTCCCTCCCTTCCAGCAACCCTCAGTCTGTTTCCTAAGACTAAGAATCTCTTATGGTTTGTCTCTCTCTCTCTGGTTTCGTCTTGTTTCATTTTTTCCTTTCTTCCCCTAAGATCCTCTGCCTTGTTTCTCATTGTTTCCTCATTTTTATGAGCAGCCATTTCACACTTCATTAGCAATTATGGAAAATGAAATTTAGCCTCATTATATAAATGCACGTGGAAATTAATATTAACACTGTAATGTTGTAAACTATGAAACATTTTAAACATACACAAAACACAGAAAATACTGTAACAGACTTCTGTGTATCCACAACCCAAGTGTAATACAGTAAGCTTTGTTTTAAGCTTTTGTTTTAATTTAGGGAATAAAATGCAATAGTTATAGCTTAAGTTCTATTCTTCATCCCTTTATTTTTTCCTTAGCTATCCTTATCTGTTAGAAGTAATATCCATCCCAAGATTGCTGGGTGTCACCATGCATATTTCGGAATGTTTCCTGCATAGGTAAATAAGTACATATATAAACAATTGTTCCATATATTTTCAAAATGCACATTGTAGTATTCTTCTCAAATTTGCCATCTTCAGGTAAGCATATGTATTTCAAGTTTATGCACACCTAGAATGGTCGGTCTCCCACTTTTCTGGGAGGGGCAGTATCAGTACCGTAATAAAATTTCATATGCATATCTCATTGGCACTTGAAAGAGTCTTCCCTGCTTTAGATGCCTAGAAATGGAGTTTTCAAACACCATCTTCTAAATCGTATTTATTTATTTATTTATTTGAAAGAGAGCTCGAGCGAGGGCGGAGCGGGGCAGAGGCAGAGGGAGAGGAGAGGGATAAGCAGACTCCCCCGATGTGGGGTTGAACCCAGGACCCTGAAAACATGACCGGAACCGAAAGCAGACACTAAACGGAGCCACCCAGGCACCCCTCAAACACCATTATAAAGCAACTTAGACTACGGTTTTGTCATTTCAAGAGAGTGCTGTTCTAACCTAGGACGTTGTTTTGTTGCTTGAACATAAACTGCTATGCAGTCATTATTTACCAGGACTTGCTGTGTGCCAGGCACTGTTAGTATGGGGTTTCCATGAATTACTTCTTTTACCATAGCTAGTTTCACCTGTTCTTTTTTTTTTAAGATTAATTAATTAATTAACTTGACAGCTAGAGATCACACGTAGGCAGACACAGGCAGAGAGAGAGAGGAGGAAGCACGCTCCCTGCCAAGGAGAGAGCCTGATGCGGGGCTCAATCCCAGGAGCCTGGGATCATGACCTGAGCTGAAGGCAGAGGCTTTAACCCACTGAACCACCCAGGCGCCCCTCACCTGTTCTTTTTTATGTCAACTTTGTGTCATGAAAATTTTTGTCCCTAGTTAAAGGATTTTAAATTTTAATGAAATCTAACATCCATTTTGCTTGCACAGATCCTGTTTTTAAAAATGACTGCTGGGGACGCCTGGGTGGCTCAGTTGGTTGAGCGGCTGCCTTCGGCTCGGGTCATGATTCCAGCGTCCTGGGATCGAGTCCCACATCGGGCTCCTTGCTCGGCAGGGAGCCTGCTTCTCCCTCTGCCTCTGCCTGCCTCTCTGTCTGCCTGTGCTCGCGTGCTCTCTCTCTCTAATAAATGAATAAAAAAAAAAATCTTAAAAATGACTGCTGTAGGGGCGCCTGGGTGGCTCAGTCATTGGGCGTCTTCCTTCGGCTGGGGTCGTGATCCCAGGATCCTGGGACTGAGCCCCATGTCCGGCTCCCTGCTCGGCGGGGAGCCTGCTTCTCCTTCTCCCTCTGTGTGTGTTCCCTCTCTCGCCCTGTCTCTCTCTGTCGAATAAATAAATAAGATCTTTACAAAAACATGACTACTGTAAAAAATGTGTAGCATAAAATTGTAACTTTCTTTAAATGTACAGCACAGTAACGTTAACTCTATGTACAATGTTGTACAACAGATCTCTAACATCTTTTCATCTGGCAGAACTGAAATTCCATATGAATTGAACAGCTAGCTCCCCATGTTCCCCTCCTGGTAACCACATTCTGTCTTCTGTTCTATACATTTGGCCAGTCCATACCTCATTTAAGTGGAGTCCTTCTGTAACTGGCTTATTTCACTTAGCATAACGTCTTCACAGTTCATCATGTTGTAGTATATGACAGAATTTCTTTCATTTTAAAGACTGAATAATATGACATTGTAGGTAAATACCACCTTTGGTTATCTATTCATCCATGGCTGGACATTTGGGTTTCTTCCTCCTCTTTCCTATTGTGAATAAAGCTGCAATGAACATAGATGTGAACATATCTCTTCAAGATCCTGTTTTCAGTTCTTTTGGATATATCCCCCAAAGTGGGATTGCTGGAACATAGGGTGATTTAATTATTAATTTTTTGAAGAACCTCCCTACTGTTTTCCACAGCAGCTGAACCATTTTACATTCTCACCAACAGGGCATAGGGGTGCCAATTTCTCTACATCCTTGCCAGCACTTGTTGTTTTCTATTTTTTTGATGTCTGCCATCCTAATGGGTGTGGGCTATGATATCTCATTTGGTTTTGTGACCTCGAGCATTTTTTCATGTGCTTGTTGGCCATTTGTATATCATCTTTGCAGACACATCTGTTCAAGTCTTTTGCCCATTTTTAAAAAAGATTTTACTTATTTACTTGTCAGAGAGAGAGAGAGAGAGGAATGGAAGGCAGAGGGAGAAACAGGTTCCCAATGCAGGGCTCTATCCCAGGACCCTGGGATCATGACCTGAGCCAAAGGCAGAGGCTTAACCAACTGAGCCACCCAAGCATCCCATCTCTTGCCCCTTTTTAAATTCAGCTATTTGTTTATTTTGTTGTTGAGTTTTAGGAGTTCCTAACATATTCTGTATATTCATCCTTTGTAAAATACATAGTTTGCAAATATTTTCTCACATTCCATAGGCTGCCTTTTCACTCTGTTGATGATTTCCTTGTTGTATAGAAGAAACTCATGGGTTGCTTATGAGAATTCTCATTTCAGTGTATCCCAGACAGCGCTAGACACTGTCAGATTTCTTCATTCTTGTCGCTTGCACTTTATAGACTCTGAAAGCCTCAGAACTTGGACAGCAACAGTTCTGGAATTCAGGATTCTTTATTCCCAACGCAGGGCTCAGCAGTAGTTTAAACATGAACCATTTATGCTCTTGTATCTCTACTTTCTACAGAATTTTCAGAGATGTTTTAAGCTAATTGACAAAGTGGTGGGCCTGGAGTTTGGGTTTGCCCTGAGAAGCTCCCTCAACCTGTCTGGCCGGGAGGGGATGCAGCCATTCTTATCTTTACCTTTTATTTCCAAAGCCTTCTGCAAAATGTGACCATTTATCTTCTGTGTTTTTCTAAGTATTTATGGGAAATAGGGGCAGAGTGTTGGGGGTGGAAAGGTACACTGCCATTTGGAGAGTTGGGGGCACTTTAAGACACAGCTGGAGATAAAATTCAAGGAACAGTTAAGTTGGAAAAAGTTCATCAGAATAGGTCCGGGGAGTTGTTGATGTGATCAAAGAGAAGTGTTCGGACAGAGATGCAGAACAGTTCAAATCTGGAAGGCTGATGGGATTCTGCTGTTACAAAAACATGGGGTGTACATTTATAGATCAACAGACTTCTATGCAAATCATGCATCACTCTATGGAACTGATTCTTTAAAGACACTGTAAAAAGATATCTGTCTTCTATTACCGTTGTCCCAGAAGACTTTCTTTTGGCTGAAAGGGCTGCAAGGATAGGTATTTAACAATGGTTTACAGGCATGAATTAGAGCTCAGGTCTTTTCCCTGAGGATGTAGGAATTAGGTCCTGCATTTGTATCACGCAGAGAGATGCTAGGGAAAAGGCCTGCATGATGGGTGAGCTTCTATCTAGCCACACTCCACCAAGCTCTCCTCTACTTAACCCAGACCTAGGTTTGTTTACTTGGAGCAAATTAACCTTAGTGTCCTCACCTGAAAATGAGGATAATAATCATTCTGACTTCACAGGACTGTTGTGACCGTTAAAAGAGATACTGCTTTTGAAGTGCCCAGCATATAGGAAGCACTCGATAAATGCGAGCTCTTCCTATTAGTCTCTACTCTCTCTGAGTCCTTAAAGGCTTCTGCTGGGGTGTCTCATAATTTAGTAGCTAATTGCATACTATCTTATATAGTTTGCTACTGTTTCTTCTAAGCTAATCATCTCTTTCTTTTGCATCATGAATTTCATGAAGGAAACATGAAGGAAACATTTATAGAACATGTCCACAGATATCCTATGTGTCTTTTGAATCTCCCACTTGCTAAGCTCACAGTTGAACATGGACAAGGCCCTCTACAATGTGTATTAATGGACTGCTCTTTGTCGGAAAGATAAATCTCTCCAGAAGTTACTTCAGTGATTGTGAATCAGAGAGCTTCACTTTGAAGAAAGAGCAAAGTGGACTTAAACATCCTAAAAGGAAGCTTCTCAACTTGAGAATTTTTAGGCTGCTGGGTTAAATACAAAATGATTATTAATCCTTCTTCGTGAGAGTGCTCTGGTAGAGGTAAGAAGTACCTGTGGCACAATGTCCCTTTTTGAAGAGGAAAACACAATGCTGTGACGGTACGTGAAGCCCATTGCTAAGCAACAGAATCAGGTCTGGCCTGCACAGGAGTGAAAATTCTTCTGTGTTCGGTCTGATGAAGAATTATGAAATGGAAAGTACTTAATAGGATCTAACCTGCAGCGATAACACTCATCATCATCATCATCATTTTTCAGAGCACTAATCAGCAGTTGATAACTAATTTTCACAGGAGGCTCTAACAACAGCTCCCATTTTCTGTTGCTGAATGAAGGAGTTCAACAAGGTTTTGCATTTTCATTTTTGTGGAAGATATGGATCTGTGTTCTAGGTTTAATCCAGGAATATAAAAATCCATCTCAATTAATTTTGGGGATATTTTACTTTTTTTTAAAAAAAGTTTTATTTATTTATTTGACAGAGAGAGATCACAAGTAGGTAGAGAGGCAGGCAGAGCGAGAGAGGGGGAAGCAGGCTCTTCGCTGAGCAGAGAGCCCGATGTGGGGCTCAATCCCAGGACCCTGGAATCATGACCTGGGCTGAAGGCAGAGGCTTTAACCCACTGAGCCACCCAGGTGCCCCAGATTTTACTTATTTATTTGAGAGAGAGAGCGTGCACAAGCAGGGGGAGGAGCAGAGGGAGAGGGAGAAGCAGGCTCCCCACTGAGCAGGGAGATCACTAAGCTGTGGGGACTCTGTCCCAGGACCCTGAGATCATGACCTGAGCCAAAGGCAGATGCTTAACTGGACTGAGCCACCCAGGTGCCCCTCAAGTAATTGCAGTTCCAGTTAATATTTATGTAAAAATGTTTATTGGAATAATTTAACAAGGGTCTCCAGAAAGCCTCACCTGGAAGTTATTAGAAATGCAAATTCCTGAGCCCCAACCTGGGCCCTCTGAATCAGAAACCCAGGCAGCAGGGCCCAGTGCTTCCCCAGCCCCCCACCCCCCTTAAGAAGCCTTCCTGGTGATTCTGATGCCCATTAAAATTTGATAACCAGAGGCCTAGAGGATTGGGATTATTGGGTGAGACACATCAAAGTAGATAATAAAGGGCTAAATTCAGTTTAGATCACCTGGAACAACTGGGCCATCATTTGAACTGGGGAAGAAATTAATTCAGAAAGTAACCATAGAGGAAACAAAAAAAAGAAAGCATGTGTCATAGAAGAGATTTTTCAAGAAAACCTGCACTTACTTCCTGTTGAAACTGGAGCCATTTATAAACACCTTTCACCCACTGTATCTATGAACAATCAGTTTTGGAAGAGATCATTTATCAAGAATATATAGTAGTTTCTTTGTTTTTGTTTTTTTTCCCCTAGTAAGGTGAAATGATGTCTGTTGCTTATAACACCAGAGACTGGTACCTGAGAAGTTTCAAATAAATTAAGTTATGAAGTCTAGAACAAAATACGTGCACATCAATATCATAAATTTGGCAACATTTTGAAAGTTTGAAATAATGGGCATTAACTCAGCCAAAACGACTGACAAGGCCATTGCTCAGTTTCATATTGAGAATTAAATCTGTTAAATGATGTAATTTCATTCCATCAACTACTAGCCCTGTGACTCCAAATCACTTGCTCCTCCTGGACCCCCTGTTCTACTTTTTGAAATCAGAGCCATGTCTTAGTTCCTTCCAACATCCAGAATTCTGTGATGGATAAGACTGCACATTCTGTGAAAGAGCACATGTTTATTTTTTTCAAAGAGATAGACTACCCACTAGCTCACTTGCCTTTTATGAGAACACAATCCTTCTGTACTGCAAAAGACTGTTTCTCTTTGGACAACTGAATCTTAGAAAGCATGCAATGATCATTGCTGTAGATTCAGGAGAAGGGTCACACATTTGATAATGAACTGACTGGTAAATGCTGTTTTGGATAATGTAATCCTTGAAGGATGGTCCTCAGAGGAAGAATGCTTTTGGGAAGCCAAATCTTGAGCTCCATGTGCTGTTTAAGTGAACTGCAACCTTCCAGGAGCAATCCATGAGCTCTAAATGGAAGCTAAGCTGCCCCCGTTGGGTGAGTACTTCCAGGGAACCTGGCCAATCTGAAGGGAGCATAGTATCACTAGGGCAGTAATTAGAAATTAGAACTTTGGGATCAGACTGACTGTTATTTGAATCCTAGCTTTGCCACTTAGCTGGTTGTACCTACTTCTTAAGACCATGCAAAGATTGGGGCACCTGGGTGACTCAGTGGGTTAAGCCTCTGCCTTCGGCTCCGGTCATGATCTCAGGATTCTGGGATCAAGCCCCATATCAGGCTCTCTGCTCGGCGGGGAGCCTGCTTCCCCCCCCACCCCCTCTGCCTGCCTCTCTGCCTACTTGTGATCTCTGTCAAATAAACAAATAAATTTTTTTAAAAGATTTTATTTATTTATTTGACAGACAGAGATCACAAGTAGGCAGAGAGAGAGGAGGAAGCAGGCTCCCTGCTGAGCAGAGAGCCCGATGCGGGGCTCGATTCCAGGACCCTGGGATTATGACCTGAGTCGAAGGCAGAGGCTTTAACCCACTGAGCCACCCAGGCGCCCCACAAATGAAATCTTAAATTAAAAAAAAAAAAAAAAAAAAAAAAGACTGTGCAAGGATTGTAAAAAGCTAAATAAGATGATATGTGTAAAGAATGGCCACAGTTCCTGGGAGGAAGTAAACCTTCAATAATTATTAGTTTAAAAAGTTAGGTTTAGCTCTGTTGAAAGAAATTGGCTCATTCAAATTGGTCTTGGTGAATATATTATTTTATATAAGAACCTGTGTTGTTTTGCATTTGGCTTATTCTTCATGTACAGTTGTGTCTTATTGGCTAATTGATTCACTGACTTCTTCATTCAGGAACCATTTAGGGACACCTGGTGGGCTCAGTGGGTAGAATGTGTGACTCTTAGTTTCAGGGTCATGAGTTCGAGCCCCACATTGGGCATGGAGCCTACTTAAAAGAAAAAGGACTATTTATTAAGCACTTATGATGTGTCAGATTTTCTTCTAGACATTGGAAGCACAGCAGCAAACAAGAGAGCAAAGGTCCCTGCTCTTATGCATATGCATGTTAGTGGGGAGAGACAGAAAGGAAAAGAAACGAGTAAGAAGTAGTAAACAGACAATAAACAAGAAAATTAACTGATGGTGATAAATGCTGAGAAAAAAATGTAACCAGGTGTTGTGATAGAGTCTGAGGAAGCTTTAGATCAAGTGTTCAGGGAAGGCCTCTCTTGAGAGGTGACATTGAAGATGACATCTGAATAACAAGATGGAGCAATTTTCTAGAGTCTGACGAAGATATGATAGTGATTTAGATGAGGGTAGAAGTGGTTAGGATGGAGAGAGACGTGATTGGGTTGGGAGATGTGGCAAGAGAATCAACAGAATTCACTGATGGGTTGGATGGAAGGTATAAGGGAAAGAGAGGAATCAAAGACTCCTCCGGCCTTTGGCTTGTTGGGGTAGTGGTACCATCTGCAGAAATGGAGCAGGTTGGGGAGGATGGGATGGGCGTAAGAAGAATCAGATGTCTGGATTTGGAAAGACCGAGTTGCCTGTTGAACTCTGAGTGGAGTTTTCAAGTAGATAGCTGGGTACATGACACCAAAGTTAAACATTTGGGAGCTATTTTATTTTGCCTTTAGATAATATTTAATGGAGTGAGCTGGATGAGAGTACTTAGGGAAACAAGAACAGTTAAGAGAAGAGGTTTTAGGAGTATTATTAAAATGTCAGGTATTTAGGACTTATAACAAAACTTTATTTTTATTTTTTAAAAAAAGATTTTATTTTTTTTATTTGACAGAGAGAGAGCACAAGCAGGGGGAGCAGCAGGCAGAGAGAGAAGCAGACTCCCCTGGGAGGAGGGAACCCCTTGTGGGGGTTGATCCCAGGACCCTGGGATCATGACCTGAGCCAAAGACAGATGCTTAACTGACTTAGCCACCCTGGTGCCCCATAACAAAACTTTAGAGTAATAACATATAACTCTTATAGAATTATCCACAGAAAATGAACTGAAAGGAATCTTTGACCTTCTTAGACTTTTTAGGGTATATAAATGGAGACCAAAAAGAAGACTGGTTGTAATTTACTGGTCTTATATGCATTCATTTGACCCATATTTTTGAGTGCCCACTGCAAGGCACCCTATTAGGTACTATGTATAAAATGAAATCAAAAGAACCAGTCATGTTGGCCAAAATATTTCCTGAACACATGGTGTGTTCATAGTGCTAGATGATTTGAGTAGAGACCACAAAAATGGAAAATTACTTCTCAGATCCCAAGAGAAGACAGTCTAAAGCTGCCACTGATGAGCAGGACAAACCTCTCAAGGTCACAAGGAAAGAGTGTTTCCTTTTCTTTCTGCATATCTGATGTTCTTAGACCATTGACCATTAGGAAATCTATGTGGGCCAAAATGAATTTGGTGAAGTAGACCACAGTCTAAAACCATTTTGTCTTTTTCCCTCCCTTCTACTTCTGGTCAAAGGGAGGGCTTCCATAGGCAGCGAGAAGCTTGTTTCAGTCCATCTCCTACCTGTAGCTGACTGGTGCTCCAAGGGCCCCAGGATTCACATCTCATTATCTGGAGAGAAAAGACGTAAAGAATCCACCAGCACTTTTAATGGCTGATTTCTTTTCCCTATTAAATCCAACACAGTCTCCCTGAAGAACAACTCTAATGCTTCAATATTAATATCCATTATTTGTTCAAAAATCTGTGCTTCCTGTATAGCCGGTGGATGGCTTGGATGTACGCCCACTTATCAGTGCAAATGGGACGGAAGGGAAGCACCTCTTCAGGGCTAATGGTCGCATCTGCTTTATTAAGATGCAGCTGAATGTTTTGGTGGATTGTTTTCAGAAAGAACAGCCTGGGATCAATTATGGGGAAACAAAAATCATTATATTTAGTAGTCATTGTCTAATTTTTAAATGGGCTTTATTTAATAAGCCCAGATAAAAGCTTAGTTTGTTCAAGTACTTGGTACATTCACTGATCAATCATCCTGGCAGAACCAAGACGATGATGAAGTTCTGCTTGGAAACAAACACTCGGGAAGTTCCACATAATTTTTTTTTTCTTTTTGTCAGTGTGGGCAATTGGTAATGGAAATACTTAGGGATTTTGGGGAGGGGGGAGGTAAGGTCAAAATAATTTCTTGGTGCTTTATGATGTCAAAATCTGTTGTCTCAGCCAAATGCTTGGCTATATGCTTAAACAGCTTCAAATTGTGTGGCTTCAGTGTTGTTCCTTGAGCAACATCTTGACCCTTTTCCCAGCTGCCAGCATAGCTTGCTTCTATGTCACTTTCCTTGAACAAAAATAGAAGGTTGTTTACGAAACTTTGAGTTAATCTCTTAAGTCTGCTATCCAAAGTGTATGGATTTCTCTTCAATCAACAGTACAGAATGTGAGCCCAATAGATACTCAGCAGGGAACTTAGCCATTAAGTTTTGCCTTTCAGAAGACTGAAGTTCGGTTGTTAGCTAGTACTTGACAATTTCAAGGGCATTCATTTCTTGTTTCTGTAAGTCACTGAATTTAGTTACACCAGGAAAGTCAGATCTGGATTGTGTTATCTTCTGCTTTCTGTTGGGTTAATACTAGGAAGGTACATCTGAACATTTTGGTATCTTATACAAAATAACACAGGAAAATCATGGGATTAATTGATCTAATGTTCCTTATATAAAGAATCACATGATAAATTCCTGCTTGAAACCAGCGTTGGAGAAATGTTAGCTTTTTTAGATGACTCAGTGTATTTTCTGAGATGGGAACTACACACTACAAATGATTTTCTCTTTTTATTGTGAATACCATGGAACTGAGAGCTTATTTTAGCATGCCCTAATATCTTTAGGTGTCCTACTATCTTAAATTCTTTACTGGCTTCTTATCCATCTTTTAAATGTATCTAGTACAGTTTTATAACTACTGCAAGCTTTTTGAATAAAAATAGGGGAGTTCGTCTCCTTGAAGAGGCTCTCTGGAAACTCAGTTGAAATCAACTCCTCTCTTGTATCCCCCTGACTGTTTTTTCTTATCAAAGCACGCCTCCTTCATTGTAATTGTAATTGCATTGTATCGTAATTATTAATTATTTTTATTTCCTTATTTATGTTTGTTTCCTCTAGACTCCAGGCTCTGTGAAGACAGATTCTATCTCTTTCAGAATGTTAGCCCTAGCTGATTGTAACACAGTAAATATTCAATAAAAACTTGTCAGGGACGCCTGGGTGGCTCAGTTGGTTGAGCGGCTGCCTTCGGCTCAGGTCATGATCCCAGCATCCTGGGATCGAGTCCCACATCGGGCTCCTTGCTCGGCAGGGAGCCTGCTTCTGCCTCTGCCTGCCTCTCTGTCTGCCTGTGCTCGCTCTCTCTCTCTAACTAATAAATAAATAAAATCTTAAAAAAAAAACTTGTCAAATTATGAATAAATTGCAGTAATTCTAGGACTATCAATTACTAAAGTGTTATAATACTTTAAACATCCAGAAATATTGTTGAGAGATTATGTTAGATCATGATAATTTGCATAATAATGCATATGGCTCTTTTAAAGAAGTGTTTATTTATATTTTAGAGAGAGAGAGAGAGCACGCATGCATATGCGTGTGCACACAGAGGGAGGGACAAAAGGAGAGGGAGAGAAATCCACTCCCTGCTCAGTGGGGAGCCTGACCAGGGCTCAATCTCATGAACCTGAGATCATGACCTGAACGGAAACCAAGAGTCAAATGCTTAACCCACTGAGCCACCCAGGTGCCCCTCTTTGGTTCTTTTAAAAGATTTATCACTTGGGTTTTTACAAACTCTCCTGGAATTTTTATAATAAGCAATAAGTAACCTGAGAGCAAAACAAAATATTAGAGAACTTAAGGAATCATTAGAATTCATAACTTAATAGAGAAAAATTAATTAGCACACATGATTCAGGTAATATTATTTACAGCATAATCCCTTTATCAGGAGTTATACACAAAGAGGGAATATTCATGGCTGCACATTCCAAGTATAGTTTTAGGATTTACAGTTATAGAGATAGAGGTCTGTATTTCCTTTAACAAATTCTGTTCTTAAATCTTTTGGGGGAATGGGAGGGTACAGGGAAGAAAAGCTACGTGAGACTCCTATTGCACGCTCAAAAAACAGCAAACGTGAAATGGGGAATAAGAATTCAGGTCCATAAGTCTTCATATTTACCTGACATGGGCATATCCTTTACCATCTTCCTCTTCTACTTCTTTCTTCCTCTCTTCTATTCCTTTCTTTGTCCTTTCTTTTTGTTGTCAGATCTCCTTAGTCTTCTCCGGTCTGTGACAGTTTCATGACTTTGCCACTTCTTAATAGAAATTGTCAGATATTTTATGGAAGGTCTCTCAATTTGGGTTCGTCTGGTGTTTCCTCATGAAAAGACTGGATTAAGAATTTTGGGGAAGGATAGCACAGAGGAAATATGCCCTTCTAGTCACATCATATCTGGGCACATGATGTCAATATGATTTATTTCTGGTGATGTTAATGTCAATCATTTGGCCCAGGTGGTGTCTGCCATATATCTCTGTTATAAAATTTTTTTTTCCCCTTTCTATACTCTATTGGTCAGAAGTGTGTGACTTTTTATACCCAGCTTTACTGAGATATAATTGAAGAATAAAAGTTGTTTACATTTATGGAGTACATGTGATTTTTTGGATATACATATACATTGCAAATTGATTTCCACAGTCAAGCTTATTAACATAGCTATCTTTAACATAGCTATCATTTTTTTAAAATTTTAAGTTTGTTTTTTTTTTTTTTTTTTTGACAGACAGAGGTCACAGGTAGGCAGAGAGGCAGGCAGAGAGAGAGGAAGGCAAACACGTTCCCTGCTGAGCAGAGAGCCCAATGCGGGGCTGGATCCCAAGCCCCTGGGATCACTATCTGAGCCGAAGGCAGAGGCTTTAACCCACTGAGCCACCCAGGTGCCCCAGCTATCATTTTTTTTATGTGAGGTGAGAACATTTAAGATCTACTCTTTTAGCAAATTTCAAGGATGCAACATGCTATTAATGATAGCCACCATACTGTACATTAGAGACCCAGAACTTACTCATCCTGCAAAACTCAAACTTTGTAGCCTTTGGCCAACATTTCCCCATTTTCCCTACCCCCAGCCCCTGACAACCACCGTTATACTTTCTGCTTCTGTGAGTTTGACTTTTTCAGATTTCATGTGTAAGTGCGATCATGCAGTATTTGTCTTTCCATATCTGGCTTATTTTGCTTAGCATAATACCCTCTGTGTTCATCCATGTTGTAGTGTATGACAAGATTTCCTTCTCTCGCTCTGTCTCTCTTTCTTTTTGTTAGGACTATTTTTTTTAGAGCAGTTTAAGGTTCACAGCAAAATTGAAAAAAAGGTACAGAGATTTGCCATATATGCCCTGCCCCACACGTGTATAGACTTTCTCATTAGCAACATCCTCTAGCAGAGGATAATGTAATATTTGTTAAAATTGATGGCCTTATATTGACACATCATATTCACCCAAAGTTTATAATTTACTTTTGGGTTCATGCTCGATGTTCTACATTCTTTGGGTTTGGATGAATGTATAATGACATGTATCCACCATTATGACATCACACAGAGTATTTTTACTGCCTAAAAATCCTCTGTGACTCCCCTATTCATACTCTCCTCCCAGTCTCATGACAACTACTGAGCTTTTTACTGTCTCCCTAGTTTTGCCTTTCCTAGAATGTCATATAGTTGGGACATACAGTGTAGTCTTTTCTGATTGGCTTCTTTCTCTTAGTAATATGCATTTAAGTTTCCCCCATGTCTTTTCATGTTTTATAGCTCATTTCTTTTTTCAGGGATGAATAGTATCCCACTGTCTACATGTGTGACAGTATAAATATCCATTCACTTACTGAAGGACATTGTAGTTGCTTCCAAATTAGGCAATTATAAACAAAGCTGCTATAAACATTTGTGTCAGGTTTTTGTGTGAACATGTTTTCGACGCCTTTGAGTAAATGCCAAGGAAGACAATTGCTGGATCACAGGATAAGAGTATATTATGTTTTGTAAAAAACTGCCACCAAACAATCTCCCAAAATAGCTCTACCATTGTGCATTCCCACTAGCAATGAATGAGAGCTCTTGTTGTTCAAAGTCTTTATCAGCATTTCAGCATTGTCAGAGTTTTGGGTTGTGATCGTTCTAATAGGTCTGATTTTCTTAAGAGCCAAATAGATGTTTATTCAGAATTATATATGCACATATACATAAGCTCACATTTTCTTTGTCCACTCATCTACCAGTGGTTACTTTGTTGATTCCATATCTTGGCTTTTGTGTATAATTCTGCAATGAACATGGGAGTTCTGATATCGGTTTTGGATACTGATTTAATTTCCTTTGGATCTATACTCAGAAATGGGATTGCTGAATCATATGACAGATCTACTTTTAATTTTTTTATGAATCTCCATACTGTTTTCCATATGGCTGTACCAATAGAATTGTGTAAACTTTTTTTTAAAATCAAGAATTTAAGGGTTATTTTTTATTTTTTAAAAGATTTTATTTTCTATTTATTTGACAGAGAGAGAGAGAGAGAGCAAGAGAGAGAGCGAGAGAGTGTGCACAAACAGGGGAGGGGCAGAGGGAGAGGAAGGAGAAGCAGATATCCTGCTGAGCAGGGAGCCTGACCCCCATCCCCACAGGACAGTGATCTGAGCTGAAGGCAGACACTTAACTGATTGAACCAGCCAGGCATCCCTTAAGAGTTGTTTTACTTAGTTTCTAAGCTTCTGGGAGTTACTGAAGCTATCTTTTTGTTAAAATTTCTAATTTCACTGTGAAATGGCAGAGAACATAGTTTGTAGTTTGTTGATTTTTGGAATTTATTGACTTTTCTTTGTAACTTAATTCATGATCTATTTCTGTAACTGTTTCAAGTATGCTTGAAAAGAATCTGTTTTTTTCCCCATGGCTTAATTTCCACATTCATGAAACAGGAAGAACCGAAAATGTCTGACTCCTTTGATTTTTGTTTTGAAGTTTGCAGAACTAAAGACCAAACTGAAAGACAGAAAAATAATACATTTGTTCTTCTCGGCTCTTTATTTTGCAAACTAACAAAGGGTATACAACTTGACACAAGTAAACAGCATAGGGGAAAGAGAAAAAGGAAAATATCTGTCCTTCCTGAAAATAGATTTGTTACCACTGGGTAACTAACAGGTGCTTAATCCTCTGTGGGGGCACATTTCCAGCCTACAGAGAAGGAAGAAACACAGTGGAGGAGTAGTCATCTGTGATAGTGATTCTGATCTGTGCTTGACTTTTCAGGCCCCTGGCTTTAGATATTTATATGAGTGAAGCTAAACCTTTGTTGAGCTGCTCCGAAGAATCATTGTATGGTAATGTGGGATGGTGATCCTGCAGTGAGCTGACTGTGGCCAGGTGGCTAGTCGCTTAGGGGCACCATAAATGCTCATCTAAATTTGCCATTGGAAGAGGAATTTAACTATCAGGGGCTTCACCTTATGGATTTAAGTCAGATCCTTAATAACCAGCCTCTTAAGTTGCTCCCCAACTGGACTCCATGCCCCTTTGCTCCTGCACTAACTCTTCTCTTGCTGCCTCTTACGCTCCTTTCTTCTCTTCTGTGAACTCTCATGGAACTCACCATCGGTTCCTCCTACCTTCCCTGGACATCATCATCAATGTCTCCTTCTAGTTCCCAGAAGATCTCAAGCCTTTCCAAATAGGACAAGTCATTAGGAAGTGTTTTAAGCTAGGTAGTTTTGTATGGGTGTGCTTTGTGCCATTTATTTCAACTTCAGTAAATGTTTGAAATTTATCAAAGCTTATAACTGGAAAAATTACACCCCAAAGTCTGTAATCTCAGCTATTGCTAGGATCGCAAGAGGTCTGCACTTTATCTAGATGAAGGCAGAGAATGTTGCTAATACCTGTCCACATACAAATGATAAATCTTGCCCAGGAAAGGAAAGCAGTTCCAGAGGAGAAAAAAGAAAAAAGAGGAAGAGAGTGAAGAGAGTACTAGGAACTCAAGAGTATCAAGTGGGAGATGGCACCAGAATGATTTGCCAATGTTTTGGCTGTCAGTAGAACTACAGACTCTTTACCACACGTGGCTGCGTGGTATACTGTGTATTGGAAAGGGCATGAAATTGGAAGGACCTGGTTAGAATTCAGGTTTTGCTATATATTAGCTGTGAAATTTTGACTAGGACATTTGTCCATTTTGATTCCACAATCTTCACATAAGGAAAATGCTAATAATAGGGGCCTGGGTGGGTCAGTCTGTTAAGCTTCTGCCTTTTGGCTTGGGTCATGATCCCAGGGTCCAGGGATCAAGCCCCACATTGGGCTCCCTGCTCAGTGGGGAGCCTCCTTCTCCCTCACCCTCTGCCTGCCACTCCTCTTGCTTGTGTACTCTCTCTCTGTCAAGTGAATAAAATCTTAAAAAAAAATAAAATGTTAATGGTGATAATACTTGCCACCCATGTAAAAAAATTGTCTCTACTAGCATAATAAAATGGTATGTTGGTGTAGTAACACTTTAAACTGGTCACAAAAATTAGGTTTTGAGGAGCAAGGTTTAGAATTGCTTTCCATTGATTTGCTTACAAAGACTTTCATCTTCCACTAGAGGTGTTGGTTGAGAAAACCTTTACAGAAATAATGATATTTGAGATATTTTTCCTGTTACTGTCAATCAATTTTTATCAGGTGTATGACTTTCTGCAGATATCACCCAATTGATTTAAAAGTGAATCAATGAAAGTGTTCATTGATTGCCTCATTTCATAAAGGAATTCAGGAATGACCCTCCTTCTGATATTCTGATATGTTTCTATATTTGGGTCATGCATTTGTCTTGCCTTCCCATCAAAAAATGTGGTGAACTCAGCAGGTCACTCCCCAGTAACAGCTGTTCTCTTTTTAGAATGTCTTTCTGTACTTCGGAAGCTGGAAAACTCCAAACTACATGCCCCAGACTCTCTTGCTGCACATGGTCAACATGCAAAATAGGTTTCACCAATTGCACACATCAGAGTAAGATTTGCAGGTGCTGTTTTAATGCTGCTGGCAAATACAGCTGTGGAGACCTTGGTTTTTCTGCAGCAGTGTTTCAATGTCCAGTCACTTGATCTGTCAGTGTCTAGAAGAGGTGGGGACTGTGAAGTGGTGGCTTCCCAACTCGGCTTTGCCGATTGTGGTCAGTTAAGTGGTGGTGTGTAGGGAGCAATTCTCGGATGCCCAGGCCTCTTCCAGCCTTTCTAAGGGTTGGGAATGTCCTCAATTCCCCACGACAAATCCTTTTCTTTCTAGAGTAGTTAGCCGGTTGCTGCCACTGAATCCTGACTTACTGACTTGTAATCACTTTGTGGGCAGAAACTCTGTGATATAAAATGATATAAATGACCCTGCATTTTAGTGGAGGGAAAGAGAGGACAGACAATTCAGTAAAACTTTTAATAAGATGGTGTAACGTGCTACAGATAAAAACAAAGTTGGTAAAGGGATGGGGAGTACAGGAGATGAATGTTTCAATTTTAAATAGGGTGCCGGTGGACGGCTTTGCTGATAAGGTGACTTTTGAGACCTATCTATTATGTCAGTTGTGTGCAGGGCTGTGGTGGAGTTCCTGTGTTAAGATACTGCTTTCGGAGCGCCTGGGTGGCTCAGCGGGTTAAGGCCGCTGCCTTCGGCTCGGGTCATGATCCCAGGGTTGTGGGATCAAGCCCCGCATAGGGCTCTCTGCTCTGCAGACAGCCTGCTTCCTCCTCTCTCTCTCTGCCTACTTGTGATCTCTGTCTATCAAATAAATAAATAAATAAATCTTTTAAAAAAAAAAAAGATACTGCTTTCCTTAGATAACCCCTTAAGTGATGCTACTATTTTCCATCTCCAGGCCAATGTATTGTTTACCCACAGCAAACATGGCGGAAAAGGCTTCAGTCCGACACTGGGTTTCCTCTACTTCCATAAAGATGGCTACAGCACTTCCTGTGTTTTGCCCTCAATAAAGATGGCGACAACACTTCCTGTTGAGGGCTTTCGCCTTCAACAAAGATGGTGGTTGTGGTACAGGTTCCCTAACAGTCTGGATTCCGGTTGCGGTTTCTTTCTTTCTTTCTTTCTTTTTTTAAATATACGTGTTTGCAGACGTAAGTAACAGGAAACCAGAAACCCCGTATCCATTTTTCCACGAAGGCCCGCACCGTGGCGTCTGCGGCCTGGGTCCTGCGTGGCTCCACCCCCGCCCCCCAACTTGTTCGCGGCATTTCCGAGCCGGGCCGGGGTTGGGGTGGCGGTAGGGATCCCGGGGGGCGGGGTGGGGGGCCGCTCCTCCTTCGGTCCACTCTGAAATTATCCCCAGCACCCACTTTTTAGCTTGTCAGGTTGCCCCGAAAATCCCTCATAGTTCTTCCTGTTTGTAACACAACAGGACTTCAGCTGGCGAGGCAGGGGATAAAAAGTTCCAAATGGGCGTTGGCGGCCCAAAGTGCACACCCTACCCCTCACCTGCCACCTGCCGGACTTCACCAAGGGCTGCTCAAAGGAGTGGGGTCGGGTCGCCGGCCCTTTGTACTTTCTGTGGGTTCCTGGAAGCCCCTTCGGCCCCACTTCCCCCACCCCGCTGCCCGCGGCCCGCTTCCCGCTTCTTTACAACTTCATAGCCTCCACACAAGCGCTTCAAACTCGGGCAGTGGTCTTGAAAACAAGTCTTAAAATCGTGCGTGGCTACTGACCACGACTGGTGTGTGGACATTTTTTTCTTGTAAAGAAAAAAAAAATCCCCCTTAAATGTCCCATACACATGTAGTCCGGGCAGTGTTGTGATAGAGATTCAGAATTCTTAAGAGGGAAGCGGTAGAGTCTGTGACCATATATAAGGTTTATTGCAGAGGACACACAATAAATATTTTTTCTTGGAGGTGACGGTGTATAGGGCTTTTCTCTTAGGAAAGAGAACCTTAGCTTACTGGTACTTAACCAGTTTCTGGCGCCCACTCCCATGGCTATGCATGTTCAGCAAATGCCCATGGTCAGAAGGGCACCTGCATGCATGTTGGCTGTTTCTCTGGTATTGGGGTGTATCTGATGAAGGCTATGTTAAAATAAAGCCACTGTTTCTTTTTAAGTATGTTAAAATAAAAAGGTGCTCTGTAATTCTCAGATCACAGCTGCTTTTTAAGTAGGGTCCGTGGCCCAGTTTTTTCCAAATCTCTTTATCAAGCAAGGAATGGTGCTAGGATTCCATTGTGTGAAAAGCAAAAATAGAAAAGATGGTTCATATTCAGGTTGTTCATTATGTTTGGAAACATTCAAAAATTACTTTGCTTTGGCTTAACAGCTGTGTACTAAACACCATGGCCTGGACTCTGCTAAGGTTCAAAGTGGTACTTGACCTCAAGGATCTCACATTGCCTGTGGGACATGGTGTTTAGGGGTTGGTCAGCTCCTGGTAATCTGAGCTATTTTGTCTCTTCCCAGGGAGAAATGGAGGCTAGAGACAAGCAAGTGCTTCGCTCCCTTCGGCTGGAGCTGGGTGCTCAGGTCCTGGTAGAGGGACTGGTTCTTCAGTATCTTTACCAGGAAGGGGTCTTGACAGAAAACCACGTTCAAGAAATCAAAGCTCAAGCCACAGGCCTCCGGAAAACAATGCTTCTGCTGGATATCCTACCTTCCAGAGGTCCTAAAGCATTTGATGCATTCCTAGATTCCCTGCAGGAATTTCCCTGGGTTAGGGAGAAGCTGGAGAAGGCAAGGGAAGAAGCCATAACTGAGCTGCCTGCAGGTAGGCCTCGAAAAGATCACTGCAAACCCGCCGCAAAATTGTTGAAACTGTGTCCTTTGGATGTGAAGTTGGGGTTTTAGGCTGAGAGTCGGGACGAGTTTGGACTGAAGGCCTGAGGTGTTGGAGGCACAGGGTGAGGAGCTGGAATTAGGAAGTGCAGGGAAGGAAGAATGAGCCGTGATCTGGAGGGTGAGGCGGGAGGTCAGAGAATACATTTAGAAATGCTTCCAGGGAAACTTGGCAAGTCACTGGGGAGGCATGTTCTCATCTGAGAGCCAGGTCATATCTCAGCCCTTGGCAGTTGGGTGCCATTTGGAAAGTGCAGATGGGAAAGCAGGCATTAGGCTTCCTGGTAACTGATTTGTGGGGTGCCAGAACGGCCAGCCGGAGAAGGTCAGCTTCAAGAAGGAGGAGACAGCCTCTAGGAAGGCATGCCTTGCACCTGTTCCCTAGGCTCTCCTGCATGGCCAAAGGGGATTATTGAGAAAGCTGGTTAAGTAAGTTTTTAACGGTTATTGATTTCAAGTTGCTCTTTTTAGTTTGGCTTTGTTCAGACACCCAGAGCATTTAATGTTATAAGACTAGTAGTTTGGGGAGGGTTGCATTTTGACTTTAAAGAATGTTGAAAGCTATGGAGAAGAGAGGCAGTCCTGGTGCCATGAGCCTGGCTTGTCGCAGGATGAAGACGTGATGTGAAACATTTTCCCTCTTAACAACTCCATGACTTTTACTGTTTTACAAACTTGGAGGAGCAGAGAACTGAGTTGGTAAAATAAATAAATAAATAATTTCAAAAAGTAATGAAAACATCTGTAAATAAAATAAAATTAATGAATTTAAAAAGACATAAAATCAAAAAATGAAAAATTGCAAGTTGACTTGCAAATTTGGAACAGTTAGGAAATGAACATTCTTCAGAGTGTTTGAAAGCAATGATAGTTAGAACTCCGGGACAGTGGTCCTCAGACTTCGTTGTTGCAGTTGTAAAAATACCAGCATAACCGGTTAGAAAACAAATGCCAGTAATAAAAGACGAGTTTTATTATTTTTGCCCCATGGAGCCTCATATTTGTTTTCACTTTTGGGTTTTCTTTTTTTTGTTTGTTTGTTTTTTGTTTTTAAAGATTTTATTTATTTATTAGAGAGAGAGAGCGCGCGGGAGAGAGCGAGCGTGAGCTCAGGCAGACAGTGGCAGGCAGAGGCAGAGGGAGAAGCAGGCTCCCTGCCAGGCAAGTAGCCGGATGTGGGACTCGATCCCAGGATGCTGGGTCCATGACCTGAGCCAAAGGCAGTCACTTAACCAACTGAGCCACCCCGGCGTCCCAGGTTTTCTTTCTTTCTCTTTTTTTTAGATTTTTATTTATTTATTTGACAGAGAGAGAGAGATCACAAGTAGGCAGAGAGACAGGCAGAGAGAGAGAGGGAAGCAGGCTCCCTGCCCAGCAGAGAGCCCAATGTGGGGCTCGATCCCAGGACTCTGAGATCATGACCTGAGCCAGAGTCAGAGGCTTAACCCACTGAGCCACCCAGGCGCCCCAGGTTTTCTTTTTTTTAATGGACCTTACATTTTGAATGATTTTTCAGACCCCAGGTGCTAACTAATGAGGAATCCTTCTGTTTTTATTCCTGACAGAGGTCTGAATATCTGCTCTGCATGAGGTAACCCCTTAACTTAGGACAGCTTGGTTAAATCGCAGGGGAAAAAGCAAACACATTTTCATTTCCTAGCATGGCCGAATTACAGGTAAATGTGTTTTAGGCTTTTTGAAATATTGAAAATAGCTGTCCTTTCAGGGCCCCAGGAATTCTCAAGTTCGAGTGTCCTTCCAAAATTAAGTACTCCAGGTGTGTGAACCATTCCAAACTAAAGGAGCGAAGACATTTCTACCATTTCCCTGAAAGCAGAATAAATAAGGTAGAACTGGGGACACGTTAAGAGAAGTATTAGGGTATCTTTTCCTGGTATTTGACTTTGAGATTCCTCTTGGCACCAGATAGTTGGAAAAAAACAAAAGAAGCGAACCAAAACCCCGTTACTACCAAAAGATTTCATCTAATTTTACAGTCATTTTGGGTGATGTAACTAGTCCTGTTGTATGTTGTTCATAGAGGTATGACCCCCATTTTCGCTTTTTCAGATTTATTCAGAGAATGAGAAAAAAAATTACGATTTTTCTAACCAAACGGTGAAAGTTACACAGAAGTTGAGGGAAAACTAGTTGTTTTTTAAAGTAAACAAAATGAAACAGTGAAATGTAAGAAAAAATAGAGTGTGTCTGTGTGAAAAATATTGATTTGTTCTGTGGAAGTGTTCAAAGGGAAGGATAGGTTGGCTACTGTACAGATTTAAAGTACTCTTGTTTTACTTTTTGTCGGAGTAACGCGGCTATTGAAAAATGTTTCGAAGAGAGAGTTTGATTTATGTATGTTTTCTATATACCTTTTGCAGTGATAATAACAAACTTACTTTTAAGATAAGTTTTGTTGGGGCACCTGGGTGGCTCAGTGGGTTAAAGCCTCTGCCTTCGGCTCAGGTCATGATCCCTGGGTCCTGGGATCGAGCCCCAAATCGGGCTCTCTGTTCAGCGGGGAGCCTGCTTCCACCTCTCTCTCTCCGCCTGCCTCTCTGCCTGTCAAATAAATAAATAAAAATCTTAGAAAAAAATTAAATATGCTAAGTAAAAATGTACTTAAAATATTAAAAAAATTAAAAAAGTTTTGTTAATTATTGAGTATTTTCAGTAAGATTATAAAATACAAGTAAGGTATGAGGAATAATGGTGCAGGGAACACCTGTCTCCCCATCACTAAGTATTTAAAAAAAATATTTTATTTATTTATTTGTCAGAGAGAGAGCGCACAAGCAGGAGAGTGGCAGGCAGAGGGAGAAGCTGACTCCCCACCAAGCAGGGAGCTTAATGTGGGACTTGATCCCAGGAAACTGGGATCATGACCTGAGCCAAAGGCAGACACTTAACTGGCTGAGCCACCCAGGCACCCCTCATCACTAAGTTTTAAAAAAAAAAAAATTACCATTGCCTTTGAGGACCCTGGGTGTTCCTCCCCAGGCCTACCTTAGTCCCAACCCCTACTTATTGGTAAATCCTGAATTTGAAGTTTATCATTCCCTTCTTCACTTTGTAGTTTTCTCCCTCATAAAAATCACTTTTAAAATCCACTTACGGGAAATCTGCAATACCATAAGTTTTAGGAAGATATATAAAGATATAAATAAAAAAATTATACTGTGTGTGAGAGACTAAGCAATGGAGGAAATGATAGACTTAAGTAAATTAATTATTTGGGAAATGATACATTTTAAGGGAGTTCTTAATTAACAACATTCTCTTATTTGGGACCTTAAACTTTCAGTGTTTAAGTTGATGGTGATATTTTAATTCTAAAATTCATTGAGACTTAATTAATTGAAAACCCAAGGGTTTTTTTGGTTTTGTTTTGCTTTTTTTTTTTTTTTAAATTTTTTTTTTTTTTTAGATTTTATTTTTTATTTGATAGACAGAGATCACAAGTAGGCAGAGAGGCAGAGAGAGAGAGGAGGAAGCAGGCTGTCCACAGAGCAGAGAGCCCGATGCGGGGCTTGATCCCACGACCCTGGGATCATGACCCGAGCCGAAGGCAGGGGCTTTAACCCACTGAGCCACCCAGGCGCCCCTGTTTTGCTTTTTTTTAATGCTGGAAAGAGTTTCAGAGTTGAGATGCCTTCAGTTTAATATTCCTGTAAAAAATGCAGATGGACGCAGAGGTCTATTTCCCAGGACTCTGTGCTTCTCTAGTGTTTTAAGAGTAATTTAAAAAAGCTTTTAGGGGCGCCTGGGTGGCTCAGTGGGTTAAAGCCTCTGCCTTCGGCTCAGGTCATGGTTCCAGGGTCCTGGGATTGAGCCCCACATCGGTCTCTCTGCTCCGCAGGGAGCCTGCTTCCTCCTCTTTCTCTGCCTGCCTCTCTGCCTACTTGTGATCTCTGTCTGTCAAATAAGTAAATAAAATCTTTAAAAAAAAAAAAAAAGCTTTTAAAAAGTCCATTTAGGGATGCCTGGGTGGCTCAGTTGGTTAAGCGGCTGCCTTTGGCTCAGGTCATGATCCCAGCATCCTGGGATCGAGTCCCACATTGGGCTCCTTGCTCGGCAGGGAGCCTGCTTCTCCCTCTGCCTCTGCCTGCCTCTCTGTCTGCCTGTGCTCGCTCTCTCTCTGTCTCTCTAACAAATAAATAAATAAAATCTTAAAAAAAAAAAAGTCCATTTAAACTTTTGTAAAGGCATTTTTGAATTTTGAGGAACTAAACTGTAGGAAGATATGGTGTTTATATATTATGTGTATATATTAACCTTGTCTGATCTTTTACTCATTTTGATTGTCGTTATTTATTAATTTGTGTAGATTTTGTGGTCCCTTCTTGGGAGGTCTGAGAACCAATGGGCAGGAATGGCTTTCTCTTCGGCCAAAAGGCTGAAACTTCTCCAAGAATGAACTGATTTAATTTTATTAAGAAGTGTTCTTGTTTTGGGCTTCTCAGAGAATCCTAGTTTCCTCTTTGCTTATTTAATTTCTGTGTTTCGCTTGTAAATTTTGAGTTGCCTCAACTCAATATAGTTGCCTATTTGGTGACAGATTCTAGTTCGTTGCTTTTTATTAGAGAAGAATCCACTTGTATCTTAATCCTCTCTGGTCTCTTAAACCCTACCCCCAGGAAATCCCAAAACATAAAAAACACCTTAAACCTTTGATTCTTTCAGAATCTACCTAACTGATGGATCTTCCTATTTATGTTAAAAAAAAGTCTAAGATGTTAATGGATAATTGATTTTGTGTTTTTCTCACCCTCTAAAATATAAGAGGATTCTTATATTTTAGAAGAGAAATTCTGGCAATAATATTACTTAATCCAGCTTGGTACTGTGGGAGGGACACTTCATAATGTGTGGCTTGTTGGCCAAGGTCACATAGTAGACAGTAGATCAGCTGGCAGTCCTCTCTGGGCTCCTGTTCTGTCTTTTAGGAGATGAGAACAGTGCTGGGTCTGGGTGCAGGCAGGATGTGCCTGCCTGCCTGGCTTTCTGCTGCTCATGGGCCCTGTCTGCTGGCAGGCTCTCCCTAGTTCCTGAGCTAATCTGGATCTGGAAAAGAGGTTTATGGGAGCCCAAGTCTCACCAGCTGGTGGGACTTAGCCTAAGTTCTGGTGGGAGTGATTCCTGGGTCCCAGGACTCCCTGTTCCACCGTGTTGGCCCTGTTTGTGGGACCGGGTCTCTGCTGTGATTCTCACTTACCAGTCAGCCTGGCAACTTTGCCTTTAACTCCAGTCTTAGGTTAGGCTTGGGAGTTTTTTTTCTCCCCCTTCCTCCGTAGGCTAGAGTCTGGCTTTATGTCCTTCTAGCCACTGGCAAGGATGAAGGACAGATGTCTTGGAACGCAGCTCGGTGCTTCATATGTTAGCATCAGATGCCTCAAAACTCTAGCCTCCTGAGACTCTTTGCTCCAGCTTTGCCTGAGCTTAAGCCCGTCCTCACCATGGACCCAGTGCCCTGACACTGGCTGCCCTCCATGGCGCAGATGCAGCCTGGTCTGTTTCCCCTCTATCCAAGGGCTCCAGGGCTCAGCCTGTTCCTTTTGGAGCTGGCCTTGTGTGACCATACAGAGGTGTATCAGCTACTATCTCAGGATCTCTTCTGGTTCTTAGATGTATACTTGGGTGCATCTGAAGTTACTGAGCAATAATGGCAAAAATCTTGGGGATTGTAATAGGTTTACTGGAGAGATTTTGAGCCTGGGATTCTCTAGTCATACCATGAATTGGCCCTGCTCTGCATATAATAAGTTCGGTGTTGATCTCCCCTTATCCAGCTTGTGGTCTCTCCAGGCACTTCCTCTGTGGCTGGGTAGAGTTCACTTTGTGGCATCCTGTGTGCTCAAGAGGGAGTTGGTGGGTCAGTGTCCATGGTGAGACCCTTCCCTGTGGTAAGTGCAGGGTCTGCAGAGAGCCCCAGTGTGATTTCTCATACACTGCCTGGGGACCAGCTCAATACCGGGCACTAGGTAAGAAGGACCTGTGAAAGCCCTCTAGATCGATTGAGGAGATTCATTTATTCGTTGAAGAAATATTGAGTATTCGCATCAGGTGCTAGGATGTTAGGGGAGACAAAGCCCCTGTCTTCTAGAGTTCACTGTGTGCTGTAGTCTGATGGGGACAGACAACAAGCAAATGAGTGAAAGAGCTGATGGTAAGGAAGGGCTTTGCACATCGTGCAGGGTGGTCAGAGAAAGACTCTCTGCCTGAGGATGCGGAGCACAGACCCCAACTCTGCAACAGAGTGGTTGCTTGGAGGAGGAGCGTTTCAGAGAAAGGGGACCGCAGAGGCCCAGGAGCTCCAGCGGGAGCCCTCAGTGACAGTGTGGCTAGAGCCCAGTGTGGAGAACATTCCTCACGGAGAGCGGAGTCACACTGCACATCAGCCAAGGCCCAAGCTCGACCGTTTGTTGCTGTGCTTCCCAAAATGTGAGATGTGTGCACACCCATGATCCTGGGTGGTTCTTAAAATGATTTTTAGATGAAATGCAGCTATGGGAGTGAATCACGTGGTGAGAGAATCATTTCCTGTTTCTTTCTGTTTCAGTCGTGATGACCTCCAGGTGAAAGCCTCCCTTTGGTGTAGCATCTCTCTTGACACTGGCAGGTTTTCTTTTTAACACAGAGGAAAAGTTCCTTATGTGTGAAGCCTTCTGTGGATAACAGTATTTAGCTGGAGTTGAGTTGTGTTGCCTTCTTTCCCTTGCATTAGTCTAATGGTTTTCTTCCATTTATGGCAAGTAAAACTGTTTCTATTTATGAAGTTACTTTAAAAAATACATTGCTTTTATTTAGGTAAAAATGAGTCATGTAAAAAAATACTATGAAAATAGTGGTATGAAGATGTGGCAAAAATTGTAAAGATGCTTTTCCTGCGTTTTCTCATTTAAAAAGACAGGAGTTTGGGGCAGGAGCCCCTGGTTGCATAGTTGGGGGGAGGAAGGCTCCAGCTCTAGTTCAGATAGAAAAGGGTGCCAAATTCAAGGTCCTTTATTGTTTTGCTCCTTCAGATTATGCACAGTGGGTGGGAATTGGTTAAATTTATTAGTAAAATTGCCAGAATGATTTAATTTTACGTTTTCTAAATTATAAACATGTTCAGAGTCAGCAAGACAAGACATATTCTGGTATCCCAGAATTTTAGGCCACGAGGGACTCACAGATCATCTAATTTTTCTCCGAAAAAGCTGAAGCCTATGGAGATTAAGTCAACTTGTCCATGATTACATAGCTAGTTAATGTAATTTAATGCCAAACTAGAATCCAGGCCTCCCAACTCTTGATTTAGGATTTCTTCTGCTATGCAATCTTGACTTCCCACTGGGTTTGAAATGGAATTATATTATGCTGTAGCGTTAATAATTGAAATAAGCTTTAAAAAACTATACTAATGCTTTTTTTGTTTGTTTGAAGAGGAAAATTTTCAAGGGCTTTTAGAGGTATCCTGGGATAAGATTTTGCTAAAATATTTTATTTTTATTAATGCTAATTTTAATCATTTAAAAGGAAATTTTGATAGTTTAGTACTGCATTTTATCAGAAGATTCCAGCCTGCCCCCCTGCCCCCGCCCGGCTTCTGCAAGGCTGACATAAAGGAAGAGCAGAAGACTTTTATCAAGTATTTATGGGACTGATGAAATAATGCATCTGTTGGCAGCTAATTGTAGCTCTTTCTAGGAATAGCAAACCATGTGACAGGCTTCTCCCCAGCAGGGTTGCCTCCATTTCACTTTAAAAAATGGATTTAATGTTCTTTTCTCTTAGAAATTCTCACTGTGACTTTTTTCTTCCTCCTGTGGACGTACAGGCCACTTGGCTACATCAGTTACCCTACTGACTCTTGTGGTTGATTTCGCTTAGTCTTTCTCAGTGCTGGTTTTAAAAAAACTACTGATTCCTTGACTTCGACATAGGCCAGTTCATGCCAAAATCTGTGGAGGTGTGATTTTGGCAGTGGTATTAAGACACACACACACACACACACACACGTATGGGCACACATGCAAGCACAGGGACATGCACGAACGCCTCATAAAGTTATTTTAAAGTGCAGCCAGGGTTGGGAATCTTAACTCTGACCAGCTGATCAGGGGCATGGCTCCTTTGTCACTTGTTGCTCCCCAAGTATGAGCTTCACAGAGTTGTATACTTGCTTGAAGAGTTGTTCCTGTTTTCTGGTGAGGTGAAGAGCAAACGGTGGTAGGAATGGAGATACAGATGGATATGCAGTTTTGTTTTGATTCTGTAATCACAAGTGTTTTTAATTCTTTGAACATTATTGCTCAAGAATGTTCCAGAATCCCAGACCCCACACAGGTGTGACTCTGCTACCAATACTAAAGTCCATTAGAGCTCTTTGGGGATACACAGGCTCAGTGTACACAGAACAACATTGGCTGGAGCATTTTGAATTAGCAGATAAATTTGGATTTGAGGGAGTTATTTTCATTGCCTCTTCACATTGTTAGGTAATTACAAACATCTGGAATACTTTGTGCTCTGTAGATCAAGTTGTCCAAATGGAGATAAATCTGCCAGTGGAGAATGAGTTGGATGTTAGCCCTCAGATACAAAGTGAGTTGAAGACGGCTTGAGGATGGATGAGAGGAGGAGAAAGACAACATTGGGAAGACTGAAGATGGCTTTGCCAATAAAATAACTATCATAATATTTATTGGTGGCTTTACTTTGTGCCAGGTACTGGTCCAGGTGAGACAGGTGGTCTTATTACTGTTACTGCACAGATGAGAAAATGGAGGCACAGAGATGTTCAGTCACTTGTTCAGGGTCCTTCAACCCAGGAAAGCCAAATTTGGAATTTAGGTCCTTCAGAGCCTGCTAATTCATAGCCTATGAAAACACATTTTCAAGGTGTGCTTTTCTCTCCCTCCTACTTCTGACAACCTGTGGCTGCTCCAGAACCCATCATTTACCAGCCCCCAATTGTCTTCCTTCTCCTACTCCAGTCACTCCCAGATATGCAGCCCAAGAGGCTTCTCTGTCTTTCTCTTTCCTGCCTATTGTCAGATGACTAAGTCCTGGTTGGTATTTCTCTCTCCCCCATCTCTTTTAAAAAATTCTTTTCTGGGGGCAAAGTCTAATGTGAGGCCATTTGGGGTCAAGGAACACAACCCTTGGGTTGCTTCTATTCCAGCTTCCTCCTTGAGAGTAGAAAAAGACTAAGGCTTCTTGGCTGTGATTAGGAGATAGTGCATTGGCTCTCCCAGTACTGGAATCAGGTTCCACTTTGGCAGCTCTTAAATCTTCCTATCGAAAGCCGAAAGCCATCAGTTCTAATAACCAGCTCTTCTGGTGGCACAACTTCAAGAGTTTAACTGTATACTTAGCAAGGTAGCTTTCTCTTTTTATGGGTGTAGTTGAAACTTGTAGGCTGTTGTTGTAGCTAGCTGCAGGAATGTTTGCCTTTGCTTAATTTTAATAGGCGGCTGTGTTTATACTTGTTCTTCAGCTTGAACAGTAAGGAGTATATGTATTTGACTCTTTGGAGGACTTTTTCCCCAGAGGGGAAAAAAAGGGTACATTGTATTTTCCAAACAGTAAATTTTAATTGAGAAGGAAATGTGACCTCTAAAAGAAGTTTAGTCCTAGGCTTTATTTTTGTTAATGTTATAAAAGAAATCTTAACTCCTTGTAAGAAGTGCCAGGTTGACAATTCCTGGAAATGTTCACGTTCTATTTATGCTCAGCACCATAGCAGAGAGCGTGGTGACGCTGTTACCAAAATAATACTGCTGAGATGTAGTAAGTGGCAAAGGAGAGCTTTGTGGTTTCATAACCTAAATATAAGACTTTTAATGCATCTCTCAGTTCCACCATTTGTGTATAAGGTGTACGGCTGCTGGGTGGTAATGACCACATTGTTACGGAGATCTGCAGAGCCAGCCCAGCACATCTGCTGGGTCCTGCCCTGGGGTTAGAACTGTAGAAGCTTAGAGGCGGAAGGGACCTCAGAGACCCCCCACTGCACAGGTGAGGAAACTCGAAGATGTAATTCAGCCTAAGAGCGAGTATGTGGGCTCCTTGGTTCAAGCTTTAGACTTCTTGCTAACATAAGCAAAAATAGAAATTTCTCTAACGTATATGGAGCTGTTCACAACCTTGAAGGAATTGCTAAAATGTCTGGGCTCCATAAGGCAGGAATGAGGCAACTCTGAAGATCTCTGGCCACTGACGACCATCTCCAGCCGAATTCCTCCACTGTACCTCATCTCAAGATTCAGTGTTTGACTGGCCCAGGTTGAGTCATGAGCCCTTTCTTTAGGACATCAGAGTCACCTGTAGTGGGGAGGGGACAGATCTAAAAGGAAGAGGTGAGGGGTGCCTGGGTGGCTCAGTGGATTAAAGCCTCTGCCTTCGGCTCAGGTCATGATCTCAGGGTCCTGGGATCGAGCCTCGCATCACATGGCATTGGGCTGTCTGCTCAGCGGGGAGCCTGCTTCCCTTCCTCTCTGCCTGCCTCTCTGCCTGCTTGTGATCTCGTGTCAAATGAATAAAAAAAAATCTTAAAAAAAAAAATAAGAGGTGAAAGCTGATTAAAGGACTGCGGCTATCATCTATCACACCCATTCTTTTTATATTGAACAGGTTCCACACTTGCGGGCCTGGAAAAAAATGATAGCCCTTTAAAGAAGGAGAATGTTCCACCTCTTAGTACAGCAAGGCCCAGGTCAAAGGTCAGACACAACAGGAAAATTATAAGAGGGCAGTATTTAGAGCAAGATAGGTATTCTGCAACCTTTCCAAAATCAGAAGATATTGGGGGGAAGAAAACAGATTGAGGATGTTGAAGTCAAGAGGTGGCTAGAAAGAGAATTTGGATTGGGTTCTGGCCTCAGAGCTTTACATCCATAAACTCACTTTATCCTCATAGACCTTTGAGGTCAGTACTCTTACCATCATTTGCATTTTACAAATGAAGGTATTAGACAAATTGTCCAAGGTCGCATAACTTGGTAGTAGCAGAGCTGAGATTTGAACACTGACAGTCTGGTTGTCCAGTCTGTGCTATTATTTGCGAGGCTCTTCTGGGTCCCTAATACCAGTTCTTGGTTCTGATCAGTGTCACATGTCTCAGAGCACCTGACCTGGGTTCCCTACAGCTTCTTTATTTGCTTGACCCTTTGTTTCCTTGGGTCTCACATGTAGCCAATGTTTTCATTGCGTTTTAAAAAATAGTTTGCCAAATGGGAGGTTAAAAAAACACTGAAGAAGATAAAAAATATTTTCTAAGAAATGTGATTAGACAAAGTAAAGATTCTGAATGAGATTGACCGTGGCAGTTTTTCTTTGCCGAGTCTTTACCTCTTCCCTTTCAATTTCTTTTTATTATGAATCAGCCCTTTGATGGTGCTGTGGGCAATTGTCCTTTTTTGGGCCCCTCGTATTTGACCCCTTCTATTCCTTCGAGTGCCAATCAGGATCCATTCAGGAGACAAAAACCACATGGTAATGTGAACGAGGAAATCTTTTTTTTTTTTTTAAGATTTTATTTATTTATTTGACAGACAGATTACAAGTAGACAAAGAGGCAGGCAGAGAGAGGAAGGGAAGCAGGCTCCCTGCTGAGCAGAGAGCCCCATGTGGGGCTCGATCCCAGGACCCTGGAATCATGACCTGAGCCGAAAGCAGAGGCTTTAACCCACTGAGCCACCCAGGCACACCAACAAGAAAATCTTAATATAAAGAATCATTAACTAATAAAAGGTTCATTATGGCTAACTACTGAAGGGGTGAAGAGGTCTGCTTTTTCTAGGGCTAGAGGAGAGTACAGGGTGAAGGCACTAAGAGCTTGCAAGAGGTTCCCCCCCACCCCCCAAAGACTGAATTTCAGTCCACTTTGGAGATGAAGTGACTGCTGGTGGCCAGTGAAGTTGCCAGAGGGTCCAGGCTGGAGCTGGTCAGCCCACTAGGTGGAGAATCTTGGTAGAGCATGTGGGTGGACCAGAGTTGTTCCTTAGCAGTCTGCTAAATGGCAGGGAAATTTCCTGGAGTAAGCAATTTTGGGGTTCCCAAATGCCACTGGCAGTACACTTTAGAGGGGATAATGTAGCCCAAACCCAGCGGAAAGCCCCTTCCTCTGCTGTGGCCTTTCAGTGTCCTTCCAGTGCCCTCTTTTGATGAAAACAAACACTGTCCCATCTGACAAAGGAGAAATGTTCACAGGGTCCAGCCCCAGTGTCACAAAGCAGGGCAAAGAGGGTGAATGTAGAGCTCAGAAGTAATAGATCGCTGATCGGTACACCTCTTCTGTAAAAGGGTGTAGTATCTGATTCCCAAAGTAGTTCTGAGAACCTGATCTGTTCATTCATTTATTTAGCCAACATTTATTGACTGTCTACCATTGCTGGCTGTTCTGCCAAAGCTGTGAGATTATGGTTGTCATTGTCTATTTTTGTTTGTTTGTCTGTTTATCTGTGAGCATCTGAAAATAGACTGTGAGCATCTCTAAGGCAGAGACTTTTTCTCTCTGTACCCGAAGCACCCAGCTAGCATAGTGCTAGCTACCCATCAGTCCCCGCATGCTTACAGAGTGCAAGAAGACAGGACTATGAAGATGAGCCTAAAGATGAAATCATACCCTCAAGGAATTTAAATTTAAATTTAAATTTAAACTTAAATTCCTTGAGGGAAAGGGAAAGGCAAACAAAATAGGATATTCTAGGTATCTGTTGCTGTGTCACAAGCTACTACAAAACTTAGTGGCTTAAAATAACGTTTATTTTTACATAAATGTGCAATTTGGGCAGGGCTCAGAAGGGGGCAGCTCATTTCTGCTCCACCTGGTGTTGGTCACAGTGGCTTAACTGGGGCTGGAGGGGCCACCTCCCAGATGTGTCACTCATATTTCTGGTAAATTGGTGCTGCTTGTTGGTTCCTCTCCATGTAGGCCTCTCTGCAGGTGGCTGGGGTTTCCTTACAGTATGGTGGTTGAGTTTCAAGACACAGGAAATAGAAGCTGCCAGTTCAGACACTGGCATAGTGTTAACTCTCACTGTATTCTTTGGTTAAGGTATCCCAGAGTCTAGATTCCAAGAGATGAATTAAAGACCTCGCATTTTCTTGGGAAGTATGTCAAATTATCTTGGGCCTTGTGGCACTTATCAGATGTAGTGACTTTAAGTACATATATTTGTTATCATAAATGGAAAGTTAGTTGCCATACATGAAAATGACTTGTAAATTAATAACAAATGTTCTTACTAGTTTAACAAAACATAGGTTTTAAAAAGTGAAAACAGCTCTTTCCCCCCCAAATATAAAAGCAGCACATATTTGTTGTTTAAAAAGGAAAGGCTCTAGAAGGATACCAAGAAAATGGAAGTCACCCGTAATCTTATTGCCCAGAGATAACACAGTTCATAACAAATGAGGAGTGAAATGCAGTATTTGGGTTTTTACCCTAGGATGTTGTGTTAGAAGCTCTCTTCTGAACTCCAGTCCTTTCCAGAAAGTTGTTATTTACTTGATACCAACTCTTAAATCTGGAATTTCTCATGTGATGCTAGCTAAATAAACAATAAAATTCAGAAGATTGTGTTTTTAAAAAGATATATATATGTATGTATGTATGTATGTATGTATGTATGTATATATATATGCACAGACACACACACTTTTCCTTTGAGAGTAAAACTTCCTAAATCAACCTGAAGTAGTCTTTTCAAATTATTAAGGCTAGCCCCTAGTTGTTTCATTTCAGTTAGCAGGGGTGGGGGGTGTGGTGGATTGGACTTAAATGACCTTCTCCAGTTACTACTCTTAAGGAACAAGAGGAATATTTTTCACTCTGTTGTTTAAAGTATTTTTCTGTTTATCTTTCTATTAGTATTCTATTTCAAAGTATTTCACTAGGCTATTATATAACCTGATTTTTTTCTAAGTCTCCTGTTTGTATGCTTTTAAATATTATGTTTCTAAATCTTTTCTTTGTTTTTCCCAAGCTGTTTCACTATAGGTGATTAAGCCTTTGCCTGTGGCATTTTAAGATCTATTTATATCCCTCAAATTGACTAGATTTGTAAATATGTGAGTGTTCTGGATAGTAGATTAAATTTTTTTCCGCTTTGCACTTGGAAAGACATTCCTAATGACTTTCTTCACTAAATCATGGAGTGTATTTCAAAGAAACTGTTAAAACCTTTGGTGGATAATCATATCCCATCCTTCTCCTTATTACCAGAGTAAAGACCATAAACCGTTGTAGGAGGGGCTGTGTAAGTCAGGGGAAAAGAGCAGACATGAGAAACTCCAAAACTTTGCTTCCTACATTATTTCAGGAAGCATTTATTGAATTTCCACTGTTTGCTGTGAGTTAGATGCAGAAATTAATAGAGCATAATACCAGCTCTCAAGTTGCTCCAGATAGGTGAGATGATACATGTAAATAAAGTGCTTAGAATGGAGACTGGCGTCTATTAAACATTCAGTGACTGTGAGTTGTCATTATTATCATCAGAGGTAACTGAAGAGTTGTGACAGAGAGGTATGTGCAAGGGACAGGGCAGTTCCACACAGCCTACATAAGATGGATCTGGGGAAGGGTTTAGAGAGCATGTTCTGTTTGAGTTTTATTTATTAATTTTTTTAAGATTTTTATTTATTCATTTGACAGACAGAGATCACAAGTAGTCAGAGAGGCAGGCAGAGAGAGAGAGGAAGGGAAGCAGGCTTCCCACTGAGCGGAGAGCCCGATGCGGGGCTCGATCCCAGGACCCTGGGATCATGACCTGAGCCGAAGGCAGAGGCTTTAACCCACTGAACCACCCAGGCACCCCGTTTGAGTTTTAAAGGGGAAGTAGGAGTTCACAAGGAAGGCAGAGGGGAAGGGCATCCTAGGCAGAGGCAACAAAGTGCCAAGGCATGGAGGTGTGGCTATATGTTGTGGGCACCTAGTGTCTAGGGGCAGGGTGGAGTGGTGGCAGCCAAGTCTGGGGGCTCAGGCCCAGGACTGCTCAGCAGGGGCCTTGAGTGCAGTGTAAAAGCCCAAATAGAGCACAACTGATGACATTTGAGAAAGGGATTGACATGAACAGACTTGCATTTAGAATGCCTACTCCGGTGGAATATGGATGGGAAGCGGGCTGAAATAGGAGCAGGGAGCCCAGTTAGGAGCTGTTGGAACAATCTAGATGAAAAATTGTGAGGACTAGATGCTGGCATTGAGGATAGAGAAGAGGGGAATGGGTTTAGAGAGATTTAGGAGGAAGGATTATTAAATGTGTTCTGCCTGGGGGGGGATATGGTCCCCACGGGGCAAAAACTGCTTGGGGGGATGGTGTGAAAAAACCTCAGATATTAAGATTCAAAAGGGCCACAGTACATAAACACATAAGCAGTTATGTATGCTATCAAAATTTCATGGGAGGGATGCAATTAGGGAAAACCTGTCTGAAAAGTTGTAAGGAGATAATGATGACACGGAGGTTGAGAAGCATGGGCTTAGAAAGACTCATTGCTGACTGACTGTGGCCGAGGGAGAAGGAGGATTCTAGCATGATACCTAGATTTCTGGTTCGGACAGCTATTCATAGGCACCGAGAATGGGTACCCGATGTGTATGGCTGGCGTATGTGTTATGCTCCTTGAATGTAAGCCAATAGTGAGTCACATTCGTTGAGCGCTTATGGTGAGCTCGCCCCTTTAAGTGCTTTACTTTTATCAACAGTGTGAGGTACGGGCTGTTATCATTCCCACTTGCCATATGAGGAAACTGAGGCCCGGCCCAGAGCCGCAAGCAGTTCACTCCGTGAAAGTGCTGGGTAAGCGTGTGGAGCTACTGGGTCTCAGCTCAGGACGGAGTCCGGCTTCTACCTTTCCCTGCCATGTGATGTTCGGGCAGATTATTTTGGTTAGTTTTCCTCTAAATTTTAATTTCTTCATGTGTGAAAGAGCTGCCTCTGCTCTTCTCTAAGAGTAGTTGTTGAGGTTAAATGAGAGGCTTTATGGCTGAATCTCTCAAACATACAGTGCTGTGTGAATGTAGGTGGTATTTTTCACGTAGTCAATAAATGCCAGTTTTCCAACTAAGTGTCCTGCTCTTGGTTTTGGCTCGGGTCATGATCTCAGGGTCGTGAGATGGAGCCCCTGGACAGGCTGTGCTTTCAGCAGGGAGTCTGCTTCTCTCCTTCTCCCTCCCTTCCCCCCACCCCACACTTTCTCTCTCTAAAAAAATAATAAAAATAAATAAATGCCATTTATTTATACCCTCGCTTCTGTCCTTCTCAGTCTGTGTTCAGGCAGCTCCCAGAAGACTGAGAGAGGAGAATGAGGGCCCCCCACCATCGTTGCTGCCACTGCCTCTGTGTCTTCTGTTCCCCACCCCCCTCCCCACCCCTTACTGATCCCAGAAGATGACTCAGGCAGCTTTTATTTCCTCGGGTTTTCATGCATGTCCTCCCATCAGAACACAGTGATTCACTTCTCAAGCTGTGGTCATTTGACTGCTGCTCCTTGCAGCTGTTTTCCCAGAGGCCACCAGCGACCTTTGGTTAAGTCCAGTGGCATTTTTCGGGTTGCCACTTGCTGTCTTGGCAGCATGTGGGGGGGGG
>ML105543.1:141542-170852 GCA_003697995.1 Taxidea taxus jeffersonii | reverse complement strand
ATCTCCGTGTTTCTCCAAGTCCCTGATTAGGGCCAGCCTAATAGTGGCCGCATTTTAACTTAATTACTTCTTTAAAGACTCCAAATGGAGTCATATACCAAGGTATTGGGGATCAGGGCTTCACTATAGGACTTTTGGGGAGGTACAGTTCAGCCTGTAATAATACTCTTACACTATTATCGCCCCTTTTTTCTTTTTTTTGGACTTTATGTGTCAGCTTTCCTGGCTAGTCAGCGGAGAATAACTCTTTGGTCTTGATCCTCCCTGAAAGTGATTCTTTGGCATTTCTTAGAGGTTGCTACTTAATGTGTGCTGGGTGCCAGGCTCTACCCATTCATTTCACCAAACTTGAAACAGTGCAATTTTTAACTTGCCTGGTTAGCAAACCACTTTATTGGCATTATGATTAACTGTTGTAATAATGACATCTCAAGTGGGAGGGTGGTCTTCTCCTCACTGGTGAAAACTCAGCTCACGGATGTACAGGTTCACTATAGGAGTGGGTTCAGCGGTCAGAACCTGTGAGCTCAGCTCTGTCCAGGGTCGCATCATCTTAAAGATGAGAGAAATTCTAAGACTGAAGATTTAAGGCTTTCACGATGGGCCTCTCTAAACTCATATTCTTAGGAACACTGCATAAAATAAAAGCAAAATGAAAATCACCCTCTCTAACAGGTGCATAACCCAACAGACTAGGAACAACAGAATTGCTCAGGCCCGCTGAGACAAGAATTTTGTACACACAGTAGCCTTGGTTCTTAAATTCTGGGCTCCTGCATTAATCAGACTTTTTCTGATGTTCAACTTTCTTACAGTTTAATGCACAGCCCCTCCTCTGGGCTATTGGCTAGCTGACTTGGCTTTTGCCTCTTCATTTTCCACAGATGCCCTAGAAACTTGGCCTCCTGCTTCTTTTTCTCACCCCTCCCCACACCGTTCAGGCTTTCACCACTTTTGCTTGGGTTTCTCTTGCCTCAGGCTGCAGTTTTCTTGATTTCTTCTGGGTGTCCTTTCTTCCTCCTGGATTCATCTTCTCTTCCTTTCCTCTTTGCTTCTTCAACAGTCTTCTTTTAGAGGCAAGCTGAAGTTTCCAAGCTGATTTTGGCCTTTCTCTGCCACCTTGCGTTTGGTATAAAGCCGGGGGTTGGCAGACTATGGCCAAGTCCCTGTGGTCATATCGGGTTTTTGTGTGGCCCATAAGCTGAGGATTTACCCGTATAAAGGGTTGGGACAAAAACAAGGGCACAGAAAGAGTATTTCTTAACATGTGAAAATGATGAGATTCAAATTTTTGCGTCGATAAATGAAGTTTTATTGGAACACAGCCAGGCTTAGTTGTTTGTGTGTTGTCTGTGTCTGCTTTCACACTAAACTGGCAGGGTTCGGTAGTTGCAATAGAGACTTTACAGCTCACAAAGTCCAAAAACTGTTTACTATTGGGGCCTTTAACAAAGAAGGTCAGCCCCACAGTTCGTATAAAGAGTTAGAAGGGCTGGAAAATAGCTTTGCATGACAGGAATAAATTTTGTTTACCTTTCTTTTCTTGGTGCTTACCAGAGTGCTGGATTAAACCTAATGCTTAGTTCTAAAATTGTTTTGAGAGTCAAAGTGGAGAGGCCTTTCTTCAGGGCAAACTTTCCTTGTGAAAGTATGTTATTATCTCTGCAATTTCTTTTGAATTAAATTTTGCCAGAAGAGATTTGTCATACCAGGGCCATTGAACCTTTTCTTTCATTTCTAAAATTGTACTAAAGGGAAAAAAAGAATTAGGTAAACCAAACAGATAAAACTCCTTTGTACTCTGCACACTCACACGAGGATTTAATTTCAGCTTATCCCATATACTTTCTCATGGCTTAGTCTCAAAACGTTAAAGTATTGGGGTGATGAGATAATGTTAGCATTTGAGTACTAATCAAAAAAAGAGTTAGGCAAGGTTTGCCATCATGAGCATTTGGCTTTGTTTTCATCCCTTAGGTATTTTGTGTACTTTGTACAAGTCTCTATCTTGTCTTTGTTTTCACCTTCTTTGAAGAAAATCATTTACCATCAAAACTCAAACCTCCTGACAGGTAATGCCAAGTAAGGGTAAGAAATTTCTTCCCATTCTCCGAGATAGCCATTGTGTTATTTCTGTCTGTTACTCAGAAATGTGGCTGGATGAGGTTTCTCAATCCCCTAAGGCATTTGTTAACAATACATTTTGAGTGTTCACAGAGTGCTGTGGGCTGGAAAAGGCATCAAAGTGATCACATTAGAAATGGAAGGTAGAGCCCTTGTCTTTCAAGGAGTTTGTAGTCTTTATGGCAAGAGAAGGGTGACATGCATGTGAATTTCTGAACATTTAACAGTGGCCTACAGAGAAATACCAGTGAATGGAGTTTCACCCAAGCCTGCAGCATGAAGAAGGAATCTCAGTAGGGAGGGAGGGGTAAAGTAGAGAATGCTTGTTGGGTGACTCTGCGTGTTAAGGAAGGTAGTCAGGATCACTAGGGAAGAAGCCAGTCCATACAGAGTAGATACTGAGTACTTCCTCCCAGATAGCTTCCCAAGATGCTTTGCTGGAACATTAAACCCTTAATGTTGCAAGTGGAATGGTTTTTCCCCCAATAAATCCAGCTTCTCTTGTCTTTAGGAATGTTGTCAGTGTCATTTCGTGTTCTGAATTATGTACCTGCCCTTTTCACAAAGCAGATCCTTGAATGAGTGTGTTATGTGAAGGGAAGGACAGCAAATAGATTGGCTCAAATGAAGAATTGATGTGTTTAGAAAAGGAGGGAGAGAGACAGATAAGAGGGAGGTGAATGATGGATGCTCTTGATGTCTAGGTATTGGTTTGGGCTTGAGAAGGTCGGGGAGCGAGCCTTGAATGTGAGGAAACTGGCCCAGGAAGACAGAACATCTCTCCATCTACCATCTTCTGGGGCTGACTTCAGCTGCCCCATACCTTCCAGATTTCCCCAGATTTTAGCTGAGATATGACATCCATTCTGCTTCTCATTTTAACTTAACGTTGGCTTCAGGTGGATGCTGTTAGGCCTAATAATGATAGGCTTTGGGGAGAAACTGAGAATCCCGTGTTCCAGGTGGTATCTGCCTATGACTCGGTCTGAAGCTCAAGCCCACAGTTTCCCTTGTGAGAGGGAAATAGCTCAACCTGGTCTTTGATGCTTTTCAGGGTCTTCTTACCTACAGGCTCCTGAGAGCCTTGTTTACACCATGCCTCCACCCGTAATCTGTATCTTCATTTCTCCCGTCCTCTACTCCTTACAAAAACGAACAAGCAAACAGAAACCCCATAACTCTTTGCAGGCAAATGCAGTGGACCTTATAGGTCCTGTGGTGAGCCTGTGGATGGGGACATAGCTGTGGGTGGTTGGGCATTGTCGATAGTTCCTGAGAGAGCAGTGGCCCTGAATTCAGGGGATCAAACGACCCTCCCTAAAGTCCCTGCTTTTCTAGCCCTGCTTTGTTCAGATTCGGTAAGCTCCATTCCGACTCAGTTCGCAAGTGCTTTAAATCACTTATGTCATTTTTTTCAATTCACTTGGGAAATGAAAACAGACATAAAATAGACATTTTCATTGTTTTCAGAACAGTGTTTCACACCTACTATAAACTCCCCAAACTGGCCAAATGCAGATTTTGGCTCTAAGGTTGCTGACTCGATGCTGACTGTGTTCTTGAGGGCAGAAGTGAACACAAGCACAGATGCTTCCTTACTACCTTCCAAAGGGGCCAAAGGCAGTTCCTCTTTAGAAAGTAAACAGAAGCAAAAATAAAAACTAAAACAGGTGCCATAAAGAAAACAGGGGCCAATCAGGTGTTTTTTTTGTGTGTGTGTGTGTTTCTTTCTTAAGGTTCTTTTAATTTAAAGATTTGAGTAAAAATTGTGGTATACTTGAGAAAATGAGAAGTCAGTTGATCTAAGCTCAGATATTGGCTATTTCTGACTGGCTCCCTATCCTTGGAAAAGATTTTTTTTTAATAACTTTTTACTTTGAAATCATTTAAGATAAGAAGTTGCAGAAGTAGTACAGAGAGTTCTGAGGTACCTTTCCCTCTGTTCCCCTTCCCTCCAAAGAAAATATCTTCTACTTTGTCAACCAGGATACTCACACTGATACTATTAACTTAAACAGGACCTTACTGGGATAGTTTTAACACTTTTTTTTTTTTTTTTTAGTTTTAACATATTTTTAAAGTATGTGTGTATTCTATCACACATAGGTTTGTGTATGCTTTTGATTTTTAATGTACACTTGAAATTATTTGGAGATGTGCGGATACTTTGTAATAGCAGAATAGAAGAACTGGGGACTGTTTAATCTAGAAATTTCAATTTAATACTCTTAATTAAAAAACTTCTGGAAGTAGAAAGTCAGGTTCTAATTCCAGCTGTCCCAGCTAGAGGAGAAATGAGGGAGCTAACCCAGGTGGAAATACGGTTTTTCCCATGGTTTCAGGTGAAAACCTACAGATCATCCTTACTTTGATCTTTTGCTGCACCAACCCCCGTCTGCAGCATCTGTCCCTTGTCCCTGTCACTTAAAATAGCCTCAAATCTGTCTACTTACCTCTTTCCCTTGCCAGGGTTCTTGCAGTAGCCTCCACACGTACTCCCTCTGCAACCCACTGTCCAAACAGCAGCCAGAACGCTTTTTTAAAAATGCAAAGCAGATTATGTTATTCCTCTTGTAAACCTTCCTCCAGTGGCTTCCATTGCACTGAAATGAAGTCAGAACTCCTTATCAGAGTCCACGAGGCCCTTGTGATTGGAAGCTTCTGCTGCCCTAGTCACTCGACTCTGACTAGTCTCCCTCCTCACTGTGTGTGCTCTGGCCCTACGGGTCTCCTGGTGGCCAGGTTAGTTCCCGTTGAGGCCTTTGGTCCAGCTGTCCCCGTGTCTGGTGTGTCCTCCTCCTAGTTGTGCTATAATAATTCGCTCCTTCTGGTAACTTAGGTGCCAGGCCTCGTCAGCAAGGCCTACCCAGTCTGTGCAAATTAGACCCCTCCCAAGTCACTTTCTGGTATATTGGTATCGTATCTGCTTTCTCTCCTCGTAAATTATAACACTGTCTGAGCCTGGCCCCTGCGCTTGACTGCGTTTGTTTTTACTTGACCAGTGAGTTACCTGTCCTTAGACTGTAAGCTGGCTGAGAAATGTTAACTGGCTGCTTCAGCCTGTGTCCCCGGCGCCTAGGACAGTGCCTGCCCCACGGGAGGCCTCAGTCATGATTTTTGGAGGAGGTGCACCAGTGGACACTTGGTGCAGGTGATCACAGAGGTTCTTGAAACCTGAAAAAATGACTTGATTGAATGAAATAATTTGAGGTTTAAAATCATGAATTTTTTTCCATTTTGGGGGACTCTGAGGAAAACACGATTACATTCCTATATACTGCAGATCCTCTTTTAGGTTACCTGTGTTTTACTAGCAGGCCTTTTTCTGAGTCAGGGCCACTTGAGGTGGGAAAAGTCAGTCTTCGGTACCCTGGCTGACAGACTCCTGTCTGCCCGAACGTGTCAGGCCATGTTAGTGATTTGAAGAGGTAAAGTTGAAATATATTCATTTTCCCCATCAGTGGTGCCTTGACACTGCAGAAGACCACTGAACAGGTTTTAACTTTCTCGGTAATACAGAAGGTGCCAGATATTTAGAATCATGTGGCTTGACATTTAGCCAAACTTGCTTTCATTATTAACTTAAACAATTCTTTTTCTTTTGCATTTCACGTGTAAGTAATGGCTCCTGAGGCTGCAAGACACGTAGCTGCTAATGTTCTCACTGAAATGAAATAGGAATGATTTATGTCCTCTGCTGCATTTCTTAAATTCCTGTTTAACTTTTATTTTATTGATAGAGCCACATAACCAAAATGTCACTGTGTTAACTTTTTAAAAAATATTTTATTTATTTATTTGACAGAGATCACAAGTAGGCAGAGAGGCAGGCAGAGAGAGGTGGGGGGAAGCAGGCCTCCCCACGGAGCAGAGAGCCCAACGTGGGGCTTGGTTCTAGGACCCTGGGATCATGACCCGAGCCGAAGGCAGGGGCTTAACCCACTGAGCCACCCAGGCGCCCCCACTGTGTTTACTTTTGATGGTGTTTCCAGCTACTGGTGCCTTTGAAGCAGTTTCAGAAACATAATGCACTTCAGGAATAGAGATGCATGTGTTTTTAGACACGCATTATAATGCTGACTTAATGCTTTGCTACTGCTGAAGGAATGGTTTCTGAGCGAAGGAAATCATTAAGTATTTTTATCAGAGGTTAATACATTTTATCTAATTAAATCCTGGAGTTCTCTTTTGAAAAATGCATGTACTCATCTAGCTTCTAGTAATGTAAATGTTGACCTTTGGTTCCTTTCCTGGTGGTTTTATTGTTGTTATCGATAATGAATTGTTTTTCAAGCAAATATGTGCTTATCAATCTGGAAGATGGTATTTTCTGCTAAAAGCATTTTGCCATTTTCACATTGTTAGGCCTCTGCCTTGTAGGGCGTTTTCTTGGGAACTTCTTTGCTTTTATTGATTTTTAAAAATGGCATGCCAGTGGTCAGTGTGAATTCACATTATGAAAAATGGGAGTGGCGGAATATGATTCGACATACTACAAGGTAGTCGTTTGTGTGAAAAATTGATGCTCTGAAGCATTTGCTACCAAAATTTGTTCTCCTTGTGTTATTCCTCCTCCCCATCCTTGGGGCCACTTAATGGTTCTGTATTTTTTTTTTGAAGAGCCAAACATGACTTGAAGAAGATAGTGGGGAGGAGGAGGAGTGGGAGGGGATACAATGAGCAGGCTCTTTTCCCAGAAGCCTCTCACTTGCAGGGTCTGAAATGACTATTGTTGGGGAAAAGTGATATTCATACTGATGGGGTAAAAATGCCTGCCCATTTCGAGGAGCTGTTGTTTTCATACTAGGACTTCTTTGTACAAACAAAAGGATGTTCTAAAGGAAAAGGACCTTTTGCAGTTGAGTGTTTTCCATTCTGGTAGCATCTGAGAATAATTTTCAGAAATTCCTAGTATTACATGCAATCATTGCTTAGCATTTGGATCTTTTATTTTTATGATGGCAGTTTGCATTTAATTTCTGTTTTTAAGTAAGGTAATACAGTTCACCCTTGAACAACACGGGGGTTAGTGACGCTCACCCTGTGCCTGGTCAGAAATCCAAAAATAACTTTTGACTCCCCCAGAACTTACCTACTGTTAGCCTCCTGTTGACTGGAAGCCTTACCAATCACATAAAGAGTCAGTTAGCACATATTTTGTGTGTTTTATGTACTATATGCTGTGTACCATATTGTTATAATATGATAAGTTAGAGAAAAGAAAGTGTTATTGAGAAAAATCACAAGGAACTATAAGTCAAGGAACACCAAAGATTGCCAGCAACACCCGAAGCTGAAAGTAAGAAATGGAACAGATTATTCCCTAGAACCCTCAGAGAGAGCATGGCACTGTGAACACCTGATTTTGGACTTCTAGCCTCCAGAACTGTGACAGAATAAATTTCTGTTGTATTAAGCAGTCCAGTTTCTAATAATTTATCACAGTAGCCATATGAAACTAATACAAGGTGGGTAGAGTAGGGATTGGCTAGAAAGAAGCATTAGGGAACTCTGAGGGGTGAAGGAAATGTTCTATATTTTGATAGGGCTTTGGGTTAAAAGAATGTATACATTTGCCACAACTCATCTGCTAGTACACTTGAGATTTGTGCATGTTATTGTATGTAAGGTTTACCTCAAGAACAAAAAGTGCCATAAATAAACATCAAATTCTGGTTATTTATATGCATGCTGAAGCATTTAAGGGTGAAGCATACAGATATCTGCAACTTATTTTAATTGGTGGGTGGAAGGATGGGCAGATATGTGAGAAAGCAAACATAGCAAACTGTTAACCACTGTAGAATCTAGGTGGTGGGCATTTGGTGTTTGCTCTATAGTTCTTTTAAACTTTTTTTTTTTTTTAATATTTTATTTATTTGACAGAGAGAGACACAGTGAGAGAGGGAACACAAGCAGAGGGAGTGGAAGAGGGAGAAGCAGGCTTCCCGCTGAGCAGGGAGCCTGATGTGGGACTCAATCCCAGGACCCTGGGACCATGACCTGAGCCACAGGCAGACGCTTAACAATTGAGCCACCCAGGCGCCCTTTTTTAACTTTCTTACGTGTTTGAAAGTTTTCATGATAAAATGATGGAGAAAAAACAAAAAGAAAAGAAAGAGAAAAGCATAAGGAAGAGAAAATACATTTATAGAACTGCAGTGTGTTTATTGAAAAAAAAAAAACCAACAACAACCTTTGTTAAGTGGATCCACGTAGTTCAAACCCATGTTGTTCAGGGGTCAATTGTAAATTGTTTTCTTAACTGTTGGGTGACTAAGTGAAATATGTATAATTTGCCCAATAGCATAATTCTGTGACCTGTATAATCCATATGGGTGCTGTGGCTTTTGCATTGGATGCATTTTAGGTAATTTTCTTGGCCTACAATTTTAGTAGTAAGATTGATTCAGGGTATTCATCCAAAATCATCTAATATTTCTTCCTCATGTCTATGAGTCAAATCTCTGGGAAGAGTAGTTCATTGGACATAGGACGAATCTTGGACTGTGAGTATCTGTCATCTTTATAAATGTTTGGGGGAGAGGCACTTTTGTGAGTGGTGATGTTCTGATTATTTTTTTAAATTAAAAATATTGTTAGATAACAAAGTGTCCTCAAACTTGGCAGATTCTAACAACCATTTGATTGTGTGGGTTAGGAATTCAGAAAGGATTCAGCTGTGTGGTTTGTGTCTGATCCATATGATGTCAGTTGTGGTGCTGGGGCTGGAGGCTTCAGTTCTAGGACGGCTTCTTCCCTCCTCCATCTAACGCCTGGGCCGGGGGTGTCCTGACTGTTGATGCTGGCTCTTGGTAGGAGACTCAGCGAGAACTGTTGGTTTGAGCACTGACACATGGTCTCTCCAGTGTGCTTGCATTACTCTCAGCATGGCAGCTGGGTTTCCAGAGGGAGTGTCCCCAAAAGGTGTAGGTAGAAACTTTAAGGCTCAAGGCTTCTTATGACCTAGCCCCATAAGGTCCAGAACACTACTTCTCCCACATTTTATTGGTCAGATAAGTCACTAACACCAACCTAGACTCAAAGTGAGGGGAATTATCCTCCACTTTTCATTAGGAGAAGCAGCAGAGAATTCAAGGCTATCTTTAATAGCTGGTGATGGGATCACATCAGGATTGCATTTACTTAATAGCAATTTATGCCTCTCCTGAAGTTCAGATAGCTTAAAGTATAAATACTAATAAGTAGTTCTACTTAAGGGGAACCTGTTCCAATGGTGCAGCCTTCATTTAAATAAAAAGTCTGATGTGATTCATCCCAGTTATTTAATGGATGACTGTAATCTCAAAACATCTAGAAAGATGTCAGTCCTCTGAGTCATAGTGCAAGCTAGTTTGTTCGAAGAGTTCAAAGGAATCATAGATCTTACAGCTGGAAAGGACTCCCAAGGGATTACATCATCATTATCACCTTCCAGAAAGATTTATTGAGTACCACATAGGTGCCAGGTCCTGGAAATGCAGAGGAGAAAATGACACAATTCTTGCCTCTGAGACATAGTTGAGGAAGTAGGACTGATGCATAAGAGATGAATAGAAATCCATGGAATATAGTCTGGGTGGCAAATAAAAGTACAGGTGATATGTGCACAGGAAGGAAGAGTCATCAGGCTGTTGGGGCTGGGGTGGGGGCTGGGAAAGGGCATAAGGAGATAGGCTTCCCATTACACTGAAAACAAAATCCAGAGTGCTAGTCATTATCTTCAAGTCCCTATGTGAACTCGATCCCTGCTTCCTCTTGGATCTCCTTTTCTACCTTGCTTTTCCTCCCTCACTGGCCCCCTTCCTTGAATATGCAGACATTTCAGGACCTGTGCACTTGCTCATTCCTCTGCCTGGAATACTCTTTCCCTGGATAGTCCCGTAGCTTGCTTTCTGACCTCAGTCAGATCTCTGGTCAAATATGCCCTCTTCAAGCCTTCTCTGACCACCCACCTCATCTACTTCTTATCCTTCATCACTGTTTATCTTCAGGAAGGCAGGGTCATTGTCTCCCTTGTTCATTATCGTACCCTCAGCACCTAGAACAGTGCCTGGCAAATTCTTGGTGCCTGATAAAAAAAATGGCTGAATGAATCAATAAGGAAGCAGATGTAGAACTTGAGACAGGGAAGGATTTAGCAAAATGGAAGACAGGTGGTACTGATGGCTGCTGGCGAAGTAGAATGAAAGAGAAGCAAAAGTATACCCGATACATTCACAGATCATTTGTTTTAACAGCTGACCTCAGGGGTCCTCATTCGACAACTTCTGGTCCTTCAGACCCCCCTCCCCCAGCCCCCCATAACTTCTTCATGTGGTAAGCACTACAATAGGGCTTACCAGGGAGTGATTCACTCAGACCAGATACCCTGTGTCATGCCAGGTCTCGGTTATCAGAGAACTTGCCATTCCTGAAAAGTATTCTGTACGATAGCACTTCTTAGTCTTTGCTCCTGTTTGTATTTCTATCTGGAATATTCTGCTTTTTGTCTTGACCTTTTGAAATTCCACGTGAATGACCTCTTTCCTCCATTGTACTTAATAGTTATGTGATTTGATATCAAATAAGCATATTCTGCTTCACCTGGAAATATTTATGTGCATGTAGTTCTTTCACTTAAATATAAACTCTTTGCAGAGCCAGGGTCTAGTTTGCTTTTTATTCTCTGGTACAGAGCATAAGGGATTCTTAATAAGAATGTGTTAAACTTCCCTGGATATGGGAAATTAGAATTCTTCAAGCCCTTAGTGTAAAACAAATACATACGCCTAGAAATCAGAAGAGGCAATGTTAAATTCCCAAGGAAACTAAACAGTAATAAAGTTATCTTCATTAGTGGGCTTCTCTGGTTGGTGTGATCAGTTTAGCTTTCTCACGTGACATTCATGGCTTGCAAAGGGCCTGTAGAGTCAACAACTTACACGTTTTTATATCGGGTGATGGATTGTTGCATAACATACCACGCCAACATTTAGTGGCTTTAAACAATAACAACTTATTATTTCTCACAATTTTGTAAGTTGGCTGGGCTCAGCTGAGTGGTTTTGTTGCTCCACATGGTGTCAGTTAGTGTCACTAAGGCAGCGGATGCTTGCAGTTGCAGAGCCTGCCTGGCCCTGGAATGTCCAGGAAAGCTTCACTTACACATCTTGTGTTGGCGGTAGACAGGAACAGCTTTGCTCCTCTCCACCATGTCCTCATTTCCTCAGGCAGCTAGACTGGGCTCCTGATAGCGTGGTCCCAGGATTCCAAGTGTGTGAGGGGCACTGCCACTTCTCTAAGGGTCTAGATCAGGACTTGGCACCGCATCCCTTCCACCGTGTTGTACTGGTCCAGGTGAGTCCCAAGTCCAGCCCAAATTCGGGGGGAGGGGAAGGAAATGCCACCTCTTGGTGCATTGGGTGGCATGTGTGTAACAGGGCTGTGAGGAGTTACCAGGGGCAATGTTTGCAGACAGTCCACATCAGCACACTTGGATTTTTAATAGTTTTACCTTTTCAGTGGGAAGTAGAGCATTATTAGTGAAGTCCCAGGTCTTTGAGTATTAGTTGAACCCCTTGTGTTTGAATTATGAAGCGTTTATAGAGAGAAGTGCTGTGAACATTTTGGGCTTAATTGAGCAGCAGCTGAAGATCATTGACTGTGTTGCCCTGGTTTCTGCTTTCCTTGGCATTTATGTTGTGTTGTACATGTTCTGTTGGTCGGGGCGGAGGTTGGAATCAGAAGCCAAAGCCTCTGAAAGGCGGTCCGGGACTCTTGTCTAATTCTCAGGGTAACCTAGACGGAGGGACTCCTCTGTGGGTCAGGTAAGCACAAGCCAGGAAGCAGAAGGAGACAAGCCTGTTGCTCTAGGCCGATGGTATAATGTTAACAGATGGCAGAGGAAAACTTGAACTGCTCAACGGGCTTCCGCCTTCTCTGTTCTAACTGGTTTCTCTGATTTCTTTCTTGCCTCCTACAGTTCATTTCCCACAGAGCAATCAGAGTGATCTTTTCAAAATGTCAATCAGATCATGTCCTTCCTCAGCTTAAAATAAACCAGTGGGTTTCCCTTGTACTTGTGAAAAAATAGCGACTCCTTGTCATAGATTGGCTCCTGCTCCCACCTCTTACCCTTTACCTCCTACAACTCTCCCCTCCCTCTTTGTGTTTCAAGCCACTTTTTGCTTGTTTCTGTTCCTAGAGCCCCTCAGGTTTATCCTGCCAGGTTCATCCTGCGTTAGGGCCTTTTTCTTATTGTGCCTTCTCTCTGGAACACTCTGCCCCTAGATCTCTGTGGCTGGCTCTTCATTCCGGGCCCAGCCCCAGCCCAGATGACCTTGGAGAGACCTGCCTGACCTCCAAGGCTATAGTAGTGCACCAGGCACTCCCCCTATTTCTCTGTTCTCTTCTTTCTAGCACTGAACCTCTGTTTCTCAGTTTTCTCATTTATAAAATGAGGTTGATAACAGTATGTACTTCATAGAGTTGTTATGAGGATTAAGTTAGTTAATGTTTAGAAGGCTATTGGGTACATGATATGCTCTCATATCACTCTTTACCACCTGGAATTGCCCTACTTATTTTTTTGCTTCTTTACTGACTTCTCCCATTACTAGAGTGTCAGCTCTTTGCAAGCAGGCACTGCCTTTGCCTGTCTTGTTCATGTCCCATCTCTATTCCCATTGCGTTGACATATACAGTAGATGTTCAGTAAGTAGTCATTTATAAAATGAATAAATGGAAGACAGGAATGGTCATCCTGAACAAGCCAGAAAAATCCTTGGTAACATGAAATGAAAGCTTGAGAAACTTGAATGGATAGGACAAGATTGTTTAATTGCTCAAAATGAGTTTAAGAGTTTTGATCCAGAAGAATTCTATTTCAGGACACTGAAAGAACTTGGGGATAATTTGTTATTAAGTATTATTTCATAGAATTTTGAAGAATGGAAAAATGTCAGAATTATGAAGGTAGGTAAAGGCGGTCCTAATTTTCAATAGTGAGGAATATGGTTCAAAAACCATAGACCGAGAGAGGGAGTGTTATGCTCCTCATGGGCAGAGTTCTAAAATGGATTAGTAAGAGGATGGTTTGTGAATGCTTCCAACAGCATTGTTTAGTGGGCAAGTGGGGCACCCTTAGAGAAAAGAGGCCTGGAAAAATAGTTTTGTTTTGTTTTGCAAGTTACCACTTTAGTTCAGTGGTAGAATCAAGATAAAAATAAAAACCTCCTGATTCTTTTCCAAAGTGCTTTCAAACTCCTCAAATTTTACATAAAACAGATTCTTTTCTTTTGTATGTTGTTATTTTGGGGATAAGCTTTAAAAAAAAAAGCCACTTTTGAAGGCTCTCTGAAGGCTCAGTTGGGGAACATTGATCCTTAGAAGTTCAAGGGCTGGGTGCCAGGGTTGCTCAGTGGGCCTCTTCCTTTGGTCATGATCTCAGGGTCCTGGGATTGAGTCCCGCATCAGGCTCTCTGCTTGGCGGGGAACTGTCTTCCCCCACCTCTCTGCCTGCCTCTCTGCCTACTTGTGCGCTCTCTCTCTCTCTCTCTCCCTGTCAAATAAATAAATAAAATCTTTAAAAAAAAGTTTAAGGGTATACTCTCAGAGGTGCATGAGATTTCATTCCCTTTTGTTCTGCTTTAAAAGAGGTTTGTGCACTACTAGGTCGAGAAAGTTGGTACTATATTTTGCCAGGTTATTTGATTAACACACTACCTGTTGTCCATCCACAGAAAGGAGCATATGTTCTTTTGTTCGACCAGTGCTGTTCAACATGGTAGCCTCTACCATAAGTGTTGAACAGTGAAAATGTGATAACTCCAAATTGATGTGTGCCGAAGTGGAAAATGCATGCTGGATTCAAATGCATACCATATTTTAGTACCAAAAAGTAATATAAGCTATCTAATCATTATTTATTTTGAATACATATTGAAATTATGTTTTTGATATATTGGGTTACATAAAATTCATTTTAAAAATTAATTTCATCTTGGGGACATCTGGTGGCTCAGTTGGTTAGGCATCTGCCTTTGACTCAGGTCATGATCTCCAAGTCCTGGGACGGAGCCCTGTGTGGGGCTCCCTGCTTAGTGGGGAGTCTGCTTCTCCCTCTCCCTCTGCCCCCACCCTCCACCTCATGCTCTCTCTCGTCAGTAAATAAAAATCTTAAAAAATTAGTTTCATCTTGTTTTTCTTTTTAGAAATGTGGCTGCTAGGCCACTAGAAAATTTAAAATTATATGTGTGGCTTGTATTATTGGATGGTAAACCCTTAGAACTTGTTGCCTTTCTCAGATGGAAGTGTTGATGGAATTGGCTGCATCTGTAAGGCTGGAAGTTAATGGGAAGGGGCAACTCCTGATGCATCTACTTTTATTAGGAAAAGCAGTAGTCTTCCCAGAAATCCCCAGCCCATTTCCTCTTTTGTTTCATTGGCTGGGAGTGTTGCATGGTCACTCCTTGCTGTAGGAGAGGCTGCACAGTGAATGTTTGTTCTTCCAGACTCTAGAATGGAGATAGTACATGAGAAAGAAGTTGGAGGTGATAGTTGTGTTAGCCCAAAGAACAGGGTGGCACTCTGCTTAGGTTGAGTTTTATTAAACAACTCCCATGTAGAGATGGGATAACTGAGGACCAGAGACACTCTTGCCTTTGTTTTTTTTTTTTTTGCCTTTGATTCTTATATAAATTATTTATAGGGTAAGAGTAAGACTTCTTGGGGCACCTGGGTGGCTCAGTGGGTTAAAGCCTCTGCCTTTGGCTCAGGTCATGATCTCAGGGTCCTGGGATAGAGCCCCGCATCGGGCTCTCTGCTCAGCAGGGAGCCTGCTTCCCCCCTCTCTCTGCCTGCTTCTCTGCCTACTTGTGATCTCTGTCTGTCAAATAAATAAATAAAATCTTAAAAAAAAAACAACCAAAAACAAAATGCTCTTTATAAAAAAAAAAAAGAGTAAGACTTCTCACTTTACCTCTTTCTACCTTTCTAACTTCATTAGCAAGAAGAGTATATTCTTGAAAAATGACAGGGCACATTGGTATAATTGTCACTATTTTGCATCATTTTAACATTGGTTTGGACATTTTGTTTTACTACAAAGTAATTTTTAGTAGTCTTATCTGATAAGGAACAGGCATAATTTTTATGTTCATCTCCTCACTAACTTGTTGTATTTCTCTGTGAGTGTTCCCTGTGCTTCTCTTTTTTAACCAGTGGCCCATTATGGGCATCATAATGTATGAACAATGTATGTCTAAGAATGAAACAATTTTAAAACACCGTGATTACTGGCAGCATTCAGCTGAGTTTCTGATCGTCACCACCTGCTGTAGTACTCCTTAGATATGAATTTGCATGTTCTCAAACCCTTCCGCTTTGAAGAAGAAACTGTTGATTGATTTTAAAATACAAATTGAACTAGATGCCAAGTACTGCCTTTAAAGACTCAAGGCCCTCACCCCAATGTACCCTGCCCTACTCCTCCCAACAGAATCCTTTGAGAATGACTTTGGGAAATGGTGGTGGTAGTGCGATGGTATTTGTAAGAGCATGAAAATGAGAGGTTGGAAAAATATAAGAAATTCAAGTTTTGCTGTGGAATATTGTAATGCAAATGAGTTTGGTGTGGTTTAATGGAAAGAATTCAAAACAGATGGTCCCTGACTTGATTTTTCAACTTTATGACAGTGTGAAGGCTATACACATTCAGTAGAAACTCTACTGGGGAGCATGAGTCCTGAGCTTCTCCTAGGCTGGCAGGACACAGCCGGACGCCCTCAGGTGACAACGGGCAGCAGGGGGAGCCACGGTTCCCAGTCAGCCACGTGATCGCACAACCCCCCAGTGCTCAGACACCCGTTCTGTTTCTCACTTCCCAAGCGAGTAGAGCTATTCAGCACTTTCTGACAAAACAGGCTTTGTGTGAGATGATCTTGCCCTGCTGTGGGCAAACCTAAGTGTTCTGGGCAGTTAAGGTAAACGAGGGTTGGTGTATGGAATGTATTTTCCTTAGGATATTTTTAACTTAGGAAGAATTTTTCAGGAAGTAACTCCGTTGTAAGTCAAGAAAGATCTTTATTTTAAATAGTAAGTGTCCATTGTGGGTTGCAAAGCTAGGGACATTTATTTTGACCACTTAATGCACAGAGAATTTGAGTAGGAAACTAGTGAGCTGTGGAATGCCCCCTCTGTCTATTCATCGTTGGGCTTTATCTGTATGTCTCTCTCAAGCCTCAAAACCTCTCTCAATGAGTTAGGTATTTTCCCCATTTTGCAGAAAAGGAAGCTCAAAGAGATAAACTTTTCCAAGGCCTCAAAGCTACATATCACGGCACTGTTATGAAACCCAGAGGTGACTCCAAGACCTGTGGTTCTCCTAGTGAGTTAATCAGAACATTTGCAAAGTCTGCATCTGTAATTGTTTTTGTAGTTAATGTTCTTGAACTGGCAACAAGCAAATAGTTTATTTAATGATACTCTCAATTTGCTTGGGCAAAGTGAGATCATGTATTATTTATTTGGGTCAATAAATGTATTTTTTAATATTTAAGTACGCATTTGATTTTTTTTTCAGGTCTTGCTTTTTGTGTCAGGGAACCAGACTTCACTAGTACTTTCTTTGAAGGGGCACCTCTCTTATCAGGCACAGATCTTACCCAGATAATTAAATACGTGCCATGTCAGTTGAAGCACAAAGAACTACAAGCTACTGTTTTGTCCTTACTCTTTCCTGCTGTGAATCTCACCAGGTTAAAGTTTGATTTTCATTGTAGGAAAGAACAAATGGCAGCTTTGTGAATTGTGGCATTTGAGGTTTGACTGATAAGCCAGACTACTCCAGCACTCGGTAGGAATAGAGCTGTTGCTGAAGACTTAGGAAGGTCTGTTGTAAGTGAAAGGAGTGATCTTTGGCATTCGGCCATCTGAGTTTCACGATAACATGAAGAAGCAGGAACCTTGGAATTGTTCTTCTTTATATTCCATTCCTGGATAATTACCAACTCTACTAAGATTTTGAAAGGTCCTTTTATTTTGCGATTGCATCTTTCGGCAAGAGCTCTTATTGTCTTATTAAGCAATTTGTCTCATTTATGATGCTCAGGTGGGAAAACTTTCAGCCTCAGCAATTGAAAAGATCACTGTGCTTGAGCATTTTGTGGTGCTTTTGCTTGTTTTGCTGTTGAGCAAGCAGAGTTCAAGACAGGTGAATTCTCTCCAGATGTGCTTTTGAATAACTGGACAGATCCCTGGGGTCTCTTCAAGAATAACACAAGTGACTGTGTTCTCTCCTCTTCCTCCGTGCACAGCTTCCTGTGGTCACTCTGCTAAGGGTTCTGTAGTTGTGGGATGATTCCACAGTTCATACTGAAAAATAGTTCATCCAAGCAGCCAATCCCTGAGCTTGGCTAGGTCTGCTTATTTGGTACCAAAACAAACTGTTACTGTCACTGTCCAGGAGACACAGCAATTTTGCTTTCATTTGCTTTGTTACCACTTTAGGCATGAAATGGAACCATTTTCTGCCAAACATAATGTCCCTGTGTAGAAATAAATACTTCATGGGTTTTAAGGAGTCGAGAGTCAGGACCATGAGGAACTGAAACTATAATGACTCAACTTGACACTGATGGCCTTTTCCTGAGGTAGAGAGGAGGGGATTTGGGAAATGAGTCTCCATCAACAGTGCTCAGTGTCCAGCTCTGCCATAGGCAGCCAGGGTTGCTGAGCCACAGGGTAAAGCCAGCAAACTGAAGGGATGTGCCACCCTGATTAGACGTGGAAGATAGGGCACACTCAGCTCTATATTAATATGACATTCATTCATTCTGGAGTATTTAATGGAGCTTCTACATGTGCCCAGGCCTTGGGCACATGCCAGGCCTATTCAAGGGAGAAATCGGGGCCCACCTCAGGGATCAGGGGTCAGTTCTTTGGGAAGTTTTTCCTAACAGTACCTTTATTCATGGAAGACTTTGTGTTGTTCTCTTGGGCTTTCCTTGAACACAGAGCTTGTGCTGTTGCGGTATGCTTCTCTGTGTCCTTGTTTATCTCACTCTCTAGACTGTGAACCCTTGAGGACAGGGATGATTTGTATACTTAGTGCCTAATACATGTTATATGTTCAATAAATGCCTGTTAAATAATGAAATGGCAATATTCAGCTGCTTTCTTCCACAGGTCCTCCATCCCTTCCAAGGAAAAGAAATATACCAGAAATTCTACCAGTTACACACAACTGGTAATCAGAACTAATGAAACATAGTAGTATGGACATGAACAGAGTTGAAAAATGAAGGTGATCATAAAATATGTAGCAATTGCATACAGCATGTATGAAGAATTCTTCCACACTGGGCTGAGCCATATAAAGGAACACTTGAATAAATGGAGAAACATGTCATATTTTTTGGTGAGAATTGTTAATATAGAAAGTATATCAGTATTGTTCTTGTCTACATGAATCCAAAGTTTGAAGCAATTCTAGCAAAAATTACAGTAGGATTATTGTTCTATGAATTTGATAGAATAATTTTAAAGTTCAGAAAACTATTGTTTGAGATTAGCAAGAATGAAAAAAATGGGAGATTTTATCTCATCAAATTTTATTTTTTTTTATTATTTTTTATTTTTTTAAAGTTTTATTTATTTATTTATTTGGTAGACAGAGATCACAAGTAGGCAGAGAAGCAGGCAGAGAGAGAGGAGGAAGCAGGCTCCCCGCTGAGCAGAGAGCCCGATGCGGGGCTCCATCCCAGGACCCTGGGATCATTACCTGAGCTGAAGACAGAGGCTTCAACCCACTGAGCCACCCAGGCGCCCCTCTCTCATCAAATTTTAAAATGTTACAAAATACAGTAAACAAAAAAAATAAAATAGCATATAAACTCAGAAACTAGAGGCCAGTATAACCTGGATACCAAAACATGACAAAGACATTGTAAGAAAAAATCAGACTTCATTAATATAGATGCAAAAATGCTTAACACAATATTAACAAGTTGATTATAGTAAAACAGAAAAATGGTAATACATCATTACCAAATGGGTTTATCCCAGAAATTAAAGATTGGTTTAACATTTGAAAGTCAGTATACTTTATCATAGTAACAGGATAGAAGAGAATTTAGAATGGCATAGCTACAACAGGAAGCCCAAAAGCAGGCTTGGGTATGTATGGAAATCTACTACAGATCCGCAGTGTCTTATTTGAAATGTTTGGGGCCAGCCGTGTTTCAGAATTCAGAGTTTATTTGTTTTTGTTTTTTGTGGGAGAGGGCAATTTTATTTATTTATTTGAGAGAGAGAGGGAGGGAGGGTGCAAGCAGGGGAGGTGCAGAGGGAGAGGGAGAGAATCTCAAGCAGACTCCTCACTGAGCACGGAGCCTGATAATGGGGCTTGATCTCAACCATGAGTCAGATGTTTAACTGACTGAGCCACCCAGGTGCCAGAATTCAGGGTTTTTAACAACTTTTCATAGTCATGTACCTGTTTGTTTCCATAGCTAAACAGATTAACAGTGACACTAAATGGAATAAAGACTAGAAATAGCCTCAACATTGGCTTTGGTCAGACTGCTACCAAATAAGTTTTGGTGTCAGTCTTTAAAAAACAAATAAAAAGTTCTTTGTTTCCAGAGTTTTGTGATATCAAAATCATGGGTAAGGAATTATCAGCTTTTTGATATTGAGGTGGCATTTCAAATCAGTGATGAAGGGTTTTTGAGGGTGCCTGGGTGGCTCAGTCCTTAACCATCTGCCTTTGGCTTGGGTCATGATCCCAGGGTCCTGGGATCAAGCCCCACATCAGACTTCCTGCTCTGCGGGAAGCCTGCTTCTCCCTTGCCCTCTCCCCCTGCTTGTGTTCCCTCTCTCACTGTGTCTCTCTCTGTCAAATAAATAAATAAAATCTTTAAAAGATTTGTAAAAAATAAGGGGTTTTTGAAAGGTGTTGGAATTACATACTAGTCATTTAAGAGAAAAACAAGTAAAGTTAAATCCCTACTTTGTAGCAAAATTAACTACTTATGATTATTTTACTGTTAAGAAATTGAAGTCTATAAAAGCAGTAGAATAAAATACATGCCTAGTTTTTATTTATAATCTTGTGATTGTGGAGCTCTTTGGAAGCATGACACCAATGGCAGAAACTAACAAATTAAAAAAAAAAAGATTAGATTTAACTACATGAAAATTAACTTCTCCATAACAAAGAATCCCTTAAATAAAGTTAAAACTGATAAAAACATGGAAAAAATGTTGGCAACCTATATGGCAGCCAAAAAATTATTATTGTTCATAATTTATAATGAGCCCTTTTTTTTTTTAAAGATTTTATTTATTTATTTGACAGAGATCACAAGTAGGCAGGTGGGAAGGTGGGGTAGGAAGGAGGGGAGGAAGCAGGCTCCCTGCTGAGCAGAGAGCGGCATGCCAGGACCCTGAGATCAGGACCTGAGCTGAAGGCAGAGGCTTTAACCCACTGAGCCACCCAGGTGCCCCATAAAATGAACGGATTAATAAGCAACAAATGAATTCTCTAGCACAAAAGTGGACCAAAGATATGAAAAGGCAGTTAGCAAGAGGAGAAATACAAATGGCTGTTATGACTCTTCTACTACTCTTACCACAACCTTGACGACTACAACTAGCAGCTACCATTTACCGAGTGTTTAGTGTGTGGCAGGCACTGGGCTAGGGCTTACATACAGTGCTTCAGGACATGCTGGGACAGGTGCAGTGATTTACACTTTGCAGCAGAGCGAGTCCAACTTAGGGAGTTCAGATGCCTTGTCCTAGGTCATGCAATTACCAGGGTTTCTGTAACCCAGGACTGTTTGCCTGCAAAGCTCTCGCTCTTCAGTAGACAGTTGCCTCTATCTAGCAATGTACTTATGGAAAGAAAATGCATATGAAAGCAACCTGAAGTTACCATTTGTCTTGATATCAGATTGGAAGTGAGTTTAAAACAAACAAACAAAAAAACAACAAAGCCTTATTGCTAGGAAAGATCCCGGTATAGGAAAGTCTGTACTCTTTTCTATAGTTGGTGGCTATTTCAGTTGACATGTATTTCTGGAAGGCAGTTTGGCAATATGTATCAAGAGCCACATCCTTTGACATAGTATTTCTACTTCTAGGAAATTGAAAGGACTAATTTGACATGTAGTCATATGTATAAGAATGTTCAGTTCAGTTTTTATAAAAGCATAAGGTTGAAAGAAACTTGTCCATCAGTGAAGGACTAAATCAGTTATGGGAGAATTGAAGATGTAGAGCAATATTTATTAATTTTTTAATAATGTCCCTGATTTACTATTGGATGGAAAAATAAAACAAAGCCAGTTGCAAAACAGACCATGTGGCGCAACCCTATATTTGAGAAACTCAGTGTTTATATACCCACACATGCCAAGAAAAAAGTCTGGGACACAGTGTTGACAGTGGTGTAATTATAAATGATTTATTTTCTTTATATTTTTCTGCAGTTTTTCTGATTTCTTTTTGCTGTACAAATATACTCTGGTTTTTAAAAAGTATTTAAAAATACTTGTTATAATTTTCCCATGCTCATGGAACATTCCAACTTGAAGTTTAAGTACAAAATTTAGAGATTTCATCCAGGTCTGTATATTTACTTTGCTTTTGTTAGGGAGTTTTTAGGTTTTCCCTGTACTTACATTTTACTCTTTGAGAGTTGGCGTAAGTGTAAGTTCACACATACACATGATTTCCCATGTGTTTTTCTAAGAATTGCCAGAATTTTTTCACTGATTGGGTTTAAAGTAATGGTTTGCCAGCTATTTGATTTACAAATCCAGTTATTGTGAAATTGGCATGAGTAAACTTCTCAATAGATGCAGGGGAGTCCTATTCATGCTTGACCAATCAGCAGTTCTGCAAGGTCAGGTTTTCCTATTGGGCACTTTTTTTTTTTTTTTTAAAGTTAAGTAATCTGTACTCCCAACATAGGGCTCAAACTCACGACCCTGAGATCAAGAGTTACATGCTCCACCAACTGAGCCAGCCAGGTGCTCTGGGCTCACACCTTCTTAATAACAAATGGATTTTTAAAAAAAAAGATTTTATGTATTTTATTTGTCAGAGAGAGCAAGCACAGGCAGACAGAGTGACAGGCAGAGGCAGAGGGAGAAGCAGGCTCCCTGCTGAGCAAGGAGCCCAATGTGGGACTCCATCCCAGGATGCTGGGATCATGACCTGAGAGGAAGGCAGCTGCTTAACCAACTGAGCCACCCAGGCATCCCAACAAATGGAATTTTTATCTTATTTTATATTTTTTAAGATTTTATTTATTTATTTGACAGAGAGCGAGAGAGATCACAAGTAGGCAGAGAGGCAGGCAGAGGAAGAGGGGGAAGCAGGCTCCCCACCGAGCAGAGAGCCTGATGTGGGGCTCAATCCCAGGACCCTGAGATCATGACCCGAGCCAAAGGCAGAGGCTTAACCCACTGAGCCACCCAGGCACCCCAACAAATGGAATTTTTAAAAAATGGTCTTAAATATTGCTGAAGGAGTCCCCCTCAAGGAACCTCCTGGTTTAGAAAAGTATTCTTTCTGATAAGGAGATAGTCATGTTGGGAATATCTCCTGAGGCTAGATACATAACCTAGAATTTATTATGCAACTCTGAAAGCTGGTATTTTATATGGCTTAGTGGGCAATTTGCACAGTGACTGTGAGCATCTTCCTAACCACTCAACATTGTTTAATGATGAGAATTGTAGTCTAAGTAACTAGGGTTCATTTTGGTGGTATCTCTGAAGATGTGGGTGCAGAGATACGAGTTCCATTTGATTGAGATGGTGGCTTAAGAAATAGATTTTTAACTTGCTTATCAAATTAAAGAGGAAAACACTTGTAGTGGAAATACTGGTTGTAGATAGTTCCAAAGGCCATTGGGGGCAACCAAGCAAGGTGACAGTCACCATGAACGTGGTTAGTAATGGGCCTTTAGAGACAGCGTCTTAATGCAGTAGTTATTTTGAATAATTTTTGAAATGGTTTATTGACCCTGTTCTTCTATTTGACATTCTCTTTCGGAGGTGTACATGTCATACTGATCTCATGTGAATAGTGGAACTCTTATGTAGCAGTTAAGAGGGTGCATTTTGGAGTCAGGTAGACCTGAGTTAAGTAAAATCCAGTCTCTACTATGTAACAGTGTTGTTACTTTTGGAAAGTTACCCAGTCTCTTGGGCTTCAGTTTCTTCATCTCAAAAGTACCAACTTTACAGGGTTGTTGAGAGGATTAAATGAGAGAATTTTTGTAAAGAGTTCAATAGCATCTGGTACATAGTAAATGCTCAGGTTGCTCTTATCACATATAGTTCAGTCTCTTTTAGAATATTTTTATAAGGGGCACCTGGGTGGCGCAGAGGGTTAAGCCTCTGCCTTCGGCTCGGGTCATGGTCTCAGGGTCCTGGGATCGAGCCCCGCATCGGGCTCCTCTGCTCAGTGGGGAGTCTGCTTCCCTCTCTGCCTGCCTCTCTGCCTACTTGTGATCTCTCTCTCTGTGTCAAATAAATAAATAAATAAATAAATAAAATCTTTAAAAAAAAAAAGGATATTTTTATAAGAAGTGATATATTGGGAAGAATGTGTACTGTATTATCTCAAAGACCCAGATCGGAACCCTGGCTGTGTCTCTTAATAACCCTGTAACCTTGGGCAAATCACTTATGCTCGGAGACTTAATTTTCTCCTGTGAAATGGGGTCAGTAATGCTTACCTTATCATATGTGATTAGAAATAATAGGCTAAGTATCAAACTCTGTGTTTGGAGTAAGTAGGTATTCAATGAATGGTTACTATTATCATGGTTATAAAGCTGAATATCAAAGAACATCTTAAGGCTTTTTATATTTTCCCTTTCATCTTTGTGTTTTACCTAGTAATTGTAATTCTTTAAGAAATTGAGTGAACGTAGCCAAGACTGTGCAATATAAGAAAAGTTTAAGAAGTTCCCTAAAAATTTATTGTAATAGTACATTTGGTAAAAAGAATAAGAATCTGAAGTGATGGGTGATATTAGAGAGAAGGATGTGTACGCAGGGCCTGGCTTTGGGGTCCTTGTCAGGGGCCCGTCTCTCAGGAGGAGGAAGCAGGAAGGACAGTGGTTTCACGGCTCGCAGCCACCCCCTCTTACTCCACTGCCCAAGTGGATGTCACCGGTTCCTGTTCTGTGCTGGCTGGGGCACCGGCCAGTCCTCTAGGGTAGTTGCTGGATGCGGGCGGGCGGTGAGGCTGGCTGGCAGGCATTTGTGATGTGGTGCTCTCTCATTCCCCTGTGCAGGCTGCCCTCCTGGGTGGGTTTCGTCCACACGTGGGACCTCTGTCTTCGTGGTTGCACGGTATGGTGCTCCATGTAATCCCTTAGTCTGCCTGTCCTCCCTCCCTCTCTTCTTCCGTCCTTCTGTCTATCCTTTAGGTGCTAGTAATAGCGGTGAACAAAACAGATAAAATCCTTGCCTTCAGGAGCTTACATTTCAGAGATTTATAGCATCCTCAAATGTAGTGTCTCATTTGCTGGCTGGCTCGCTCGATTATTTATTTATTTATAATTATTGAGGTCTAGTTGACATGCAATGTTATTATTAGTTTCAGGTGTATAACATAGTGACTTGGCAATTCTATATATTAGTGTTCACAATGTGTCATCACTACCTGTCATTATGTAATGTTATTATAATATCATTGACTATATTCCCTAGTACTTTTCATCTCAGTGACTTCTTCATTTCGTAACTGGAAGTTTGTACCTCTTAATCCCCTTCACCTATTTTGCCTATAACTCCCAGCCTCCCTCCCTCTGGCAGCCATCAGTTCTCTGTATTTATGATCTATTTCTGTTTTTCTGTTTGTTTTGTTTTCTTAGATTCCACGATGTAAGTGAAATCATATGAAATTTGTCTTTCTCTGACTTATTTCACTTAGCATAATGCCCTCTAGGTCCATACATGTTGTTGCAATTAACAAAATGTCATTCTTTTTTATGACTGAGTAATATTCTGTTCTAGATCTCTCTCTCTCTCTCTCCCTCTCACATCTCCTTTATCCACTCTTCTATCAATGGAAACTTGAGTTGCTTCCATAATTTGACTATTAATTGTATTTGCTTTTTACAACAAGTATGTGAATTAGGATTTTTTTAGAGATATTTTGACGTTAAATAACCTGCGCAGGGTGCTACAAAATAGAACCCATTATTTTTCATTCTTAGTTTTAGCCCCCTTCTGTGACAGTCTGCCTTCTATTCTAAATATGTTTTCTATCATCAAAATACTTTTTTGCACTGTGTGCCTTTTCTAATACATCAATTACAGGTAGCCAAGGGAATTGGAAAGAACATTAAATGAGTTCAGTGGATGTGCTTTAATCTTTGCTCCCATTGCTCTTAGGGTGAGATTTGAAATCCACAAGGTCGTCTGCCATGCCCTGAGGCAGCTGGCTGTGAGGACTTCACAGCTTTAACTTGGGACCCTTTCGCTCTCACCGCCTGTCTTCCAGACACATTGGCCTTCCTTCCTCACCTCAGAAGCATTGTGTTCTTTCCACATTCAGGCCTTTGCTCATGCTGTTCCCTCTGCTTAGAATGCTCTTCTCTATTCCCTTTCCTCTCCCTCCACGCCCGTCTTCATCAAGTTTCATTCAACTCATAGATCTCAGCTTTCAAACCACTTCTAAGGGGAGGCCCTCCCCATCCCCCATTCCAGGTCAGGTCCTTTGCCATATATGTGTTTTCACAGCACTCTGGTTTTCCTTCACAGCGCGCTGATCCCAAACCATGGGTTTATTTGCTGACTTTCTCCCCTCTTGGAATGATTAGAAGATAAGCTCCGTGGGGGCAGGAACCCTGGTTATCTAATTCCCACTACTGTCTCCTCAGCTACCACTGGGCCTTCTAGCAGATGCTCCAAAAAATGTGAGCAAACAGATGAGTGATTACTCTAGCAGCACAGAACTGAGAGCAGCACGAGCAAATTTAAATTTAAATGATGGTTTGTTCAGTTTTGCTTCCCTCCAGAATGTGATTCTAGCAATGAAGGCAGTGTATGAAATGGTGGAGGTTTCTCATGTTTTACTCATGTTTAAAATAAAGAATGGGAAAGCAACTACTAAGATTTGGAAAGTTAGTAAAGTGGCAGTAAAAAGCGACAAAGGGGGAAAACAAAACCCAATACAGAGCCTGGGGGAAAAGAGAATAAACCACGTTATTTGTTTTTGTGTCTGTTTCCCACTAAGCTGTGAGCAATTTGGAGTCAAGTACCAGAACTTTTTTGTGTTTATATCCTCAAAGAGAGTGAAGTGCCTGGCTCAGGTTAGCTGTGGAATAAATGTTGAATGAATGAATGAATGAATGAGACACACCTTTGTTCTTAATGCTGATATTAGAAATAGGAATAGCATGGTTTATGGAAAGAATACTGGAGACCTCGTTTTAAAACTGCATTGCAAGTGAGAACAAGGGAAGCCTGAGTGGCTCAGTCGGTTAAGTGTCTGCCTTTGGCTTAGTTCATGATCTCAGGGTCCTGGGATCAAGTTCCACATTGGGCTCCCTGCTCTGCAAAGAGCCTATTTCTTCCTCTGCCTGCCTCTCTCCCTGTTTGGGCTCTCTCACTCTAACAAACAAAGAAATAAATAAAATCTTTTTTAAAAAAAAGAAAGTGAGAGTAAGTATGCCTACCAAGTGGGCTTGTCGGGAGGATGGTAGGTAAATGATGCACATAGAATGCTTAGCAAGTGCTGGGTACATGTAATAGGCCCTGGGGAGGTTTTGAGCTCCCCTGTTCTGCCTCTCTCCTTTCAGTCAAGTCCCAGAAAGGCTTTTGAGAAAGGCATGCACATTGTTAAAGTACAGAAAAAGAATCTCAAGGCAGAATCATAGCAATAGAGCTATGACAAAGCTTGGCTACTTGTGTTGGTCAAAGCAAGCATGACGTCGGGATGCTTACACAGCAGTGCAGCACATTGTGTAGGAATTGAGGAATAATTGTTCCTATTATTCTTGTCTGTGGTAAGCCTATTACCAGAAAAGAAAGACCAAGCTGCTTTATAAAGTCTGTACGTTCAAAACTTTCTTTTTTGACCTCCATCATTTCTGTTTTTCCCATCTCTTCTTAAAAATATCGCCTCATTCCGGCTTTTCCCCAGATTATTTCTTCTACTGTTTCCTATAGTAGTTTTATTCTGTTCTCGGCAGTAAATTCCCTTTTATTTCCATCACTGCCAATTCAAATAGTTATGATGGGCTGGATGGAGGGTGTGTTAAGTGTTGATGGATCCACTGATTCTCTTCAGTTCCGGCTTCTCTTAGGCTCTGACTAGGTAAGTCAGTTGTTCTCCAGTAACCCAGTCCTCCATGTCTCCCATCTAATGAGACAGAGAAGTGTGAAGTGTGGCGAGGTTTTTGTTTTGTTTTGTTTTGCTCTGAGGCTAGAGTGAGAACAAATGGTTTCTGACAAGAACCTGACAGACTTAGCATCAAGCAACAGAATCTATGTGAACCTTGTTCTAGGCTCATGAAAGCTGGAAGTCATTGTACAGCCACATCAATTCAGTTCTCTCTTTAAAATGTGAATTTAAATTTATTTTTATTTTATTTTATTTGGTGCAAAATATGCACGGCACTAGAGATGTAAAAACAATGAGTTCCTTCAGGAATGTGAGTCCACCAGGGGAGATGGACACATAAACAAACACAGTCCTTACTGTCTGAGTAGTAGTAGTCTGCCTAGTATAGGTCATGTACAAGCAACCAACGAGACAGTGATGGCTTAGGTCTGGGACAGGTGAGTGATGGTGGCATAGGCCGGCTGTTGAAGAATAGAGTTTGCTATATGAACAAGATTGGAGAGAGTATTCTAAGTAGAGGAAATAGGAGGTGGAGAGACAGGGAGCTATGGGCTAGCATGATGTTTGTGCAAGGAATTCTCAGTAATTAGCTATCTCTAGATTGTTGAGTATGAAGACTATTGAAGTCTGGCAATGCAAGCTAGGTTGTGGAATTTCTTTTTTTGGAGCCTTAAAAATTCAAAATAAAGCATCCACATCTGCTTAGGATGGTTCGAGCAGTGTTTTTGCCAGAGGTAGAGGCCTACAAACATGTGTGTCAGATAAAAGTCAATGAGTCAGTGACTATTATGTAAACATTGAAGTCGTATTAATTAATTTAAAGAAAGGACTCAAACGTTGCACTTTACTCTGCTATTCTGGTTTTCAAGTTTGGGGAAACAAATGCAGTCATAATAAGCAGTACAACTTAGTGTCCACCTTTCTTCATTGGAAGGCTTGTTTCTTTGGAGCAGAGGTAGTTCCCATGGAATCATTCTAAGAGTCCGAAGAAAAATGGAGGGTGGCCTCTCCTTGTCTACTCTTGGCTGCCTCGGTGGGAAGAGGAACCTCAGATACTGTTTACCTTTCAGTCAGCCATGTTGCCTCTGTCAAGGCCTTCGAGGGCGGAGGAACTGGGTCGTCATTCCTCAGCCCTGAGCCCTGGAGCAGGACTGCTGTGCTTGCAGTGCAACAGCTTTTTATGGAACAGGGATGTTGTTTAGGGAATTTAGGCAGCTGGAACCTGCTGCATTAGCAGTTTGGACTAAGGAAGAGTTTTGGAGTGAGAAAATAAAGCTCATTATATAATTTCATTGGGTATTTAGAAGGCTGAGAGGGGAGAAGATGACAGTATGATGAAGGCAAGCAGGAGAGTTTCGTAAACAGCTCCCTCTCTATTCACTTTTACTGTAAGTACTGGGTTTAAATAGGGTGACCACGTGGCCCATTTTGAAAAGGGCAGTCGTGTTCTTCTGGTGTTCTTAGCTGTTTTGTCAGTTGGAGCAAAACAACAGCGCGGCTCATTTTTTGCAGGGTTAGAGGAAAAAGGAAGGGCTGGCAGAAGGATGGGGTGGGAAGCTGGAGGAGAGAGGAGAGGCCAAAAGTGTCAGACTCTGGGGACAAGGACCTGAAGGAGGCCCGTTGGCCTCAGGGATGGAACCTGGAACTCTGCCTTTTTAAAGCCTGTTGACGATCTCATCCTAATTTAGCCTTTTGTGGAATCTTCCATGAGATGCAGTTGCCAGCTTCAGCCTTTCTAGAGAATAGAGTCTGCTCAACTCTGTTATGAGGCCTACCCAGAAGAAGTGGCAGAGCTGGCCCCCTCCTTAGAAACCAGGATAGCACCTA
>ML105543.1:105189-141142 GCA_003697995.1 Taxidea taxus jeffersonii | reverse complement strand
GTGAAGTGAAAATCCTCTCTCCACTAAGGAAACACACCCAATTCTTCACACCTGCCCCCCAGCCCCCGCCAAAACCCCACCAGCCCTCAGCAAAAACTAAAGTTGACATCACTGTAACCTTTGGCTATTCTTTTTTGTGCGTAAAGTGTCAGCCTCCTATTTTATCTTCATAAACAATGGAAATCTTATTTCTCTCCAGAAAAATCATGTAAGAAAACAGGGACTAGATTTAAACAGAATAAAAATCATTAATAAGTCAGAGAGTCTGACTTTAAAAAAGAAAAAAAGGGGAGCAAGAAGAAAAAAAAATGTGTGCTCTTGTTGACCTTAAAATGCGTCTTAAGGGGAAATCATTTAGGTTACGAGTGGTTTCTTTTTTATCCTACTAATTACTTGATTTTGAAAGAATACAGGGAGTTGGAAGAGTGAGTCTTATATTCTTTGTTTCTTCCCTTCTCCTCACAGCAAAACAGACAGATATGTGATTGTAGAGACACTTGAACTTAGTATTCTGACTTTGACAATGGTCAGGATGCAGTAGGTGCCGAGAGGTGGGGAGCTTCCCTGAGGAAGAAGCAGGCTGCCCATACTCTCTTTCCATCTTTCTTCTACACCCAAATGTGAAGGTTTTGAGCCGTGGTTAATGTAGCCTCTTCTTTAAAAAAATGTGTACTCTGCCCGTTTCCAGCAGTTTTGAGGTTAGTACTCACTAATCTTAATAGGGCATACATATTTAAAATCAAATACAATGTGTTATTTAGGTTTTATTAAATTATCCTGTTTTTATAGGGTATGCTGAAGGGCTAAATAAACCTAATTTTTATTGGCATTGCTAGATTTCTTTAAAAACTATTAAGATTAAATATCAATATCATATAAATCTTTCTAGGAAAATATAATCAAAAGCATCAAGGTCTCCTGTCTCCTACTGTTGGTGGTTTCACTTATCTTGATTCTCAGAGCTGTGACAAGGTCTGTGAATTTCAAGAGTTCAGAAAGATAAATAAGAATAACTTGTAGTTTTGAAATGGTGAAAGGGAAAGATTCTGGAAGTTGTTTTCTATTTTTAAAGTAGTCATTCTCATCTTAAAAATAGAAAAAAACCAGGAAATTATTTTTCATATATTAAGAAAAAAATGAGGTTATACTTTCGATTTAAATGCAGAGACCAGCATTTTATAGATGAACATTAATAGTCAATATGGAGGCTACTAATTGCAACTCTGTTTTTGATTTATTGTAAATATGCCTTCAGTTTTCTTCCTCATTACCACTCTCCTTCTTTAATTACAAGAGGGCTTTCATTAAAATACTTGAATCATTTATTTTGAAATATCCGACTTTAGAAAAAGTTTACGGATTTTTGTAGCATAAAATCGAAACATTTTAATTTTAGAATACAAATTGTAAACCAAAACTTCACTTGGAGAGTTTGGCCAAAGATACAAAAATATGTAGAAAGAAAAGTATATTTAACTAATACTGTGCACATTTTTATAATAAAGCATATGACGTTTGGATTAAGAGTTTTAACTATAATAACCTCTTCTGTTTAGTAGTGATTTTTAAAATAGGGGGAAAAATACTGAAGCAGACCAGGTGCTTACTAGATTTTTACCTTGGTTGAGCTGAAATTAGATAGAGAAGCAGGATGATTAGAAAAGCTTTTTTATCAACATCCAAATATTACTCCTTTTAACATTTCACTTAAATGTGAAGAAATACCAGAAATGAGAGACCCATTAGCTGTGTGGAAGGAATTCTGAGGGCTGTAAGCTATCCATAGTTTTCTATGGCATGAAGATTGTTTTGTTTTGTTTTTTTCAAAAATAATTTTGGAGGGGGGTTTTAAGATTTGCTAACCTTCCCTAATGCACTTGCCAAGGGTTTTATTTTGAACAATAAAACATTTTTTAAAAGAAGCCTGGTCAATTCATTTTTGTTTGCAGTCATTTCTATTTTAGTGTTGCTATGACTGATGCATGAAAATTAGATAGAATGGAATATATTTCGGTGACAGCTGTAGACTTAACAGCAATATCTATCTAGAAAACGCAGGAGTCACCCTAGGTCAATTAGAATCAGTTTGAAGTTCTCTGGTCTTCTTTTTTAAAGCCAGTGTTGGCTAATAGCATTGCGTGGCAAGTTATTTACTCTTGTCACAGGCAGTTTATTTTTGTATACCTGTAGCTTTTTCCTAATGGTTAGAAATAAGTCTATTTGTGATATTAAAAAAAACTATGTACACATGATAATTTTGTTGTGTAAAATACTTAATACCTGTTAAAAGCTGCTTGAATTGACTTTCAGTTTTAAAGCAGCTCGGTAGTTTGGTGACTCCTGCAAAGGATTCTGGCTTTCTCCGTGGCCTGCCAGCTAAATAATTTTTGCAGTATTTTCCTTTGCTTTCTTATAAACATTTAAAAATTTTACTTGCTTTTCCGTAAGTCCAACCATTAAGTTAGAAAGCACTGAAGTTACTATAAAATTGCCTCTTATTTTTTCATCCATCAGTGAGGAAAGATAGACTCCGTGTATCCCCTGTGAGTTGTTAAAACAGAAATACTTTGGGCTGCTGTTCTCATGGGGTGGTATACTTGCCTTGTTACAGACGAAATGATTTTGTCCGACTGCCTTGTTTTCAAGTGAGTTTTGTTGCTTTCTTGCTTAGGCCAAGATATTTAATTTTATATTTTTTGAGAGTATCTTGTAATATACTTCTCCCCCATCACATCCCCCCAAGTTTGGGATAAGCATAGAATCCTTTCAGGATTGCACAGGTTAACTGTTTTTACTAGAAAGCAAGACCCATGTAAAATAGTGGCTAAAGATTATGAGTCCTTCCTTAAAGGTTATCAAGAAAAAAAAGTTAAAATGTCAAAGATGGTGCTATGACAATAAAAACCTTATTTACACGAGGCCTTGGATCTTATTCTCAGCTCTCAAAAATGTTTAAATATGAAAGTAAAGGGTTTGGAGGTGGACTCCATTCTGTCCTGAAGGCCCACTCTTCTCAAGGTGTGTGGTTATTAATCGTGGTTTGAATGTACAAATTCTAGAGGATGAGATTGAATTTGCAGATCGGGTTGATGGAGGTTAGTGCCTGGGGTTTAAAATGCGGAGACTGATGTAATATTACTCCTAAGCCTTTTTGCTTCTGTTTTTGACTTTCTGAAAATGCTGTTAGATAGTTTTACTCTTCTGTTTGCCTCTAGCTGCGGTTGAAGTAAATAGGCTTAGAAATCAGACATTACTTATTTGTAAAATAAGGGGCTGGACTGTGCCCTTTCTAGGCTCTTTCCTGAGACAGGAATCTCCGATTCTCAACTCGTAATCATTCTACACTCCACCTTTCTACTCCGCAAGCCCCGGATTTTGGTTATCTGATTTGCAAGTCAATGTTATGGAAAGTTCTCTATTGTGATGCAAAACCCTCAGCTTTGTGTCCTAGCTGATATCAACAACCCAAAGGCGATATTCAAACCACCTCGGGAAGAAAAAGCGTTTTAGAAGACGGCAACTTTGTTTTCATGTTAACCCAAAATGAAGTTCTCAGGCAGCATCGGGCTCTGCAGGGTAATCCAATCTATTTTAATTCAGAGATTTTCCAAGAAGGCAGGAAACAGTCAAGGGGAAGGCTTTCAGGCATCTGCTGTTTCGTTTCCAGATCCCTTGTGTTACTTTAATGTTTCTAGGGAACCGGTCTCTTTCTTTTTTCTCGGAATGCCTTCTCTAGGAACTGGCGAGTGCGGTGGCGCTGTGTGAACAGCAGATAAGCCGAGGGTCTGGCTCGGGTGCTCGCCGGTCCAGTGTAGCCTTGTCTGGGAGGCGGCTAGTCACCCCGCCACCCCAAGGGCGCACGGGGTGTGATCTGTGGGTGACTGGCTCGTTTCTCCTCGTTCTCAGCATATTACACAAAGGCAGTGCCAGGAGTGACAGAGGGATACTGGAAAGCCATGTTTATTTGCATTTGTCCAATTTAGTCTTAGTGAAAGGTAAATAGGAAATGATTGGCTTGTCCTCACCCCACCAAGACCGGGGAAACTCAGCCAATCTCAAGGAAACATACCAAACCTAACACGAACCTGAGCGTAATGTGAACCTTGCAGAAACACTTGGCTTTGTGTTTGGGAAAGAGAATACAGGGGGAACTGGCATTCCTCACAGCAGCCCGATGCCCATCTTCAGTAAATGAGCAATCACGGGTTGCCGAGAAACTTCTTGCTGTGGTGTGATGAGCAGGCTCTGCAGATTCTGTTTTGAAGGGGCCGACTGTCCTAGCAGAGTCAGGTGTAACACGTTTTGTTCTGGGTCTCTTCTCAGGAGGGCAGGTTCACCCGGTCTCTCCGCTTCTCATCTTCCACTTCAGAACCAGAAGCTCCAGACTTCACTTTTGAAGAGGAGCTCTGCAGAATCAAGAAAAAAAAGGTTGCCCTTTTAAATAGTTTCATTTTTGTATACTCCTGTGTTACTCCTGTTTAGACACTCAGAATGCTAATAATTGATGTTGTGAGAACGGCTGTGTCTGTTTTCTTTTAAAGTTAAATAAGTTCACGTGCCCTGTTCTATAGAGCACTAGCGCCTTAACCAGCCCTCTGGTGAAGCCGGCATTGTAGCAGGCGGTCGGTGTAACTCTGTTACCAAGTGGATGGGATCACAGAATTTTGGATTTGGAATGTAGAGGTCATTCAGGCCAGTTTTTTTTTTTTTTTAATGGAATTGTAAGACTCTTATAACATTTCTTTTTTTTTTTTTAAGATTTTTAAAATTTATTTATTTGACAGAGATCACAAGTAGGCAGAGAGGCAGAGAGAGAGAGAGAGAGGAGGAAGCAGGATCCCCTCTGAGCAGAGAGCCCGATGCGGGACTCGATCCTAGTACCTTGGAATCATGACCTGAGCCGAAAGCAGCGGCTTTAACCCACTGAGCCACCCAGGCAACCCTCTTATAACATTTTTGACTGCCTTTTGAGGCAGTCCATTCGTAGCTGGAGAGCTCTAGTTATGAGAATATTATTCCTTATATTAAATTGAATTCCCAGCATCATTAAAATAATTCAGGATAATGTCTGTAAAGTTAACTGATTAGTAACTTAATTACACAGCAAAGCCCCTTCCCAGTAGTACCTCATTTAGTACTTGATTGAGTCATTGGGGATGGGAATCTTGGGGGACATCTTTTGAATTCTGCTTAGCATACCCATCTAGGCACAACGTTCCTGTGGTGCTAGTAGTCACAATCTGTCGTTCTCAAGAGACTTTAAGCATCTTATGGCTCAGAATTTTGCAGGGTAAAATTAAAATTTCAAAAGGCCAGGAAATATGAAATATTGCTTAAGAATTTTTAGAGGTTTAATGAAACATTCACCTATAAATTTTTTTTTTTAAATCCTCCTCTTATGTTGCAAAATCTTCCCCAGTCTTCTTGTTTCATTTTGGTTTTGGCATCATATTGCGTAGCATCAGATAGATTTCAATTTATTCTACTAATGTTATATATAATGTTGATCACTTTTTAAAAAAAGAATAGTTTCCCTCTGCAGTCTGATTTCAGCCAGGGAGAGTTTTTGTTTTGTTTTGTGTTTTAAAGATTTTATTTATTTATTTGAGAGAGAGAGAATGCATAAGAGAGGGAGAGAGAGATCATGAGCAGGGGGAGAGGTAGAGGGAGAAGCAGATGCCCGATGTGGGACTTGATCCCAGGATCCTGGGACCAGGACCTGAGCCCAAGGCAGACACCCAACCGACTGAGCCACCTAGGCGCCCGAGTTTTTGATCTATTCAAATAGAATTCTGTCAGCATCCAGTTTTGGGTAAGAAACTAGGTCCTGTGACCTCGCTGCCCCTTACTCATACCTGAGATGTGCTAGACTATGGGACTTCTATTCATAGGGTCCATATAAACCTCTTTTCGCTTCTTGTGGTGCTTCATGGTTCCAGTTTGGGCCTGGGGAGGGCAGGCTTATGTTATATATCCTGATTTACTATTTATGAATCTTGATTACCATTTGTTGCATAAATTCTAATTTTTCCCTTCAGAAATTTTTTAACTAGACAACTCTTCAGAAGTATGGATTATTCATGGAAAAACTGAACCACTGAAAAGAAAATAAAAGGTTGATCACCAGATGCAGCCATAGAACAGAAAATGTTCAGCTCTTAGGGGTTTTATGAATACTCTTTAGGACTTCCCCATCTTTCAGTAGCTCCATTGTCTTCCAGTAACTCCAGCAAGTAAGGGGTCCGGTGTGAGCAGTGGGGATTTCATAATCTCAGGCTCAGATGTGGTGCTGTGGGAAGTAAACTGTGGTCTGGGGGTATGGAGTTGAGAGATACACGAATGCTGAGACTTGAAACTCATGTCTCCCCCGCCTTTGGGGTAAAGCGATGGTCAAATCTTAACCACGTATCTTGGGTGACTGTGTATTTTTTGAAACATGCAACAGTGCTGAGATGCTGTTTTTGCTTTCCCTAGTTTATGATTATTTTCATATAATGGAAGATGCCATGGACATATTTTGGTAGAGGAGGTTTTAATTATGGCTCAGTATTTGTGCAGTTAATCAAGTAGAATGATTTAGAGTTCTGTTATTACTGAAGCCTCTACAGTGGGGAGTGAATGGACCCATGCCAGTACATTATTAAGTATACAATTACTTATCTTTTTATCCAAACTCCACCTTATTAAAAGAAGATTTGGGGGAAATTTACACATACAAACACACCCGACTGCCTCCACTACTACCACCACCACATGAAATAAATAGATGGAGAAACTGGGCCAAAGGAAAATGGGAGAAATACAACAAGGCTGGTGTGGGTAGGGTTAGTACAAAAAACATACAGCATAAAATACTATACAGGCTCTAGAACTAGGCTATAAATTTGGCTGTGGTTTTTCTACCAAACAAAATGGTAGCTGCAGGATTCATCACATTCATAAGATGATTATAAGATTGGAATTTTGCTTTGAACATATCTTATGTTGAAAAGGGCATTTGATGCTTTCCTTCTGCTGAAAAGGTAAACTTTGAATGTCAATAAAAACCTAAAAACATAATTTTGGCAGAAATATAAGTGAACAGAATGACAGGATGGAAGGAGTTAGCAGGATTTCTACTATTACCTCTCTTTTCTTTGGTCCATGTTCTAATATTCCCAACACTCTCCTCAGTGCACAGAGAGGTTCAAGAAGATTGGCCATATTTTTTGGAAGCTGAAGACTTCCTTCCTTGAAGATTGTGTGGGATTGGGAAACCGAATTTGATCTTTTTTTGCAGGATGGAAACCTTTTATCATGACGAATTTTTCTTTATTGTATATTTTTATATAGTTTCCAACCCATGAATTAGTGGTGTCCCAAAAGTTTATTTTTAAGTTGCTTGTTTGAAATTAAGAATATATTTTCCTAAAGAAATGATGTTGTCTATGACCTAATTTCAGACTTGCGATGAACCCAAGGTTCAAAGAGGTTAAATCTGAGTAAATACAGGTCTGCAATTCTGTGTTCAAAACTTTTGAGGCTGGATTTTGCTGACCCTGGATTTTTTTTTTTTTTGAAAGATAATATTGTGCATATACCAGTTATTACGTAGCACTGCAGTGTGGTCTGCAGCGTGAGCCTATAATCAAACACATTAATACTTTTGCCGTATAACTGATGAATATTCACACTCAGTGGAATAAATAAAAACTATAAATAACCTCATGTCAGTTCAGGTCAGGATCTGTTGCCAAATAAATTCAGGCCAAATGAGTTCAGGTCAGGTCAGGTTTTGCTGCCAAATGAGTTATGAAAAAACTTATGGTTTTCAGAGTGTTTTGGATTTCAGATTAGTGGATCTCTATTATCTTTCTTTTCTTTCTTTCTTTTTCTTTTTGAATAAAAAGGCCACTGGTATTATAAGCAGTAACCACAATGTAATGTAACTTTATGGAAAAATGTGTTGAATTCCAATTAAGGAAGCCAGGAAGCCATCACTCTGTGGTGACCCTGCAGCAGGAGTTTCCATTGATGCTGGAGTCAGAGCAGAACTGCTGTCTTCTGTATCCCAGGGGAAGCTGTCATGCAGGTGCTGGTGAAGGTGCAAGGCCAGCAGCGGTGGGGTGGGGCACTGGTAAGAAGCTTCAGGGAGAGTGGGGAGAGCAGGGTGGGGGATTTTCTTTTCCTTCTCTTACTCATTTCTCTACTCCCCCCCCCACCCCCGAATTTTCCTTTCCTCTAATGTTGGAGGTGGGGACCAAGGCGGTGGTGTCAGGATGGCATTTTCCCTTCCCTCTACTATTCTTTCCCCATAACTGCCAGTAAAGACACCAGATGATGCCAGAAATAATACAGCTTTTCAAGGTAGTTAAACCTGGGTTGAGATCTTGCCTCTGCTACCCTCTAGTTGTGTGATCTTAGGTGGTTTATGCAACTTGTAAAATGGAAAAAAAAAAAAAAAAAAAGAAATCCCATCTGCTTCCTAGGGTGGTTGAGAAGATTTTAGATTCTGAGGTCAGTGTGGTGTTATTATGAAAGTGCCTCACACAGAATGGGAGTTTAATAAATAGTAGTATCTGTCAGCATTGTTGCCCCCTCCCCTACCACCGTCTGCCCCCCAAACTGGCTGAGGTACAGGGAACCAGGACCCAGGTGGAGAAGCAGTGTATCTAGAAGCAGGGAGGGGAGAAGCTTCTCAGGGGATGAGTGTGGCAGCTGCTGTAGAGAAGTGGGCAATTGTATCTGGCCTGACCAGGGTATCCTGTCCTTCTTTAGAGCCTGATCTTGGCTTGCTAGACCTTCAGACTTGGAAGCTTTTGGAAGAGAGAATATCCTGCAGGCTTTTCTGAGATTTAGGTTGGAACCAGGTGTCGTCAGGGCTTGCCCAAAGCTGTTTGCAGCCACGAGGTCTGATACTGTCTCGTGGGCCAGGGCCTAGTAGGAGTCAGAGTAGGACTTCCAAGAAGCCACAAGAAGTTGCACTACTATTCTAGGGCTTTGACGTGGGCCCTGTTTGGTGGTACTGTAATTCTTCATATTGACTACATGTATTCTTTCAATAATATTAAATGCTTAGTATATGTTAGGTACTGTTCTGTGGATATAATGGTTAATGATATAGACAAGATCCCTGCTGTCATGGAAACAAATGAAGATACTAAGTTAGAACATAATGAGATATAGGTGGGTAGGTGGGTGGGTGAGGGCTCCTTGACATGGGTTGGTTAGGGAAGGTCTCTCTGAGGAGGTGATACTGAAGTTGGATTTTGAAGTAGGCAGAGTTAGCCATGTCAGGAGAATCCTAGAGAGAGGCCAACAAGTTTGGAGGGCCTAAGATTCGGAGGAACTTGGTGTTTTCCTAGACCTTCAGAAGCCGTGTTGGAGTTTCATGACCAAGAGAGACAGGATCAGGGATGGAGGGAAAGGCATGCTGGGGCCAGACCTTGCTGAGCCTTGAAAACTCAAACAGAAGTATGGGTTTCATAAGAACAGGAGACTCTGAAGGTTTTTAAGCCAGGAAGGGGCATGGTTAGCACGAGTCCACTTTGCCTCTCAAGTGGACATCATGTAATATTAAAAACTGGCAAGGTGTTAGGGTCTTTTGGTAATATTCAGTATTTCCGTTGTTTTTAACTCAAATGTAAATCATTTGAAGCCATGTGTCCCTCTGTATTTTTTAGATTTTCTCTCCAAATCCAATTAACAATCATCACTAAATTGCTTTTTGGTGAAAGAATGCGTGAGCAGTCAGTTCTGTAATATTGAGCAGTTCTCCTGTTACCTGCTTTTTGCTTCCAGCTCTGGCTGTTGTCTGTTTCTCCTCCAGTACACCCATTCTTTGCTGCCAGCATTGACATGCTTTCTCTTCTTCTCCTTCCTCTTCTCCTCCCTTGGCTTCACAGTTGTGACAGATTTTTTGTTTGTCCGTTTCTTTCAGGACCTTTGGGGCTTTCTTTCTTGGCTGTACTGATTTCCTTTATAGAATGTGGTTCAGCATAACAGACCTAATATAGCTCCTTGTACATAGTAGGCACTCAGTAAAGTCTTGTTATGTGAATGAATAAACAGCAAGATCTGCGGGGCCTTTGTGATGAGCATGAAGAAGCTGTTGTGTTTATGCCCTTAGGCAGACTGTTGTCTCAGCAAGTCCACTGCACGACTGAACATCATTGTTTGGCATAGGACCCTAATAATGGGAGGTACATACAATGTGGAAAGGGATTTTGGGGTGTAAATTTGACACCTGAAGCTCAGATCTAGCCTCTGTTTTGGTTAATTAACACAATTAAAAGTGTGTTTTTCGGGGAGAAAAGTATAGTTGTCCTCATAATGGACAACTGAATCAGGATTTTATTCAGGTGAAGAAAAATATTCTGAAACTTGGTAATAGAATAACAAGACAAAGGTCTGACCTTTAAGGTCACACTAGAGCATTGTATGATAAGCCCTAAGGGTGATCTGATTGTCTGGAGAATGTAACTTTGTTTTACCTACTACATCTGCTTTTAATTAGTCCTCAGACTCTATTAAAGTTAGAAGTTAACTTATAGAAAATTGTTACGATACAAATGATTTCTCTCAGGTAGAAGACATAACCCCAAGGGTTATATTTTATTACCCTTATAGCACATTAACTGGTTTTGTATGTAATTTAGCAATGCCGTTCAAATATATTTTTTTAATTCACTAAAACCATTTCTTTTCCACCTTGCTGTTTTCCTCATTAATGAGTTGCATAAGTCTCTGACATGTGCTCAGTATATATTTGTATGTGAAGTATATTTTTAGCCTTTTAAAAATCATATTTTGACATTTGTATTCAGTAAAGTCCTTAGACCTTAATGTATACATCATTATCCAAATTACCCAATCATAGGCTACCATGTAACTTCTGAATGGAAACATCATAGATGTCACAGGAAGGGGAATTATGGTTTGTTACATAGGTAAAATTTTTGTTTATGGTAGAGCTGTATTTTAGGAGGTTCTCTGAGGGCATCTGCCCCTGTACAAGTTCAGTGTAAATAATCATCATGAATTTAGCCGGTCTCAGGGAAAGCTCTCATTGAATTGACGTGGGACTGGGCCTGTATTTAGTGCTCTTTCTTGTATGATAGCAAAAGAAATAACTAAGTAAACTTGAGAGTCTTTCCACAAGTACAGTCTTGCTTTTTTTTCTCCCTGCTTACAAAAAAAAAAAAAAAAAAAGAAAAAGCATGAACATAATTATAGGAAAAAGTGGATTCTGAGTTGTTTACCATAAAGAATTACTAGACCAAAAGTACAGGAAGTCACTAAAATCTCATCATTTTGCATCTGGAAGTTCAGCACTGCTTAGGATTTATTTCCTCAAAGGTTCTTTGCCTACCATGAGGGTGGGCTGTCGCCAGCTACTGCTGTTTTCATAGCCTCTTCATCTAGATAAGTTCAGTTAAAAGTCGCTGCATAACAAATTACCCCCAAACCTAGCCGTTTATAACAATGCCTCGCATTAGACATTTTGATTGTAATCTAAGTGCCTGGCATTAAGTTTTTCATTGCTGATGCATTTACTTCAAAGAAACCCATCTTGAATCAACATATTACTCGCTGCATAACACAGCTACTAGCAAAACTATAAGGAATCAGGCTACCCCCACCCATGAAGTTCCCTTTTAGAAAGACCCTGGTAACCTAGATAACTGACCACTTGGGTGACCCTGCTTCTCCCTTCTCATGCCTTAATGCTTTAAATTTGCCAGTGAAGAGAGGACCCATGAAACTCTAGGCCCCAACCCTTAGACCCTAATAAAGGCAGACCCTCAGGTTCTTCCTTCCCTCCTCTCTCTTTCTCTCTCTCTCTACCTCCGACCTTGTTGTGTGGCCATTGGGCATCCCGCATATCCTCTGGGGTTTGTGAGTAAAAATCTTATTCTTTGAAGTTCCCCGATGGTTTGCTGAAGTTGTGTCCTGCAGTCATGAGAACCACAAGGACACTGGCTTTGATCAGGGAAATGCTGGGACTTGCCACAAGTAATTGGGCCTGCGGGATGCCTTCCTCGCCCATACCATCACTGTCAGTAGACTGAGACTGACATAGTGCCTCACATGGGGTTGGGTGTTGGCAGGTCTCCCTTCCCTCCCATCTGAGCTCCTTTATGAACTTTAGGATGGAGGCCAGCTTCCCCTAGAGCAAATAGTTTCACAGAGCAAGGTGGAAGCCAGAATGTCTTTTATGACTTAGTCTTGGAAGTCACACTCCTCTGTCATTTCAGGAATATTTTATTGGTTACATGGTGTTCACCCCTAGTGGGGTCGGGTGGGAGGGTTACACAGTGGTGTGAGTCCTGCAAAGCAAGAATTAGTGGGTCATTTTGTAGGCTGGCTATCACAAAGAGATGAATATATTTTAAGCAGTTTTTAAAAATAACATTTTAAAATCTAAAACTGAGGGTTTTTTACTCACAAATTAACAAAAAAGTTTTTTGTTTTAAAAGTATATCCATGTCACATTGCTGTTCTCAGTTTCCACTGATAACAGAATAATTTTGTATTTGCATAAAAGCTACCGTTATTAATCTTCTGTGCAGACTGAACTTAGAAGTTTTATCCAAAGAGGGTGCTGAAGGTTTCCAGGTGGCATTCCAAAGTATAGTTAGCATTAAGGACTGGAGATGGTGACTGTCTAGTTAACTAATAATGCAAAGAGGTCCTCCGGGTTCACTTTAAGGCCTTTCTTTCTATTTTAGGCCTGCTAAGGATGTCAGCCATGTTAATATTAAAGCCAGCGATTTTACATTGTGATAGTGACCACTGAGGAATTTTGGTATCTTGTTTTGCCAACTACTGAGACCATATTTTCTGTTAAGTCTTAAGGACAAAAAGACCGGTCAAACTAACTCTGTGTGTTCAGCCGTGAGAGGCAGAGTCCCCTGTGGATTTAGTGGGTTAGCAGACATGAGGCATTTAGACATAGACTTGAACTAAGGGCTGCAGCTTTTGCATACCTTGGGTGAAAGATACGCTCTAACCAGTTAGGACAAGGGCTCTATCTGATGGTGAACAGATACAGTCTGGCATTTCCTCTGTGCAGGCTTTTATCTCCTTCTGATTTGGAAGGCCCCTCACCTGTGTCCTTAATTTCATTCTGTACCCTGCATGACAGTGAAGGCCTCAGGCAGAGCTGGCAACAGCTGTCTGTTTCAGGGCATTTCTGCTCCACTGCTGCATTCCCAGTATCTGAAACAAGGCCTGATCTATGATAGATGGTTAATAAATATTTTTGAGTGAAGAAAGGCAAAGTCTTTCCAAGGAGTAGGGAGCCTTTGTATCCAGGAGTAGGAGAGGGTGGAGCAGTCCAAAGAGGAAGTGGGTCCAATGGGGGGCAGCGGGGAGAGCTGATAAAAACGTGCCAGACAGGCATATAACCATAACCTCTTAGCTTGTTAGGGATCCAAGGAACTTCCAAGTGGTGAGAACACATGGCCTTCCTGCCTTCATCCGTCCTGGGAAGCCTCCCTGCTCCAGCACACCTGCAGCAGGGGAAGCCTTGAGCACCCTCTTGAGAGGAACACACCACTGACCAAAACAACCCTCAACTTAAACAAGATTAATTTCTTTGCCAACCAATAATTTTGTTGGCTTTATTACCACTGTCATGGAGGAATGAATTTTTCATATCGGGGGTAAATGAATTGTAACCTTAAAACACCATCACTTAAAACTATTGCAACTGTTTTGTTGGAAAATTTACCAAAACATGTTGTTCATTTCCCCATCTTCTTAATGAAGTATTTGGAATACCATCTAATGTTTTCCCATTACTTCAGGATCAGTTTGGAAACATGGTGCTGCGATATAGTGATAAACTCAGGGTCTACTCCAGGTGGACTTTTCCCATGACACCGAGTACTGTATAGTTGTTGTTGTTTCTAATTCTCATGCCTGTTTTTCATAGTTTTGCTGTTGCCTCCTCTCTGGCAGGCTATTAGTGTTCCTTTCTGATATTGCCACATGCCTGCCTCAAGAGCTTTAGTCCCCAACAATATATTCTCTTGGATTATATGTAGGAAAGTGGATGATCGGGGTTATTAGGTTTGTCTAAAACATGCAGGTATTTTAATGTAGGGATTTTGTGTTATCAGTGAGCCTCCTTCCCTATTTCTGTAACCTCTGGTTCTTCTCCATAGTATTATAGAAAGTTGGGCTCATCAGACATGTGGCTTCTGGATAAGTGAGGTATTCATGACTCTTACAATTTTTTTGTTCCAAATTTTGAAAGTAGTAAGATATCATTACAAAGAATGCACTAATCTGGGGGACTAATTTTCTTAGCCCCTTCTCATCAGAGCTTGGGAAGGAGAAAACAACCATAGAATGTTGTTCATCCAATCTAGTCCTGTAGGAAAAGAAGGATAGGAGGAGGAAGAGAGGAAGAGAAAATGTCCAAGGGAGTGTCATGTTCTAGTAGATAGTTTTGAAAGACTCCTTTGGCCTTGGAGTGGAAAAATGGATTGTTGAGGATTGGGGAGGAGAAGGGAGGCCAGTCAAGAGGCCATGGCAGTTGTCCAAGTGAGGGATGATGGTCACTTGGACAGATGTAGAAGTGGTTCAGGTAGCAAAGGGTGGTTGGACCAGTACATACTGGAGCTAGAGCAGATAATATGGTACGCTGCTTCTTTTATTCAAGTTTAGTAATGTGTGTTCATACCCTACATTCGTATTTGCTACAGAATTAAGTATATCAGTTACTCCTCATTGCTGCTATTACTGCTGTTACTACCATGGTTGATTTGCTCCAAAAGGTACAAATGAAGAACAGTCCCTACTCTGTGGACAAGCAATCTGAATGTTTGAGATTAGAATCCAGAATTTGGTTCTGAAGATTTATTAGAACATACGTTTTTAGCAATGAACATGAGATTTTTTTTTACTCCTTGCAATTCTTACTGTAGAACTTATCAAACAAAGATAATGTGGGGACTTGTCTAGAAAACGCATAGTTTTTAAGGGAGTAAACCTAAGTCTCTCCATCAATAACTTAAATATTTCTCATAGGATACTAAGACATATAATTTATGATTTGACTCATTTCTTTTAGTTAAAACTTCTGTGGTTCTTTTATAGTTCATGGCAGCTTTATTTATTTGTTTTTTTAAAAGACATATTTATTTTAGAGATAGCCCATGCCTGAGTGGGGGGGGGGGGGGGCAGAGGGAGTGAAGCAGCTGCATACTCCCTGCTGAGTGTAGAGCCCCATTCATGTATCTGTCTCAGGACCTGAGATCATGATCTGAGCCTAAATCAAGGAAATCAAGAGTTAGACGCTCAACTGACTGAGTTGAGGTGCCCTAGGTGCCCCAGTTACCCCAGGTGCCTCAGTGGCAGCTTTAAATAAAATAAGATCATCTCAGTATTTAAGAATTTTAGTTACAGTTGAAGGTTTTACATTTGGCATTATTTCAAATTATTTGATTTGTTGTTAGTGTGATTTATATAATTTTTCATTAGTTTTAGATTTGGTAGATTTTGATGTGTTACTACTTTATATCAATTTCTATTCAAAAGCTTCATTAAGATCCTGGGAGTATATAGTTTAACTTCAAGAATCCAATTTTATGATATTATTTTAGTATAAGGAAAAAAGTATGGAACCTTTAGGCTGGGACTGTTCACAGCTAACTCTTATGAAATCAGATTAAGTTCTTATAATCATTTTGTAGCTATTATTTGTTGTGCTTTTATAGTACCTTGTTTCTTCTGAGCTATCTTTACAGCTTTCTGGGAATTCAAGGACTAAAAAACATTATACTAAGAATTTGAAATACCAGGGCATTTAATTTTGTGGGAGTGTACAGTGTTTGTTACTTTTTAAGTTTTGAGGACCAGCAGAATGGAGAACTGTATTGTGTTACACAACATGAAATGTTATAAGTATGTTTACTTTTATTGCACATGATGTAACTGGACTGGAAAAAGACCAAAGAAATAATAATTGTTGATATAATCTTGCCAAGGAGGTGGGGGGAGGGCGCAGGGAATGGGGAGTATTGCACAAGAAGAGAACAAATATTTTACAGTTAAAAAGACTTGCATAGATGAATGAATAATAATAAAACCTTTACCTAGCTTTTCTGAACATTTACAAACTTCTGTATTTCTTTGCTTAGGTACTTGATAAAGGGAAAAAATTCCTCTTGGGTTCTTTGGATGAAAAACTGATTTCATTATTTTGTCCTCTGAAGCTTTTCATTTTCATGTTAGTCACCAGAGAATACTATTTGACTATTCTGAAATCATTTCTGTTTCCAACTTAGCTTGCACTTTGCCCACTGAGAGCCTTTCCTCATTTCATTTTTCCTTTTCCTTTGCCCCACTGCTGGCTTTACCACCGCTTTTCCTATAGCCAAGGAAGGAACTTGTTAACCACGATTTTCTCTTTTATGAACAGACTGAAAAATCCCTTTGGTACGATGTATTCACAGGCACACTCCCTCTGTCTGATCCCAGAAAAACAAGCAATAGGAAGTACAGGAAAACACACAGCTCAACTCCATGTGGATAGAAAAAAGTGGCCAAAGGAAAATGAGAGAACAACAAAGACTGTTCATTTGATTTCCAGGAATGGAAATTATTGGTAGTCTACTCTTTTCAAAATAAACTTTCATCTAGAGCTGACTGCTTGTTAGTTACTCCCCTGGATGCCGAGGAGTGCCAGCTATCCTTGTTGGGCTTTCAAGGTCGGTCTGCTAATAGTAGACATACTGGGCTAGTGCAGCCCCAAGAGAAGTGGAGAATAGTCATCACTTGTCCATCTGGGCTCCAAAGTACAATCAGCACAAGGGTGTGGGGTGGATGTTCAGATGAAATGAAAAGCACATAGAAAAGAGGATAGGGAAAAATACAGAAATGTTGGCCAAAAAATTACAGAAGAAAACCATTACCTTACTCATCTCTGTGTTGTATTCTGTTCCCTATGATTCTTTCCTTCTGTTCTTATCTCTTTCTTATGATTTCCTAATTTCCTTCCCTTTTGCCCTTTCCTTTTTTTCTCTTCCTTCCTCCTTTCCTCTCTCCTGATCCTCTTTTCTTTTATCCTTTTTTTTTTTTTAAAGATTTTTATTTACTTATTTATTTGAGAGAGAAAGAGAATGAGAGAGAGAGCATGAGAGGAGAGTGGTCAGCAGGAGAAGCACACTCCCTGAAGAGCAAGGAGTCCGATGCGGGACTCGATCCTGGGACTCCAGGATCATGACCTGAGCCAAAGGCAGTTGCCCAACCAACTGAGCCACCCAGGGAACCCTATCCTTTTTTGAGCTTATTATGGTACTGTGGTGGAAACAAAGATGATTAAGAACGAATCTAACTTGGTCAATGACAAATTCACACATAAATAACTGTAATTAATACAAAGTCCTCCATGGGAATAGGACTACTAGAGAGATAGAAGACAAAGTTCTGTGGTGGGTCTGAGAAAAATGACTTCATCTACCTGTGGAGGCTCACAATTAGACATGATTTTTTTTTGCATTCATTTGTTCATTCATTTATTCATACACACACACACACACACACACACACACACATGCCCTGGCTATACACCAGGCATTCTGCCAGGGACTGAGGGGACAGTGTAATAGTGGTGACAAGGCAGGTATGGTCACCACCTCCTGGGGGCTTATGTGCTAATGGAGAGGCAGGGAAGGTTGTATAAAAAGGGCCATGAAGGGAACAAAAACTCTGCAGTGTCAGCAGAGGGGGAACCTGTCTTCCAGGGTAGGATAGGAAGGCTCCTTGAAGAGGGCTATTGAGGAAACATCTGAAGGATGAGAGGAAGCCAGTCTTGGGGAATGCCAAGAGAAGAGTGTCTAGGTCAGAGGGAGAAGTAAAGACAAAGGGAAAAGCACCCTGAGGGGGAGAGTGGGCCACTCTGCTGAACTGGCAGGAGTCAGGATGACTGTGGCAAGCAAGATAGGAGTGTCCAAGATGAGATCCAAGACGGAAGTGGGCCTGGAGTTGGGGTTGGAGGTGCAGTGGGAAGCCACAGTAAGGGAGTACTTGGTGGGATTTTTAAAGTTTTTAAGTTTTAAAGTGTTTTAAAGTTCAATCTGTTTGATGTATGGAGAGTCTATTTTAGGGAGCCAGAGTGAAAGTGTGGAAATCACAATAAAATCTGTACTACAGGGGAAAGAATGGAGTATTGAGGAGTTCAGTGATTAAGAAATGTATTATAAACATGTAATATTTTATCTGGACCTTTAAGTTGGAGTTTCGACAAATGGAGATTTGGAGAGAAGGGAATTTCCAGAGCCAGAGGAAGGTTGATGAAGGTATATAGGATGAGAGGCATGAAGCGAGTCTGGAAACGGGTCAACCTTCTTAGTGTGACTAGAGGGGAGAGTGTATGAAAGGGTAGGAAAGTGGACCTTTTCTGCCTTATAATAGAAGGTCTTGAATATCAGGCCGCAATTTTAGGAGTTTGGCTAATACATCTAGAAGATTGTTTATTTCATTTAGGCATTTTTCCTTTGCTGTGAGAAATCTTCCTAATTCTTGCTTTTGTTTTGTATAAAAATTAACCAGATTAGCAATTCTTATTGTCTGTCTTTAGAACATGGGCTGTCTGAGCTATTAGGCTCTTTATATACTCTGCCCTACCCCATAGTCACTGGCATTGACTCTCACCACTCACAGTGTATCCCCCCAGAGCCTAGATACAGGATGGTGGCTACTCAGTAGGAACTCACATTTGAGGGTCTATGTCTTTGGTGGTTTGTTTGCTTATCCATTAATCAGCAGGCATCCATTGAGCACCCGCCCTTAGGTGAGTATGAGGGGCTCCCTACTTCCCATATGACTTGCTGTTTTCTACTAGTTTCGTTAGTGATGAGGTGGAGGATACCATGCACCGAGATAGGCGGTGTTCACCAAGGGTGGGAAGGCCTCCTCGGGGAAGTGACATTTGCACTGAAAGCTAAGTGATGATCAAGGGGAAGGTTGGTCCCAAAATAGAGCCCTGCAGTGCCCAGGCTGTAAGGCTGAGCTGAGCATGTGAGAGAGGGGAGGGAGGCTGCTGTGTCTGGGGTTCAGGGAACAAGGTGAGGAGTGGTGGGAGATGAGACTGGACAGGTCAGTAGGGTCCTAGCCCTGCCTGCAGATTTGCAGTGCCCTAGCTGGCTCAGGCCACATCCTAGAATCTCTGTGGTGGGATCAGGCATCGACATTTTAAAAATGCTCCCTGGGCAACTCTAGCATGAATTTGGATTTATTCTGATTGTACTGGGAAGCCTGTGGAGGAGAGTGAGAACATCAGGTTGTCATTCTTTAAAAGATCACTTTGAGGCTGTGTGTAGTGTGAAGGGAGGAGAAAGGTAAAGGGTGTCATCTGGAAGACGAGTTAGGAGGCTTTTAGTCATGCTTTAGGCAAGAGATGATGATGGCTTGAACTAAGGTGGCATTGGAGGCCACCGTGAGATGTGGTTACTTTTAGGAAGTGGGGAGTGGGGCTAAGAGAGAAGTCAAGGATGACTCCTAGTTTTGCGGCCTGAACAGTTGGGTTGGTGGAGTGGCTGTTAATTGGGTTAGGAGGAGCGAAGGAAAGCCAGGTTTGGTGCGACAGCGAGCGGGAAGGGGGATCAGTTGGCCTGGATTGTCATCCCTTTGTCCTCTGGCAACTCAAACTACTCCTGTAAGACACAGCTCATGTGACTTTCTACAACTCTTAAGTTCATACCCCCATTATAGCACTGTTAGGTGGACTGCCTCATATGGACTCTCATATTTTCAGCAAAATTCACTGTGTGACCAAATTGGTCTTATGAGCATTCATTCCATTTTATCACAAGTAGAAAGAGGGAACATTCTCAGTGATTTCCTCAATTTTAATTCCCTATTGCTCAGTATGCTTTGGGCCCTGATGTATTTCTTGCTGATTTTCAGAAAATTCTGTCATGCTTTCATATAAAGGAGGGGCAGATGAATACTGTGAATTCAAAAAATTGTGGTATCTTCTTAGAGAATGAGCTTTATTTTCCTGCCACCTTCTGTGTTTTTGGTTCTTCCTAACATTAAAGCAGGCACAACCCTACTGCAATAAAAACCTAAAACAAAGAGCCCACCCAACATAACGTAAAAGCCTAATAAGCTTAAAATAAATTTGAAAATATTAATAATTTGAAACCTTCAAGAAAGGATTGTCTGTAAAAACATTATTTATTTATTTTGGCAGGAGTGGGGGGGGGGAGAGACTGAGAGCGAGGGGGGAGGGGTAGAAGGCAAGGGAGAGAGAATCTCAAGCAGACCCTGTGCTGAGTGTGGAGTCCAGCCATGGGTTTCAGTCACATGACTGGGAAGTTGTGACCGGAGCCAAAACCAAGAGTTGGATGCTTAACTGACTTTGCCACCCAGGTGCCCCTGGATTCATTGTCTTTGAAGTGATAGTCTGCCTCTTTTGGGTTCCATTACGGTGTAGTCTGAATAAAGATAACCTGAAGATGGTGTGATCAATTGTAACTACTACTCTGGGTTATGTTAGGCAAGCGAGTAATCAGTAAATACTTACTGCCATTATTTCTGAGGTGAGGCTGAGAACAATAAAGAAGCAGAAGGCTTGTTCCTTGCTTTTAAGGGATTTGCATTCTATTGCAGAAATATGCCCAACAGACTTACTGACTTTCTTTCCTCCTGCCTCCCATCGTTCCTTGCTTTTCTTTCTTTTCTCCTTCCCTTCCCCTTCCTTTCCATTTCCCTACACTTTCCCTTCCTTTTCCCTTCCCTTCCCTTCCTTCCCCCACAGAAGCCAATGAGGTGAGAATCTGTGGCTGTCCTGTTTTGGAATTTGCACCCAGTGATTCCGGAATGATGTATTTGGGCATGGGTGAAGACCTATGCAGACTTCCATTCAATTATCTTTTTCATTTCATTTCATTTCATTTCATTTCATTTCATCATGATAAGTGTACTCTTTAATCCCCATCACCTATTTAACCATCCCCTAACCCCCTCCCCTCTGGTAACCATCAGTTTGTTCTCTTATAGTTGAGAGTCTGTTTCATGGTTTGTTTCTCTCTTTTTTTCCTTTGCTAGTTTGTTTTGCTTATGAAATTCCACATATGAGTGAGATCGTATGTGTATTTGTCTTTTTCTGACTGACTTATTTTGCATAGTGTTATACTATCTAGCTCTATCTATGTTGTTACAAATGGCATGATTTCATTCTTTTTTATGGCTGAATAATATTCCTGTTTGTGTGTGTATGTGAGATAGAATGGATATAGAATCTTCTATATCCATTCTATCATATCTTGAGGAACCTCCATACTGTTTTCCATTGTGGCTACACCAGTTTGCATTCCCATCAATAGTGCAAGAGGCTTCCTTTTTCTTCACATCCTCACCAACACCTGTTGTTTCTTGTGTTGTTGATTTTAGCTATTCTGACAGGTGTGAAGTGACATCTCATTGTAGTTTTGATTTACATTTCTCTGATGATGAGTGATGATACTGAACATCTTTTCATGTGACTGTTGGCCAGCTGTATGTTTTCCTTGGAGCAATGTCTGTTCATGCCTTTTGCCCATTTTTAAACTGGAATATTTGTTTTTTGGGTACTAAGCTGTATCAATTCTTCATATATTTTGGATACTAACCCTTTATTGGATATGTCATTTGCAGATATCTTCTCCCATTCAGTAGGCTGCCTTGTAGTTTTGTTGATTGTTTCCTTTGTTGTTCAGAAACTTTTTGTGTTGATGTAGTCCCAATAATCCATTTTTGCACTTATCTCCCTTGCCTCAGTAGACATATCTTAGAAAAATGTTGTTATGGCCAATGTCAGAGAGATTACTGCCTATCTCTCTTTAAGGATTTTTATGGTTTCAGGTCTCACATTTAGGTCTTTAATCCATTCTGAGTTTATTTTTGTATTTGGTGAAAGAAAGTGGTCCAGTTTCATTCTTTTATATGTGGCTGTCCAGTTTTCCCAACATCATTTCTTGAAAAGAAATTTGCATTCTATTGGAGAAATATGCCTGACGGACTTTCTTTCTTTCCTCCTGCCTCCCTTTCTTCCTTGCTTTTCTTTCTTTTCTCCTTCCCTTCCCCTTCCTTTCCCTTTCCTTTTCCTTTTTTTTCCATTTATATTTTCCATTATATTTTCATTACTCCTTTGTTGAAGATTAATTGGCCATATAATTGTGGGTTTGTTTCTGGGTTTTCTGTTCTGTTGTATTGTTCTATGTGTCTATTTTTATGCCAATACCATAGTGTTTTAATTATTACTGCCTTGTAATACAACTTGAAATTCAGAATTATGATACCTCCAGTTTTGGTGTTTGTTTTTTTTTAATTTATTTATTATTTATTTGACAGAGACACAGAGATCACAAGTAGGCAGAGAGGTGGGCAGAGAGAGAGGGGGAAGCAGGCTCCCCGCCAAGCAGAGAGCCCGATGTGGGAATCCATCCCAGGACCCTGGGATCATGACCTGAGCCAAAGGCAGAGGCTTTAACCCACTGAGCCACCCAGGCGCCCCTTGGTGTTCTTTTTTAAGATTGCTTTGGCTCTTTGAGACCTTTTGTGGTTCCACATAAATTTTAGGATTGTTTGTTCTAGTTTTATGAAAAATGCTATTGGTATTTTGATAGGGATTGCTTTGGGTAGTATAGACATTTTAACAATATTTGTCCTAATGCATGAGCATGAAATGTCTTTCCATTTCTTTGCATGATCTTGGATTTCTTTCATCAGTATTTTGTAGTTCTCATAGTACAGGCCTTTATCTGTTTGGTTGAGTTTATTCCTAGATATTTTATTGTTTTTGGTGCAACTATAAATGGGATTGTTTTCTTCATTTCACTTTCTGCTGCTTCATTATTAGTGTATAGGAATGCAACAGACTTCTGTACATTGATTTTGTATCCTGATACTTTACTGAATTCATTCATCAGTTTTGGTAGCTTTTTGGTGGAGTCTTCAGAGTTTTCTGTATATAGTATCATGTCATCTGCAAATAGTTAAGAGTTTTACTTCTTCCTTACCAATTTGGATGTCTTCTATTTCTTTGTGTTGTCTAATTATTCTGACTAGGACTTCCAGTACTGTGTTGGATGAAAGTGAGAGAGGACAGCCTTGCCTTGTTCCTGACCTTAGGGGAAAAGCTCTCAGTTTTTCACCACTGAGTATGATGTTTATGACTGCCTTTCTTGAACCAAGTAACAACTATATGAGATATAATTGGGACTAAATTATGGAAATGAGAACGGTGGACATTCACAGAAAGGGGAGGTCAGTCCGGAAGAGCCATGAGGTCAGGAAGGGCCTTATGGGCCATATGGCTTGGTTCTCAAATGTTTGGTTGAATCAAGGTAGAAGTTGAGCTGGAACTTAAGTGATACATAGAACTTTATTTAATGTTATGTTAATATTTAACATTTATTTTGAACTGTCAACACGTACACAAGTTACACATGCTGAAGGTCTCCTTCCTTCTCCTGTCCCTAGTCCCTCAGTCCCCTTCCAGAGGCAGTGCTCAACAGTCTCTTCCAGATATCATGTAATATTTCTCCACATATAGATAGCATTTATTATTTGAATTGATGAAATAGTTTCATTTTTTAAATGTATCCCTTCCTAAGTGCTTAAAATAGTAAAGAACATGTACTCTAAAACAAAGCAAAACAAAAGAATCCAATAAATCATTTCCCTGTTGGGAGACCCTAGCTATGATAGTCTAATTTATTGGTGGTGAGCAACACATGAGTGAGAATTGCTGCCCCTGTGATGTTTGCTTCCATGCCCATTGGAATATCGGTACCTGGAAAGTAAGCAACTGTGATCCCTCAGCTGCTTGGAGAATGATGAGAATATTGTCTTGAATGCTGTGCTGTGCTTGAACTTCACATTATTTTCTCTAGTCTGTACCACAACTCCACCAAGTGGGCCTTTTCCTTCTTTTATAGATGAGGAAGCTGAGACTCAGGCCATACTGTAAATAGGAGGTACCGTCAAGGTCTGAGCTGACTTGAGTTGGAGTCACTTGAGTTGGTCTACTTTATTCTGTGGCTTTAAGTTCTGAGACATTTTTGTGAACTTGTGGTGACCCAAGAGGAAAAAAAATGAGCAGAAGATTTGTTCCTCTCTATTAAAAAAAATCTGCCAACAGGAAAGGGGCAAATTCATAGCTCTGTTACAGGGAACTGTAGGTCAAGGCAGTGTGCATGTATGTATATGTTTATGTATGGTGTGTGATATATGTGTGTATATATATACACATATGTATATATATGAATGATACAGAAAAACCTTTCTCATTTTGAGTTTTTGAACCTGGGATGATGAGAGTCTCATGAATCACAAATATGTACTTCGAATTCTAATTAACTTTTTAGATTCAAGTTTAGAAATTCTTTCTGTTTTTTCTTTTTGTCTAGCATTTCTCTTGACAAAAGATTGTTGCCTACTTTTAAAGGCAAAAAAAAAATAAAATTGGAGGACAATGGTCTTCTTCTTGCTTTTTTGCACAGGCGCCATCTTTGTTAGTGTGCCCATGTGCGCCTGTGGTCCCAGGTGGCGGGTGCGATGCCAAGACTGTGACAGGAGGTGATGCAAGGCTCCGCCCACTGCAGCAGCTCAGCAGCCATGCATGAACTGGTGTCGTGTCCAGGGTGGTGGATTGTACAACCTGGGGCTGGAGAGAGAGCTCCCTGGTGGCAACTATTTGACAGGCTGTTTTTATTTGTTTGGGGGAAGCTCATTAGGTCTAGTTAAAGAACATATGGACTCTGAGTCTGAATCCTAGATCTTCCATTTACTAGGCATGGGACCTTGGGCAAGTTATACTCACACAATGGACAGGTTATAATGTCTACCTCACAGCTTTAAGTGAATTAAGTGAGTATAAGTAAAACACTTAGAACAGTGTTTAACTCAAAGTAAGCATACCCTTGCCTACTGTTACTGTTTTGTCAGCCCCACCCGGTCCTCTAGTCTCTTTTCCTCCTTTCTTTGTGCCTCCTTCCTATGGGACCTCAAGGGAGAGGCGGAAGAACGGCAGACTCTGGCTCTGAAAGCGTTGGGAGGTTCACCAGTGTCTCTTCCTGACTCGTGCCCTTGTTAAATGAGAGGAATAAGCCTTATTTCTTTCAGTTGCTCTGTTATTTCTACAGCCCAGAAGGAGAGAGAAAAGATGACCCGTTCAGGGTGTTTCAAGGAGTTTGGTATGGTTAGCAGGCAGAGTGAGAGGGGCCAGTGAGGTTGAGAGATGACTCCAGAGCCATTGCATACCTTATATTTTGAAGGGTTTTGTAAACCATATTATGCACTTAGGACTTTTTTTCCCCTGGTGAGTTATTTTAATCAGGGGATCAGACATGATCAGAGTTTTGGCTTAGGAAAAATCACTGGCCACTCTGTCAACAATGAATTGGAAATGAGACCTGTTTGAAGGCTATCACAGTAACCCCAGGGAGTAGTGATCCTGGCCAGTGGGGATGGAAGGAAGTGACAGAATTCTATAAGTGTTTAGGGATAGGAAAGAGGGAGATGAAGGACTTGAGTAACGGGAATTTCTGGTTTGTGTGGTGGGTTGGATGGTGGTGTTCTTTGATGACACATGGCATACAGAAGTGATGCTTCTTAGTCTTTCCTTTATTAATGGATTTAATAAAGTCATCACAGAGTTTCAAATATCACATTTCTTCATGCTTCTTCTGTGTTCCCCTCCTCTTTCCCCCACCTCCTCTTTTTTTCTTTCTTTTTAATTTTTCACAGAGGGAGGTTTTGGGTCTTAGTTGCTCAAGAAATTCACCTTCATGCTAGGAAAGCATCTATGATATCCTTAGAACAATTTTCTCCCTAATTGTAGAATTATTTATGATATTTGGTAAATACTACTTCTTTGACTGCAGGGAGTAGAATGGAGATCATTAGTATTTAAAAACTCCTTTTGTCTCTCTTAATTTTTTGATGTTATTTTACAAGCAAGGAAATTATGGAATTTATGTGAATGTGATAAACAGGATAAATACCTCATATAAACCAAAGGCATCCATCCAATTTGGAATTGTTTGGGAAAGAAATACCCATGGACAAATGAAAGTAAGGGATCATTAAAGTTTTCTGATTCAGAAATTCAGAAATTGAGATATGGCTGAATGGACATTTAAAATTTTGAGCATGGTTGTAAGTTAGAAATGTAAGATGTAGGCTAGGTCCAATCTAGAGAAAGAAAAAGGCTTAATGTTTTTGAAATTATTAATGATTAGATTGTGAGCTTGATATGCTTGAAGATAAGCATCATTTTAGTGTTAACTGCCTGCTTCTCGAGAAGTAAAGGGCTTTTTGAACAGTTACTCAGAGAGAGGTCACGAGGGACTTACTGGTGTGTGTGTGTGTGTTTTAAAGATTTTATTTATTTATTTGACAGACAGAGATCACAAGTAGGCAGAGAGGGAAGCAGAGAGTGGGGGTGGGGGGAGAGCAGGCTCCACACCAGCAGAGAACCCGATGCGGGGCTCCAGCCCAGGACCTCAAGATCATGACCTGAGCTGAAGACAGAGGCTTAACCCACTGAGCCACCCAGGCGCCCTTCTTGTGTGTGTGTGTGTGTGTGTGTGTTTAAGATTTTATTTATTTGACAGAGCACAAGCAGGCAGAAAGGCAGGCAGAGAGAGAGCAGGGGAAGCAGGCTTCCTGCTGAGCAGAGAGCCCCATGTGGGGCTTGATCCCAGGACCCTGAGATCATGACCTGAGCCGAAGGCAGAGGCTTAACCCACTGAGCCACCCAGGCGCCCCTTCTTGTGTGTTTTTAATGAAGGTTTAAATTAATGATGATGATGATGATGGTGATGTCTTATATTTGTATAGCACTTTCTAGTTTACACTGCTCTTTAAAGTGCATGATCTGTTTCGCCTTGGGTGAAGTAGGCAGGGCAAATCTCTTCACTTCAGAGGTGAGGAAAGTAAGATCCAAGGTATACCTCAGGCCATTTGATTCCTAGAGCAGTACTTTTCCCAGTAAACACCAGTATCTCCTGTGCCTTACAATGGTATGCACAGTGCAGCTGTATGGTGAAGGGGAGCCTCTTTAGGGAGGGTGAAGGAATGAATGGTCTCCTGGGTGTGCTCCCCCACCCCACCATTGCCTTAGAAATTTGCAATATAAAAAGCACTGCTCCAATAACACCCAGGAATGGAAACAAAAAAGGTGTTAGACTAAGCATGATTGGCCATTTCTTATTTTGTTCCCCAATAAAATTTATCATTTTTTGTACTCTTATCTTTCTCCAGAACTTTTTTAAAAAGATTTTATTTGTTTATTTGACAGAGAGAGATCACAAGTAGGCAGAGAGGCAGGCAGAGAGAGAGAGGAGGAAGCAGGCTCCCTGCTGAGCAGAGAGCCCAACTCGGGGCTCCATCCCAGAACCCTGAGATCATGACCCCAGCCAAAGGCAGAGGCTTTAACCCACTGAGCCACCCAGGCGCCCCTCTCCAGCATTTTTTAGGGAGAACATTAAGCAGTGCTGTAGATTTAAGGGGAAAAAAATAGGTACAAATTACTTAACGTGGAGAGTGTTTTATTTATTAACTTCTTTTCTGCAAATTAAGGGAAGACTGCTATGTATGATTTTAGCAGAATATCTTGGTCCAAATTGAGGAGCGCTAACCAATAATCTTTGGGGTCATGGTTTGAGAACCACTAATAAACATTTTGAAAGTGATTAAAATGGACATTCCTTGAAAAGGTACTTTACTGCCTTCTGAGGAACATTTGTGTAGCTTTCAAAATTACTCATATTTGGAAGAATAGCATTATAAAGAAAGGTAGTTTTTGAGAGATAGCTAGGGACTATCTAATGGAAAACTCTAAATGCCTGCCTGTTGCCTTTGACATCCTCAGCTTCTGACAACTTCAACTAGCCAAGTTGCTAAATCTCTGGTTATTTTTGAGATTTACCCTAAGCCTTCATTAGTGAACTGAAAATTCTGGGGCCAAGCTTAGTGGATAGACGGTTCCTATGCTGTGTCTTCTCCCTCCCCTCCCACCCTATTACACTGTCTTCTGTCACACAAAATTTACCCAAAAATGTGCAGTCTTTTAATGGGGATGTAATAAGGGAATACTCAGTGTAATTCAAGGTCCTGCTTTTTCTGATGGAAACAAAAACTAAGAGAGTCCCACTTGTCACCTATCACAATAAGTTTTTATGTATCTCTCTTTGTCTTTAATTTTTGACAGCTTAAATATAATATTTCTGGGTCTTTTAGATTAGTCTTATTTGGTACTTTTTGGGCTTCCTGCCTTTGCATGTCTGTTTCTTTCCCCATTTAAGGAAGTTTTTAGCTGTTACTTCTTTGGATAAGTTTTCTGCCCTTTCTTTCTCTTTTTTCCTGGGACTCCTATACTGCACATATTGGCCGGCTTAATGGTGCCCCATAAGCCCCTTAATCTGTCTTCATTTTTTTCCCCCTTTTTCCATTTGATTGGATGAAGTCCCTGCCCCGTCAAGTTTGTTGATCATTTCTTCTGCTTGATTTAGTCTGCTGTTGAACTTCACTATGGAATTTTTCAGTTCAGTTATTATATTCTTCAGCTCTATGAATTCTGTTTGGTACTTTTTAATATTTTCTATCTCTGTTGAAGTTCTCACTTTGTTCCTTCATTGTTCTCCTGACCCCAGTGAGCATTTTTATGACTCTCTATCAGATAAATCACTTATTTCCGTTTCATTAAGGTTCTTTTCTGGAGATTTATCTTGTTCTTTTTTGGGAATATATTGCCTGTTTCTTCATAATCCTTGACTCTTTGTGTTGGTTTTTATGCATCAGGTAAAACAGCTATCTCTCCTCTTCTTGACAGACTGGTTTCATGTAGAAGATGAACCTTCTTAACCAGCCTAGCCTAAGCTCGTGGCTGTCTCTCAAATTTGTGATTGTCCAAGCTGCCATCTTTGTTCTTGGTGGTTCCCAATCATTGAGTGTGTGTAAATGTTAGGGGTTAGTTGGACAATGAGTTAGTCAGTGCCAGGATCACCAACAAGAAATCAGGGAGCTGGGATAGCTGAGACAAGACCTCACTAGCATCCTGTTTTACAGCTTAGACAAGACCACAGTAGCGTCCTGTCTAGCAGTCTCTGCAGAAGTGACTTTTGCAAAACATCCCAAAACAAAACAATTAACCATAAAACATTGGTCATTATCACAAGTTGAGGTAGTTGGTCTCCAGATGTCAGCCCAAAAGACCATCAACACGTGAACAATAACCCAAGCCCTGAATGGCACACCTTTAACAGCGAGGCCACAGAGGGCCTGCACTGAACATGCTCAAGATAGTTCCACCAAAGAGCTTATAAATACCCCTAGATTTGAATGCCAAAATGGCAACCCTCTTGGGTCCCCTTCCTCTCTGAGAGCTTTGTATTATTGCTCAATAAACTTAGCCTCGCTGCCCACCACTCTTTGTCTTGTCTATCTCTTTATTCTTTGGAGCGGCATGACTAAGAACTGTGGGCACCAAGGGAATAAAAATTCTGTAACATAAAGACCCATCAGTGTTAAAAGAGTGGGGGGGAGGATTGCAGTCAGCAGCTGGTTGCAGGCTTATGTCAGGCAGCAGCTGGGAAAGTATATATACTCTACAAATGTGTACTTTAAGCCCCTTCCTGCTCCCTCTGCACCGAGCCTGGGCATATAGCTCTATGCAGTGGGTAGTCCTTCTCCTGTTTAAAACTTCTTCTCTATGTGCATAGTTCTGTAGGACTCACGAATGCAAGCCACCTTGACTATCAAAGCTGCATCATCTGTGACCTCACGCCTTCAGCTAGCTGTAACAGTTGGGGCACTAGATGTGTAGAGAAGTTCCTTCTGGGCAAATACTAGTGACTTGGTTTTATTGTTAGGGTGGGCCAGAGGCAGGAGGAGGAAGGCCCACTGGCACTTTTGGAGTCCAGGGAAGTTTGCAGTTAGCCCCATAAGCACGTTAATTAAAAACGGATCCTCAGGGAGCAGCTCAGGGAAAATGGAGTCAGACCCCCTTTCAGTGAAAACTAGGCAGATGGCATTTTTGCCTATTCTTTTTGTGTTGAGCCCAAGGGGTATAGCCAGAGTGAGTGCCCCTGGGTGCCTGAGAAGAACTGCTTCCCTGTTTGCTATAGTCCTGCGAGACTCAGGAATGTAAGCCCTGTTGGCTCTCAGAGCTAGGCAGTCTGGGGGCCTGTCTCAGGTGGCAGTCCCAAAAGCTGCAGTGCCAGACATGTGTTCAAGCTCCTTCCGGAGAGATGCCGGTGGAGCTGGTTTAATCACTGGAGTAGGTCATAGTGTGAAGGTAGGGGAAGTGATCACCAGCTCCCCCAGGCTCTAGGGCGAATTGCTGCCAGTCCCTACCTAGATGCAGACCAAATTAAAGTCATCCCCTCAGACAGCGGCTTGTAAAGTGTACACACAGATCCCTTCTAGGTAAAGACTAAGGGATGGATGTTTTTGCCCAATTTCTCTGCACTGAGCCCTTGGGGATAGCCTTGGTGAATGTTTCTGTGCCTATTAAGACCTACTTCTTTGTTTGCTGTAATCTTATGAGTCTTATGGGTACAAGCCCCATTGGCTCTCAGAGCAAAATGTTTGGGATCCTGTCCCTTGGGTGAGGTTTTTAAAAGTTGGGGCACTTCACGTGTGGTCCAAACCCTTCATCCCTCAGGGAGAAGCTGAGAGTCGGAAGTTCCTTCTTGATTGTATGGCCCAGTGTTGGGGTAGCATTATGGCAAGATGTGTCTCAGCCTTTTCTACCTGTTTTAATGTGGAGATTTTCTCATTTGCCTGATCTGTAGGTGTCATTCACCTAGTTTCTGGATTTTTCTCAGAGGGAATTGCTCTGTGTAGCTGTATATTTGGTGTGTCTGTTGGAGGAGGGAAGTTCAGGAGCCTTTTATGTTGCCATATTGGTCCCTCCCTCCTTTTTGTTACAGTAACATTTATTGAGGTTTGTTGTGTGTGAGGTACTGTGCTTTGGCTTTAGATCCTACATTATCATGATAATTCCCGTAGCAGCTGTTTGCAGTAGGTGATATGATCCCCATTTTACAGAAAAGAAAACCAAGTTTTAGAGGGGAGGCATGCCCAAGGATATACAGCTAGCCAATGACAGAGCTGGAGTTTCAGTGGATATGTTGACTTAATGACTGCAATCATCACATTTCACACTTGGAGGGGAGGGTGCAAGGCATCTATTTTCCCCAACTCCTACCAGTTTTCTTAGAGTGGTCCTGTAACAAGCTTCTTATGACTTGAAAAAGATGTATGAATACAAGTCCTGTGAAGAAATACACAAGCATATTTAATTAAACGTTACCAGAAACCCCTCCAATCAAGATAAACCAGTATTGATGTTTTGGAATATATAGTTTGTATTTCTTATGCAAAGACTTAAGTATATAAATTAAAAGTGCCCTTAAGTCTTAATACATTCTGTTAACAAATGTCTCTTTAGTGTGCTCAAAATTGTATGCTTACTAAGAGCCTTTTGTGTTTTTTCTTAGCCCTGTTCTTACCAACTGATTTACTACTGCAATTATGTAATCTAAATATTACATAAACCAGTGAAATATGAGTATAAAAATAGAGCAGTTTTCTCCACTAAAATTAGGTTGAATGCTTTAGCAAATTGTGAGCAAGTCCGATCTCTGAAACAATTGCTCTGGAATTCATAGTGGGTGGGATAACTGTAAAAGATTTGAGAAGAAATGTTAAAAGTCATGAAGGATTCCGTATTCATATTGCTTCACAAGTGTATTTACATTTTTGTTCCATGTTAGCAAAAGTGAAACTGCAAATAGAGAAGATGGATTATGGATATGATTTATGCAGGAAAGATGATGTGGAATTCTAGTAAGCAAATACTCAAGTCCTTAGTGTTAAGTGAAAAAAAGAGATGTTTTAGGCAGCAGGTGTTTTTTTTTGTTTGTTTGTTTGTTTTTATGAATCCTCACTTTCACTTGCTTTTGAAATCAAGCAATTAACTTCTAGTCCTAGATGTGTTAGATAAGAATACTTCTATATATCTCAAAAGGGGAATTGATCTAATTTGCTAAGCTACTTTTTTCCATTTAATACATTATGGATGTATTTCCAAGCTGATAAACACAGAGTAAAATATTTTATGGCAGTGTAACATACATTCAGGGAAGTACACAGATCTAAGTGTACAGCTCAGTAAATGATCACAAAGCAAACACATCCATGTAAGCCCCACCTAGGTCAAGCAACATTTCTAGTACCCCAGGAGCCCTCCATGACCTCCTCCCCAACAGAGGTAACTGCCATCATGATTTCAAACCCTGTAGTGACTGTTTTAAACTTTGTGTAAGAGGAGCATATGAAGTTTTTTGTTTTTGACTCTTTTACTCCACTTTTGTTTCTGAGCTTCATCTATGTTTTTAACCTGCATTATTATTTGTTCATTCATTGTGGCTGTTGAATATTTTTTCATTGGGATGAAATGCCAAAATATTTACTTACTCAGTTGTTCATTGCCTTTGGGATTGTTTCCAGTTTTGGGCTATCATGAAAAATGTTGCTATGCACATTTTTGTACATGGCTTTTGGTATACATGAGAAGGTTTTAATTCTTGTTTGTTTGTTCGTATGCCTAGGAATGGAGTTAGTGGGTTATAGGATATGTTTGTGTTCAGCTTTAGGGCATACTGCTGAAGGCGTTGCCCCAGTTTACACCCCATAGATGTGAGTCTCCGTTGCTCCGTATCTTTGGCAACACTTGGTATTGTCGGTTGTATTGATTTCATCCAATCACCCAATCCAATTCATAGGTGTATGGTAGCATCTTGTGATTTTAATTTGCATTTTCCTGATGACTAATGAGGTTGAACAACTTTTCAAATTGGCCATTTGGGTATCTTTGCTGGGGATGGAGGAGGTTTAAAGTGCTTGTTTAAGTCTCTTGGTCACTTTTTCTATAGGATTGTCAGAATTTTTCTTATTTATTTGTACTTCATTTATTCTAGATATAAGTTCCTTCGTTAGTTACATGTGTTAAAAAAATCTCAAAAAAAAATCTCCTTCCATTCTATGGTTTGCTTTTCTTACTCTTTTAATAGGGGTTAGTGGAAATTCCTAATTTTAATGTAATCCCGTTTACCAATTTCCCCTTTATTATTAGCGCTTTTTGAGTCCTACTTAAGAAATCTTTGCTTAGTCTCAACCCCAAGGCCCTGAGGATACATCTGCCCGTATTATCTTCCATCAACTTTATTGTTTTACTCCTTATAGTTAGATCTACAGCTCACTTGGCTTTAATTTATGCATATGGCGAGGACTTAGACTTCAGTTTCATTTTGGAGTGTATTGATATCCAGTCGACCAAGCAGCACTTACCAAAAAGACCATCCATTCTCCATTGCTCTGCGGTGCCATCTTTTTCATAGATAAAGTATTTATATATGCACAGATCCAGTTCTGGACTTTATCTTCTCTTCTGTGGGTGTACTTCTTTTGTACTAATGTGAGTTTTGATTATTGTAGCTTAATTAAGTAAAGATTAATTCTTCTTTGTACCAATTCTTGATGATACTCTTCAGTTCTTTGCATTTCCATATAAAGCTTAGAACTGGTTTATCAGTTTCCACAAACATATACAGAGACATACTGAGACATCAAGGATTTTGATCAAGATTTCTTCGGATTAAGAAAGGTAATGTAAGAGGGGCTCCTGGGTAGTTCAGCTCAGCTCATGATCCCAGGGTCCTGGGATTGAGCCCTGCATCAGGCTACCTGTTCAGTGGGGAGCCTGCTTCTCCTTCTTCCACCCTGCCTGCTTATGAACTCTCTCTTTCTGTCAAATAAATAAATAAAATCTAAAAAAAAAAAAAAGGTAATGCAAGAAGAAAAGAGATTTTAGTATATGTGCTGCTGAAGCGAGCACGAAAAAAAGAGATCACTTTGGTAATAGGTGGTTGCTTTGACAATCAAATCTGTAGTAGACTTGACATCTTTGTAATTTTGAGCCTTTCAGTTCATGTGCATGGAATATCTTTCCATTTGGTCTTCTTTACTTCACTCAGTGTTTCATATTGTCATTATTCGGCTTTATAATTTCAGTGGCTATAGAATTGTGTGGGTAACACCAAAATTTATTTAATCAGTAACTTTATGTTGTAAACTTAGATTATCTCTATTTTTTCACTGTTATAAACAGTATTACTGTGAACGTTCATGTGTATACATTTTTTTATTACCTTTCTATCACCTTATGATTAACTCCTGAAACTGGAAAACTGGCATTTAGCTTCCCCTGCAAATTGTGCCATTTTAAACTCTCACCCACTGTTATGATAGTTTCCACTCTTGTCAACCTAGGGAACTAGTGATTTTTAAAAATATTTTTCAGGGGTGCCTGGGTGGCTCAGTGGGTTAAAACTTCTGCCTTCAGCTCAGGTCGTGATTCCAGGGTCCTGGGATTGAGCCCTACATTGGGGCTCTCTGCTCAGCAGGGAGGCTGCATCCTCCTCTCTCTCTGTCCGCTTCTCTGCCTACTTGTGATCCCTGTCTGTCAAGTAAATAAATAAAATCTTCAAAACAATATTTTTCAGTTTGATGGGAAAAAAATAACAACTGATTATTCTTTGAATTTGCTTTTCTTTTCTTTTTTTTTTTTTACTAGTGGGATTGAGCAGGCCATTTGTAGGTCTCTTATGAGTAGCCTCCTCATAGCTTTTGTGTATTTTCTATCAGGTTTTTAAAAAAATCTTTTTCTTAGGTAAAACCCTTTGTCAGATATATTTACAAAATATGAATCTGTATAACAAATGAGTTAATCAGCATCCTTTTGTTACTAGAATGGGCCTTTGCTGAAAAGCAAAAAGAAAACCCTATTTCAAATTGGATTATTCCCCAAATCTCTATGTCCTTCACATACCAAGTAATGTCTTAGTGATAATGTTACGGAACCTGGTCTGGGTCCTGATGGGAGAACCAAGGGGCCCTCAGAGACTTTGGAGGACTGGAGGTTTATTTAACACCGGTGGGCTCAGAGGAGAATGATCTCCAAAGGTCTGAGCCCTGAGCACAAGCAGGGGGCGGGTAATTTATACCCTTCTACTTCCATAGACTTGGTACTTTTGGCATGTGCTGGAAACGGGGTAGGGAAGAAGAACCCAGAAGGGCTTTGAGACAGGGACTAGAATTCCCTTGCTGGTTTGGTGAGCCATCTTAGAGTACAGGTTTTCCCTTATCATTCCCCACTTTGATGCCCCTCTAAACTCCTAGTTTAGAAGGGCATCATTTTCATCTACTATGGGCCGATAGCCCTGCAAGGCTAATATCTGGATAGTGGTTCGCCTGGTAACAGTGTTTTCTATGAACTTAGCAATCCATCCTAAGGTTCCTAAGGTTGCCCAATAAGCAATAACAAGTTTCTGGGAGAAAGTCTAATCAGAAGGGGCAGCAGCATAAAGTCCGACCCCTGAGGTGAGGGATATTGCGCCGATGATAGGCAGGGACCATGGTGAACAGATGTCCATCAGTCGGTGGTGTCTTGCTGGGTCTGGTTGGGCTTTCCACTGGTGTGATTCCTCTTGTGACTGGTGAGCCGCCTTTACTATAGAGTGGTTGACCCATGGGGTGATACCTGAGACCTTGAGGACAGTAGGGGTGGTTAGAACAACAGTGTGGGGTCTTGTCCACTATGGTTTGAGGGCGTCCTTTTTCCAATCTTTGACCCAAATTGAGTCTCCTATTTGGAATGAGTGTACCTGAGACCCTAAGGATATTGGAGCCCTTTCAGTGGTATATTTCTGTAGCTTATTTAGGATGGCCCCCAGTGCCTGAAGCTTTTCCCCTATTTCCTTATCTCCAATCTGATGTAGTTTTCCTGAAAAGCTTCTTGGCATGGGGAGGCTGTCCATACACCAGTTCGGAAGGGGAGAAGCTACTGCTCCAGGCGTGCAGTGAGTGCCTAGGAGGGTTGGGGTAGCAGATTTGGCCATGGAAA